>VZRZ01006590.1:155916-242102 GCA_013398175.1 Climacteris rufus
TCGGCGCCCGAGGGGGCTGTTCTGCCGGAGCCTCCGGCCGCGGCTCGGCGGGAGCGCCGCCACCCCCGGCCACCCCCGACGGCAGCGGGCGGGCGCGGCGCGGGGAGGGAGCCTCGGGAAAGCGGAGGGAGAGGAGAGTTCGCGCTGCGGGTGATGCCGGGGGAGCGCGGCCGTCGGGGCTGAGCTGTCCCCGCCGCTCCATCGCTGCAGCCCCGCGCCTCGCAGCCTCTGCCCGCCGCCCTGAGCACTGCCATTTTTGGGTTTGGGGTTTTTTTCATTAACCGTAAAACGTGGCGAGGTCGGACAGTGCCTCATGTAGTCACCAGCCGGGCTCTTTGGAGAGCGAGACGTTAAAAAGAGCCCCATCTGCCTTACTTCACTAAGTCATTCATCTGAGATGTGGATCACATTCACTGTTTCTACTATGCAGAAAACACACCAATAATTAACAGGTTAATCCTAACTGAGATTATTTAAATCCAGGAATATTTTTAGGACATTGCCCTTTGGGGAAATAAAGGGAGTGTGCTAATAGTGAAAAGTATGTGTTTATATTTGGAGTAACAACAATACAGAAATTAAAGAGAATTAAGAAAGACATCAAAAGTCTCCATCCTATTTCTGTTATTAACTCCTCCATCTCACATTACCGTGCAGCATTTCTGAGCGTAAGCAGTCCAAGTTTTAAAACGTTCTTCCTTTTGAAGATCTGACATTTAAAATTAATGGATTTCTGAGCCTTTCTATTCCAGCTAACCAACCTAGCTAACAGGTAAAGTGCTGCACAAAGGATAATTGTGCGCCATTTATAATTATTGTTTTCTTAAACAACCCCCAAGAAGGCCAAAATGTTTAAACATTACATTTCTGCTAGTCCCAGCAATGTGCTACTGTTGTTTTCAATGCATGCATGATGTCCTGGGACTAAATTATGAGGTTTTAATGTTAAACAGGTTTTTAAAAGGATGTTTGGCTTCAAAAATGTCCTATGTGATTTGAATATGTTGAAAGGAAAAAATTACTTAAACTCTTCTTCTGAAATTGAAATATTATTCTCAACTTCCAAAATAAATGGAAAGTTACGTTTTGTTACTGCTTAGGCAGTGTGCTTTAAAGAATGCTTTTTTAATTTTACATTTTCAGAGGCAATTTGCATTGGTTTGAATGAGCTTTCTGTGTACAGAGTGGTTGCACAGGTTTGATTAGCTAAGGATGATGTCCATTTTGGTTATGGTTTGGAAGAAGAGAATCCCTGAAGAGTAAAGGCAATGAAGCCATTGATAAAATCAGATCACACACCCTTTGTTACAGTATTATCCTAGATCTCAGCAGTCTTCATAGGAAGATTTTCATTTTAAGACCTTGTTAACTTACTGTTTAGGTTCTCTCAGTTATCCACCACTTAATTTTAAATATACATATATAAATTATTGTTTGTGCCTTGATTATCTGTGAGCTGAAACATATTTATGTACAGTTCTATTATTTACAGGAAACCTGAAGATACCAAATTAGTTTACAAAACAGACTCTTCATTTTTCCAATAGTGATTCTTTTGGGGTTTTTTAAACTTTTGTAAAACTAATAGTGAGTCCACATGAAGGCTCTTAAAATCAAACCCAAATCATTGTAAGCTATGGAGAAGTGCACTCTGGGAAGATAACATTTTTGTAATGAATGCTGATAAACACCAGAGCATCAAAATAGTAGAATCTTAAGTTGGCTATAAAAAAAACCAAACTACTTTAGTTAATTAGTTAATTATTTCTCTAAAATAATTCACCTTTTAAAAACCAGAAAAAGATAAACAGAATGGCACATGCAGTAAGTACAGTACCAGTTCTGCACCACACAGAGAATAACACGTTAAGCTTTGCTCCACATACAAGATTGGGACATTAAAGATCTACAGGAATGAAGATGGCATGTCATTCCCCAATTCCACTGCCAGCTATCAAGGCAGCGGAAGGGTTAAGCCTAGAAAAATTAATGATACACAGTCCCAGAACAATAGTGCTTGGGAGAGGGGCGAGGGGGCCAGCTGAACAGTGGGGGAAGCCTGTTAGATGTGGAGAGGGAAACTCCCAGTGGCTGCAGCGTGGCCAGGGGCTCACCCTGAGCAGGGATTTCCACAGTGCAGGGCCACTACTCCAGGGACATCCCAGGTTAGGTGTAGATGAAGCAAACATGTTACAGCTGACACCAAAGATACATCCAAAAGTGATGCTCTGCAGCAACATCTCCCAAACTAGTTTCTTGGGAAAGAGTGCTTGTAAGAATTTACATTGCTTGGTTGCCAGATTTCTCTGCTTTGAAATAAAATAAGGACTTTTTTAGAAGGAATATCCAGTTTTCAGCTTTCATTAATGGGAATGTGGCCCCTTTTCCAAAAATGAAATTATCTGAAGGCAAAGCTGTTTTCATGAAAGGAAGATGCATGATACAGACTTTATTTTTTTTGTTGTTGTTCTGACAGTTTAGGATTTATGTGTGCTGGATGAAATCATTAAGTATCTTACCAGATTTTACTTTAATTAATTTAATATTTTTTTCCCAACAGCTCAGCATTCTCTACTTGGAGGCTTTTCCTTTTCCTTTTGACGACAAAGATGAGAAAAAAGTGGATATTGGAGGATTTGCATTTTATCTTATTTGGCATGCTCTGTCTCCTTTTCATAGATGGAGGTAAACTAGAACAAGTAAAACGTAAGTAGACTTCAAATAAAGCTGTCACATTCATTTAAATTGGATATTTTCCTTCTATTTTCAGGTGTGATTCACAAAAGAATGTCCTAAACCTTCTAACATTCTTCCTCCTTCTAATCCTGTCTTTAGTAGAATCAGGTCACCCCCAGTTTGGGGCACATTTTCATAAAGCTGTCCAGGTTACACTGCATCATAAAGAACGTAACACAACAATTGGAGAATCTGTTTCATTTCAAATATCCTGAGTCAAGAGTGTGCTTAATTCCATTTAGTAACCTCTGTAAACATCTGACAGATTATCTGGAATCTGTCCCATGTGTAAGACTGTTGTGCTCAAGTTTTCAGCTAGTGTAAAACTCGTCCAAGACTGTTCTGTTGTGTTATAAAAACAACCTCATATGAACTGAATTAGGTACATCCTTTGAGAAAATTAAGAGTCTAAGCACTGTCAAAAACTTGATGAGAAGAATTGAAAAGAATACAAACAAAATAAAGGGAGTATTTCTACAAAGCCTGTCATCCGTAGGAGATGTTAACACATTTCAGAAATCATGGCAAAGAGGAATAACTACCCAAATAAGTCTAGGAGTTACTGACTGCTGCAGCCTTGTTACTAGCTCTCTGGAATGAGAGGTTGCCCAACCTGCACAGGTTGGGTTTGCCCTTAAGAAGTCATAAAAATTTTTAGCCTCAGTCTCAGCAGCTTCTGCTTCCAAAGAAGTAGATAGGGAAGAAAAAAAAATAAGAGAGTGAGTTCCAGAAAGGCCCCCTGCCCTGCTGAAGTCACTCACAGGAAAACCATGTGTAGGTAACCTTGTTCAAAGACAGAACAGCGTGAGAAATTACCAAACTCCAGTTACCTGCTTTTTCATATCCTGTGTTTCATTTGTCATGCTTTCTGTGAAGGGAAAGCAGATCACAGTTTCTACTAATAGTCCCTAGCTCTTGCTACCTTTTTCTAGTCCGGTAAATGTGAAGACTGTCCCTTGCTTTCATTATCGCATGCAAGACAGGTATTTTGTTAAGATACCCTGAAGTATCATCTGTACTGAGGGTAATGAATTAAACTGAATTTCTATATCATTAAGATAACAGAAAGGAATTCTCACATGGAAATATATGAGAAAAACCCTTTAATTGGAGAGATTTGAGTTTTCAATGTGAAACCATAATGTGACAGGGAGAGACAGGACAGCAATATCTGACAGGTATGTGGATTTCTGCAAAACTGCAGCTGCAAGATTAGAATTGTTTAATGAACAGAAAGATACAAAAATATTTTGAAAGCTGATGCATAAATTATTTCACAAATATCAGCACAAATTGTTCTGATGTATTCAGACAAACTTCTTTGATTAGGTTGTTAATAAACTGAGTTACTGAACTGGCAGTGTAAGCACAGTGCATTTATCTTGCCTTTGTAGGCCCCTTGTTCAGGATCTCTGTGCAGTACAACCTGGGATTTTTCTGAGTTGGGCCAATTGCAGTGAAAATGTTTTGTTTCCTATAAGCCTGCCTGAATGGTCAGACATTTTAATTTTCTTACCTAAGCGGGATCTTGGCCTGTGCTTTTGCAGGTGAAAGGGTAAACTCACCTGTATGAAAGCCATTTTATCATCTATTTCAGGAGTTACAACTTTGGAAAAATGTGAGGCCACATCATTTATTTTGTTTTGGGAGGTTAGAAAAAACAGCACATGCAATTAAGGGTGTTTCCATTGTGTGATTCTCGAGGGAAAGAAAAAGTAGTTTACAGAAAATTCTGCACACCTGAATATATTTTGTAAGCATGGAATGGAAACATTCATTCATAGCTCTTTCAATTCTTTCCTGTTTTACAGATTCAGATACCTACTGTGTGTTTCAAGATAAGAAGTACCGTGTAGGAGAAAGATGGCATCCTTATCTAGAACCCTATGGCCTTGTTTACTGCGTTAATTGTCTTTGCTCAGAGGTAGGACTGCTGAGTTACTGATCCTACAATTTCTGCTTGCTTCATTGACTAAAATCCTTTCTGTTGTAGCTACAATTTGACAAAGCCCAAACCTGTTTTCACTAGTGGGTCCTGGTCCTGCTGCAGGAAATAGAAGCAGGTGATCCTAGTGAAGGGAAGACATGAACAGAGAAGGCCAATACTGATAAATAATACTTGCATGGCATAGACAGAACAGCTCCTTAACTAGACAGAAGTTTTGTGAATGCTGGCCATTATACACTAACTAGTCAGGCCCCACTGCCTAAATGTAATCCTTGCAGTACCATCAATGTGGATGATCATGCTCAACTTGAATTCGGTGGTGCTTTGATCTATGTACAGTGCCAACATCTTCAGAGGCATTTTCAGTCAAAGCATCTGCTGCCCTAAAGTGCTGAAGGAACAGGCTTGGATATTACCCTTAGTAAAATCAGTCAAAGAAGAAGATGATGAAACATGAGAAAAGGATATGGGGAGCAGAGAATTGGATAGAATGTGAAAGGACTCCCATCAATTGATGGCTGATGGAAAAACACAGCAGTCAGAGAATCCCCATAGTATGTCATATACAGCTGGGGGGAGACATAAAAATGAGGGCAGAATATGTCCCTTTAAAATAAACAATCAGGGATCTTAATCACTAACGCATGAGACACTCCAGATGCTGAGTTCTGTCTGCTGTATTTAATGCAGAAAAAATATTCCTGGCTATTTTCCCTCCCTGCAAGTGTAAAATTGTGCAGCATTGGTCTGAGGGAATCTGCTACTACAGTTTAGTGCAGAGATGCACAAACAGTAGTCCCACAAGCTTGGCTGCAGCTCAGAGCTGTGCAGCAGAATGCAGCTGTAAGAGAAAAAACTATCTAGCAGGAAGAAAAGGAAAAGTCCTTGTTTAGAGCAAAAAGGAGTTTCCACTCACATTTTGCTGATGTATATGCAAAGTTGAAAACACCCTTAGAGTCTGTGTGGGGTAAAACACTCACCAAATTGCTGGAAGGATGTGTCTTGGGTGGGGATGAAATTAACTGGAAACCCCAGAGGTCTGGATACAGATCATTGCTCGATGGTTTTTAGGGAGATGTGAGACAGTCTGGAGGGATGGCAAAGTGCTGGTGAACTCCTCCAGAAAACAGCACTGCTGGGAGTCAGGCACACCCACACACACCCAGGCACTGTGAGCCTCCAAAAAACAGTGTCTTTTATTTTTTTCCTTCGCACTTGGGCAGGGAAGACAAAGTGACAGTTCAGGGCAGCAGCTTTAGTAAAGATGGAAACTGCTTATGGTAATTCCCAGTACATGCAGCTCAGAAGTGGACTGGACTCTACTCCCTTGTTTGCTACATTTTACCTTTGGTGTACCATGAGGGTGCAGAATGTAACTGGGGTTATTTCAGCAGTGAGGATGCTGAGGGATCTCTGGGATGTGACCCTTGTTGTCTGGAAGGAAGATTCCAAATAACAACCACAGCATCCAGCCACTCATGTGAGCTTTGTCCTGGCCAGAAACATGCCCTCAGAACACTGACCTACAGTAAAAGCTCCTGAAGTTTCACCAGTTTCATGAAGTTTCCTCTAGGAAATGCTCAACAATTTTTAATTTTAACAAAATAAAGGTGTTAGAAAACATGCCATGACATAGCACAAACACAGACCATAAACCAAATACTACAGCCTAAAAAATGAAACTAAAGTGTGCCACACGCAGCAAGTAAGAGAGACCGAAGTGTAAACCACCTTTGATTCTCTGGCAGTTAGGCAAAGGATATGTAGAGAGCCTGAAGCAGCAACTGATTGCCTCACACTGCAGAGAAAAGAAAAAAAAATCCCCAGGGGTCTTCATCATCAGTGTGATCAAAAAGTCTTTGCTAGCCTCAAATATCATGATCTTTATGATCTCTGCACAAAACAAGTCATATCAGCAGGCAGCAGAGATCTCTGCTCCATCTCCAAACAGTCTGTCCATCCATCCCCCCAGCACACACACTTAAGAAAAAGGTGAGACAAATTAACTAACTAAACAGAGGCCAAATTATTCAGCCTGGCCTTAAAAAAAAAAAGCTTTCCTGTTTTTGTGTGTATATAGTATTGTATTTTTACAAGTTATAATTTACATACTTAAACCAGAATAAAACTAAACATAACTCAGTGTTCTCACCCTGTTCCCCCTTTCTTTTACAACCCCTCCTCCCCCCTAGTTTACAGTGGTGCCTGTTGACTGTTACTGTCGAGTAAATTTGAGCACTCACAATTTGTCAGATCATTATTTTACTCCCTAAAATACAGCAGCTTTTTGCTTGTGTTCATAGTCAGATCTTCAAACCTCAGGGGCTAAATGACTGCTCTCCACACTCAGCACTGATAGCCCAGCTCGGGAAGAGAGATGCATCAACACTTTGATACCTGATGCAGGTGCTTGAGTCCTGCTCTGGCCAGTAGGGCTTGGTATCCCAAATATCCCTGTTGAATGTAGGCATAAGATCAGTCTTACTAAGCACAAGATCAGTTAAAATAGTTCTGTCCTGCTGCAGACAGTGGAGTCCTGCCAGCAGCACGGAGCAGCACAGTTGGCTTGCAGAATTTTATCACAGCTGATCATGCACAGAAAGTAAACATTCGCCTCAGGAGATTCCACAGGACTTCAAATGAAAAAGACTGAGGTCATGGAACAGGACAAGTCAGCAACATGGAGCCAGGTCAGCAGGCAGTGCCAGCCTTTCTTCTACAGCAGTGCTTTTCAGGCTCCCAGGTCTGCTGGGCAAGGAGCTGTGCAGACCAGGGATAGTCCCTATCCTGTGAAGATCCTACAGCCTAAAATTTGCTCCTCCTCTACAAAATCAGTATATTTCATTTCAGTTCTCATTGGAAACAGATGGTGATGTCATTTTTAGTGCCTCTCTCCAAAGCAGATGCACAACTGTAGTTTGTGGCTAGCAATGATCTAACAGTGATTCCAGGCTGTGGTCTGCAGATATCTGTAAATGAATTATTTTGAAAGAGATGACTGGAAAGGTCTATACGTCTGCTATCTAAGGAAGTCTGCACATCCACTGGAAACATTTCAGTGCTCCAGAAGGCATATGAAAATGAAGTGGGTTTAGTCTTGACACCACCTAAAACCACAGTCATAGCATAGTATCAGTGTTCATGCTGAAAGATCTTTCTTGCTATAAACATGAGCAACTCAGAGGTAAATTAGGGGGATGAATTATAGATGGGAAATGGGAATTTGAAATGGACAGTCTTTTCTGGTTACAGACACCAGAGAATGAAAATTCCCTGTGTTTTAATTATAAATCATACTTAGATGTGGTCAAATAGAATATTATGTTAATGACATGAATAATGAACCCTATTCCCAAGACTTAACTCATATTTCTTAGAAAAATGGCTACTTACCAACTGGTGTTTTCTGTCTACTGGGAAAGCAATAAAATGAAAACAAAAGACTCTCCACAGTTTTCAGGAACGATTACAGACGCTATTGTCTCTTGCGGTCTTGAGCTAACCCTCAGTAGGGGATATCTCAGAGACCTACCATTAATTATCCATGTCTTAGTTCTGGAAATGCAATTCCTAACCATAATCTGCTCAAAAGAAAAAGACAACTGAAAAAAAAAAAAGCGAAATGGAAATTGTTGCAATCCATTTTTAGATACTTCCTCCGATTTTAAAATTTGTATGGATTTCTGACCTTCAGCATAAACTCAAAGGCAGTGGGAGTAGTCTGGGCTTACCTTGGTGTGAGTAAAATGGTGTTAGTGAAACTACAGAATGTTGTAAAAAGGCATTTTTTAAAAAATATTTGGATGTAGAATAAAGCACACAGACATTTGTAAGACAGCCCATTTCATTAAAATATTATGTGCTGTGTTTCACCTGCAGAATGGAAATGTTTTGTGCAGCAGAATAAGATGCCCAAGTCTACACTGTGCTTCCCCTGTGCATGTGCCACAGCTGTGCTGCCCACGATGCCCAGGTAATTCCTATTAATGAGAAACAGTCCTTTCTGAAATAGTTATTTAATATGCTGAGTAAGAACAGAATTAAATATCTGTGCTGGAAAACTTTTGTGAAGCAAACATTGTCCTGTACCCATTTAGATCATGAGAGGCTTGTCCTGCAGTAAGTTACAGTATTTCCCATGGTGTTTTCTTTTTAGGAAATCAGAAGTATAGACTTGTGAAGGGATCAGGTAAGCAACCAAGTCCAGTCACCTACAATCCAGGCAGAAAGTAGCAGAAGTTTCATTGACTGTCCACTCCTGACTCCTTATGTCTAAATGTTATCACAATAAAATGCTATCCCACAAACTTCCTAGGTTTCTGTTTTTGGTGCTTTTCATAAGAGCAGGATAAAATATAGTTATTTGCAATGGTTCTCTGTTAACAAGTGATTCAAAACTGCTGTGGCAAATGTGCAGTTGTGTAGTGTCACTGTACAACCAGTCTGGTAACATTTGCTTTTTACATCTCAGGTCCAGGCATAGTTTCATAATTAGTAGAGACTGTTGTAAATCATAGAAGCAGTGCTGTAGAAGTTTATGACTATATAAATCCAATTGGATACTGTATAGTAAATTCTCCAGACTGTACATTTATTATATGCTCATTATTAAGAGCCACTGTATGAAAGAGACTAAGCAGGATCTTTCACGAGTCTGTTCCAGCATTCCCGACATGGCCTAATGGCTGGTAGATTTGACTGGAGCTTTTCCCTAAATGTCTGTCTTAGTGGCACCCCACATTTCCACTTATAAAAGAGTATTCATGCAGCATCATAGAAAGGGGTTTTATTTGACTTTCTCCAGAGAGTTTAATTGTCTGAGGAAAGCAGCTGTTCCCTGACCAAGACCTGTGAACAGGAGGCTGTAAGTGCACAGTGGCAGAGGGACATGGCTGCACAAGAAGGTTGCTGTTCAGCTGGGATGGATGTGTTCACTGCACCTACTGGATAATAAATGGCATCCATCCATCGATTTTGGATAGGATTCATCTACCCTGACAATTACATGCACTCTCTATCAGTTATGTGTGTCAATCTGGGTATTGATACACAGTTATGTGTATCAATCTGATCTGGGTGTCTAGAATCCTTTTTTAACCAGTGACAAGGAAGAACCATTTCAAGCTTATAACTCATCTGATGCCATGATGCTGCTCTTGTGTCCTAGGATGAGATTGAGCCCATTCCACTTTAAATCAAACTCTTTGGTATCTGGTTGATGATAGAGTTTGATCTATGATGGTCTAATACATAGGAAAGAAAGTTTGTAAGGCAGAATGCATTCTTTGGCCAACTGGTACTGTTAGTCAAAATGGTAAGGTGCTGGAACACAAACCAGCACCTTTTTGTTTCCACATCAAAAGAACGACTGGTGTGCTGGTGTGCCCCAAATCTGGTCTGTGTTTCCAGCTAATCTAAGGTTCAGTTGGCAAGGCAATCATCTAGATACCCTTTATAGCTGTTGGAAATGTGCTTCCCAGAGGGTGATTCATCCTATTACCCAGAATGAGAAGACTTTTTCCCAGGAGAGGCCTGTCACTCTCCACTGATTATTGAGGGAGCACAGGAAAATATCTTATACTGGAAGCTTACTTTTTTGACAGCTTAAGTTAAATCACAGAAGTCCTGCTCAGTAATTGGCATCTGCAGTCAGGAACTTTTTCTATTCTTTTTTTAGTATCTCTGTACAGTATTTACTATAGAAACATAAATGCTTCTAGATAGACTGTTTTTGCTTCAAGTGCTCCTTGGCAGTGAACTGTTTGGCTGTTTTCTCTTCATGAGATTGTAAATGTCATGATACCTATCAAGATTTTAAAACATTCTACAATGATCTAATAAGTAAGACTAAGGGCCCATGTAAACTCTCAAATCCATCTTATCAAATTAAATTCTTGCTATTCATAGTCTTCAGCTGGAATTTTGTACTCTGTGTTTAAACCGATAAATACAGAAAATTATCAAATGGGCCTTTCCTGAATTTGGTTCATTATCTTCTCTTAGCTGCTCCTAAGGTCCATTTATAATCTATCTGCTACAAATGATGGGGCCATTGCTAGCTAGCCATTGCTAGCTGGGCAGCATCTCATTAAACATGAGAGTCCCACTAAGGTCTATTTTTCCCCTAATTGAACCAGAAATCTCCTGTGATTTCAGGGGTTATTTGCATTCTGCTTTCTGCAGTGATTATGTGTATCATATTTGGTGCTCTATCTTCAGTGGTAAATGTTCATGCCTGATCTGAATAGGAATCTCAAGCATTCTTGCAGATCTTATGCCAGCTTTCCATTCCTGTGTGTCTGGCATACAATGTCTTTTGTGCAACATGCCACGATATGCAGGAAATTCACTTCTGGTTTCCCTGGTTATTTTTTAATGGAACGTGTGAGAGCTCTGGCCATTGGCCATCCATGTGAATTACTCTCATAAATGCTCATTATATTCCGTCACATGTGTTTCCCCTCCATTTCTCAAGCTGCATTACAGAAATGATTAGTGGTAGTCAGTGACCTGGGGCTCTTCTCTTGCCTCTCTGCAGGCCTTGTAGAGTGTAACTGCCCAAATCACTGCCTCCTTATTTTATGAAGCAGAGGTAATGCCAGGAGGCAGCAACTTTCATTGGACACTGAACTTCGTAGCTACCTAAGTAGAGGAGCTGTTGAAGGGATTCCTTTGAGAAAAGTTGGCACTGCTCTCCCCCTGGAATTAATGTCTCCTGCATCCATAGTGACACTGGACTCGCTGACACAAAGAGATGCAGTGTTTGTGTCCTGTCTCCCTGGCACCAGACAACACGAATCTTAAGTAGTTGTCAGACATATGTTATGCAGTGTCTTCTGCTTTCATCAGTGGTTCAATCCTACCAGCTTCCACCACTGATTCACTGCTAACTTTCCCTTTCCTTTTCTTTTTAAAACCTATTCTTTTTAACATTGGCAAAATTCAGACCTTGTGTCTTATACCGTTCTAGATATTCCTTCCTTTTGCAGCTCTGAAAAGTATTTTACCATCTGAATTTTATTCTTATTATCACACATATATAACCAAAATTACTAGTGTCACATTAATTGGGACTCTTTTTACATTACTGAGACCCAAAGGACATCACATGCTTCTGAGCTTGATCTCCTCCCTTCCACCTCAGGATGCTCCTGGCATCATCACAGGAGAGGTGATTTGTAGTCAGGGAGAGAATTACTCTTAGATCTGGATCAGCTCTTGGCCTAGAGTGGACTTCAGAGCTCCTGCCTCCTGTCATGACAATGAGCCTCACATACGAGCTCTTTGAGCATTTAGCTGTGGCTTGTATTGCACTGCTATGGACAGTGCCTTTAAAGCTGGGACATTTATTGTAGATGGTATCATTTCTACATACAACAACTGCAAATCAAAGCATTTAGAGTCTCGTTAAAGATAAAAAATCTTTGAGTACACTATGGAATATGTAAACCTAAGATGAGAGAAGCTTACAACAGAAGGAAAAATTCACAGTTGCAGGATCTAGAAAGGGTTTCCACTTTCCACTTGCTGGTTTGATTTCTCAGCAGATAAGGCTGCATGCTGATGCATGAATCAGCCCATCTGGCTCCAGTGTTTCTTAAGCTTGCTGCCCCGACTAAACACTCTGCCTTCCAAGAACATTCATTATTAGTAACATGTTTAAGTTTAAGCTCCTTTGGTACTATGGTTATTCTTTATCAAACTCAAACCACTGTTTTCATGTACTTTTGTTGTTCTTTAGATATTGAAATAACAATAAAATGCCAGGTGGTACTTATATACATAGCTGGTCTAAAGATGGACCAGATGAGGCGTCTCCCAACAGTGGTCTGAGACCATCACCTAAAAACAAGTGAGGTTATGTCTGCATGGTAGACTGCAGCTTGACTCAGTAATACCTGAACCTGTGAACTAGCTACTTTAGATCCTGGGACAGCACAGAACCCACTGCACTGCAAAACTTGCTTAAGAAGCAGGAAGAATATGCCTGCCATGAGCTCACTACTGCCTTCACTCAGTAACTGAGCTGGTCCAGGTGACACCCTGCACTCTGCAGTGTAGATATTCTTAAAGACTCAGCCTTGCAAGGTGCAGGGCATGTACAGCACCTGCTGACCTGACAGACATCATATAAGCAAACACAGGAGCATGTGTGCAGTACAGCACATCTTGCACTGAATTACAACCAGAATCTTCAAGCCTGGCACTTGGAATGCTCTGGTACAGTGATTTTCTATTGCAGAATGCACACACTATAAACCATTTGGTGAACAAGTTTTGGGTTCTACCCAGCTCACACACCAGAGCTCCCAGGCTCTCAGTTCTAGTCTTCTTACCTTCCATTCACAAACATTTTTGGGATGGAGGGAGGCACACTGTGCCCAGCTCTTCCACTCTCTGTGCAACTCTTGTTACTGCTTCCTACCCTTCTCATACAAGCAACTGAGAGAATCCCAAAAATGGGCAGTTGTCACATAGTTCAAATAAACTATTTATTTGGAAGTAAATCTGATGTAGAAATATAATGATATAGGCATTCCAGGGAGATGTCTAAACTTTTCCTATTGATGTGTGCTCAGATAATTCATTTTGGTTGGTGATTTGCCTTTGTCACTACGTTCATAAAGAGTGTTTGCTATCACAGCCAGACTGAGGTTATCACTTGTTTCCATTCTGCTTTTTTGACCATAAAAGCTCAAAACAATCTGTACATCAGCATCCAAAATGCATTGAAAATATACATATCTTCCCACATGGATGACAGAACTTCCATTCTTTGGACTGACATGATAGGATAGGATAAGCTGCTCAGAATTTTTCCAAGATAACTTCCAAGACCTTCAAAGAGGCTTCAGAGAGGATTCAAAATGCACTAAAGCTTCATTTAATTTGTTTCCTTGGCGGGATAGTGATTGGTAGATTCATATAATAGTTTAACTTGAGAGCAGGAATTAAAGTAGAGCAACGTAGAAAGTGTTTTATGAGTCCTTCAGAGTTGCTGGGCAATTGATGGGCAATTTTTTATGCAACTATAAAAGAAAACACAGGAAATTAACCTGCAGAAAATATATTAAAATAATGTGAAGAGCTTGACTTTAGCCCTAGAAAGCTAAAACACAACCAACAGCCTTTAGAATGTTTAAACTGAAACTACATCTTTGCCTTGAACCTGTATGAAAGTTCATAGTGTTTAGATAAGGTGCTACTAGTTCCTTCAAGCAATGAATTTCATGCACTTTTCTACAGTCTGACTGTATTAAAGACTAGCTGTGGTGATTAACTCTGAATTACACTGGAGTTTTTAGAGCTTAACCTGGTTCTTGAAGTTATTTTAATGTAAAGCATTTTGTGGCTTAATATCGTTGACACCTGCACCTCCAAGAGGCACATATGGATTGTGTTTAGAGCTTGTGTGTGCAGTTTTTGGAGAGTGCACAACTTTTCCATCCACATTTATTGTCAGCCTCGGCCACTACTTTAAAAACAACATCATTGCACTGCTTTGGTTGTTTTTGAAAGGAACCTTCACACATCATCTATGTTTCTTTAAATCACAGATTTGTAATAATTTGGATTGTGATGCATGACTGAGGGAAAAGGCTAAATGCACACGGATTGAGGCTTGATCCACAGTCCACTGTAGTCAGTCAACAGATTTCTATTAACTTTGATAGTTTTTGGACTCAGTTTTCTATGAAAACAGATGCAGTTACTGACTGATATAGTCCCCCTCTCTAGAAATACTAAGGAATATGGTAGAAATATGAGACAGAAGATGAAAGGGGAAATTGCCTGTTTGCTGTACCACACAGAGTAGGTGTTTGGGCCAGGTTCCAAATCTGTTTAGTTCAATGGACTTCAGATCAGACCTTGAGGTGACACATCCATGTAGAGTGGAAACAAAAGTAAAGGGAAGGAATTAAGCAAAAGAATTTTTAATAGAAAATAAATCCATTTGGTCTCCTGTGCTGTAATTCCCCAAGGACCTGCAGCCACAAAGGTTATTTAAAATAATACTAGCTGACCCCTAGAAGATAAACTTGCACCAAAACTGCATAATAGGTCTGTCTGAAGTTCCTGTATTTTCATGAGATGATGAATCAGGACTTAGTTCTGGTGATAAAGTAACTCTAGAATATTTGTGTTTTACCCTACTTGATGTGACAGTGGTAAAAACTTTTTTACCACTGTAAAAAAAAGTCTCCTTTCAGTAGCTGGTGGTTTTGACTTTGAAACAGCCAGTTTGCAATAGCAGTCTGTCCTGCCATGTGCTGGTGGCTCTCTGGGCTCAGTTTAGATATCCAGCCCTGAAGCTGCACTAGGAGCAGGTCCAGAATATTTAGAACTGAGTCAATGGTGCTGACAGGTTTCCTGCCTTTCTGAGGCAAAGGTATGCAAGAAGCTTTTACAGATACTGAGGAAAGTTTGGTAAATTGGAAACTTCTGGAAAGAACAGAGCATGTATTATCCCAGGTCACAATGGCACGTGCTCCACAATGTCCCTTGCTGCCTGTAATACAGAGATTTCCTGTCTATTCTCTGTTCTTTAGCCCCTGTCCATTTGGCCCCTCTCAGCAAGTAACCCCAGCATAGCACCTCATACTCAGATGGCCAAAATATAATCAGAGAATGTTTCCTGCACTGAAGCTCTTTTTGGGGATGTGAACCACAGTGGCAGAATGAGGAAATCCATATTCCCAGCTCTATGCTTCTTTGCACTGGCTTTTCTGGCACAAATGGATCAGCAGACAAGCATTAATTGGATCTCTGGGTACAAAGCAAACCTGATGTTGTTACTGTACCTTCCAGTTTCACTGCAACTGCAGGAAAACAGGAAAGTGCTCTGTGTTATATAAAGTACTACCATTTCTGCATGAAATCCACTGCATAAACACAGAAGAATATAATCAATGTGATCTTTTTTCCATATAAACAAGAGGATCTTTTTTTAAAGAATATTTTAAAAATACAGTTTGGTTTGAACACATAGCATCAGGGTTAGTTCAATCAACAGAGTTTTTCCAGATTTATTCAACATAACCATGATCAAAATCGTGCTGTCGCTCTCCTAGCAAGCTGCATAATCTCTGCAGGATGCTCCCCTCACCTCTTTTAAGTCTTAGGCTGCTCTGTTTTGAATTTGTAAGGATCAGATTATCAACACATATTTACTCCTCTGTTCCAAATATGTCTCATACTGAATAGCTGTTTCTTATATACAATAACCATATTCCATTGTCTTGTGTGTAGGAGAGGGAAGAACCTAATAGAGAGGATTTTAGCCTGGAGGCAGGCTTCTTTATCTTTTACTTGGAATGTTACTAGCACTTAAATTTCCCCAGGACTGGGAAGAGCTTTGGCTGAACCCCTTGGAACATATCATCAAGGCATGAGGAGTCAAAGGACTCATTACCACTTTTTCAGAGCTCTGATTTCTTAGTTGAAAGAAGGCTAGTTCAGAAATTGTTAATCAGAGCAGCTCAACAACTGTTCACATCTTTACATGCTTATCTAGCTGTCAAAGTGGCTGTTCCAGCAATGGGAAGAGGCACATATCATTTTAAAAGCTGGAGAGAGAAATTTAGTTCTGGTGCCCTCACAAAATTAATATTGAAGTGATTAGATTTACTCTGTGTTTTCCTCTTGTACATCAGAGTGGCAGAGAATCCAAACGTTTCAACTATATGTGCAATCAAAAGTAACTAGAAAAGTAAATTCATAGAATGGTTTGGATTAGAAGGACCCTTAAAAATCTTCCCGTTCCAACTCTCTGCCAAGGGCAGGGGCACCTTCCACTAGACCAGGTTGCACAAAGATCCATCCAGCCTGGCCTTGAACAGTACCAGGGATGGGGCAGCCACAGCTTCTCTGAGCAACTTGTGCCAGGGTTTCATCACGCTCACAGTAATTAATTTCTGCCTAGTATCTAATCTAAACCTATTCTCTCTCTCGATTTGGATCAATTCCCATTCAGATTCTACACACAAATATGTTATCTTTACTGTTGTTATAAGTTATCATTACTGTTTTTCCAGACTACTTCAGGTAGCAGTATTTTGGGGCCTCCTAGAATTAATCTTTTGCAGTGGAGCATGAAGCCTATTTTGTGAGCTTTTAACATTGCAATGCAAAACACCAAGAGACTCAGTAAGCAAAAATCATCCCTATATCTTTCTACATGTACATCACCCTACAGAATAATTTGTTAGTAGGGAAAAGACCTGAACTCCATGAAGGAGGAGAATTAACTGTATTTTTTTAACACGGAGACCTAGAGGCACGGGCAACTCCTAGCCAAGCAAAGAGTTTTCCAAAAGAAGATGTCAGGTTGTCAAAGTACTGCCCACCTGTGTTGGGCAGTGTGTGTGCCTGAGCTGGTTCAGGTTTCACAGAATTTTCAATAAGCAAAACAGGAACAAGCACTTTGATACTCTAGTCCTATTCCCCTGTGTCATTAGAAATGCTTGTGGTCTGTACATTTCAAGAATTGTATTTTCTTTCATAATTGCTCTTTATGTGTGGCTTCTGAATAGGTAACCTATAATTCTTAGGCAAATTTTAAGTGACAAGGAAAGTCATACAGCCTTGTATGATTCTGTTACAACTTGAGGTATACAGAGTGTAAGATCACCAGTCAGCCTTGTCCAAAGACACTGCTGCACCAGGATACAGCCTGGAGAGCTCTAAAGCACCGGTTGCAACTAAACTGACTCTTCCAATTGTGTACATTAAGTAGAAAAGCTCACTGGGAATACAAGGAAATGTGCAGGAGAGATGTCAGTGCAAAGAGCTGTGCTGGAGTTGCAGCAGAATTCAATTGCCTGTCTAGTGAATACGGTTCCAAAACAATCCTCAGTCTCTTAGTCTGTACATGCTTATGCTCTGTGTTGATTTAGAAAACATGTTTCATAAAATCCTCTCTGGATTCAAATTCATAATCTATCATCTGTCTGCTTTAAAAAAAAACAGACTATCTGCAAAACAGTTCCCAGTATGGTAAGTTTCTTAAGACATTAGATCTTGTGATTAATTTCATATTGTTTAGCACTTGATTGTTTTTATAAGGGTGGTTAATAAAATAGACAAACTGTAAAACTCAAGCCAGGCTGAGCGCCCAGCCTTTCTGCTGGACACTAAAAGCATATCTTTTTCAGTAAATGACACTAGGTGATTCTGAATGCCGCAGTTTAAAAATAGTTTCTAAGTCAGCAAGCCAAGAGTCTGTAGGATTTTTAAAAAATGTTCTTTGCCAGATGTGCTGATACTAAAATAAGCAATAGTGAGAGTGTTAAGTACTAACACAAATGGACAGAATATTGCAAGAGAAAGTACCACAGAGAGATGCAATAAAACCCCACAGACACTTCCTGAGGTGCTGTGCAGGGTCCCAGCAGACCCTGCTGAGGGTTATGAGTAGCAGGAGCTCTTCCTGCACTTTCCTTGGCCAACCTGTGCAGTCTCCATTTCAGGAGTACACTCACTTCAACCTGTCACTGACTGCAGGTCAGTAGAACTCAGCACGGTGACCGTCACAAAGCCAAGGTGCTGGGTCTCACTGTTCACAGTGGCAAACCACCCAAAACCACAATGTCCAGCACCCAAAAGCAATTGACTTTCTTGACTTCAAGGTCAGATGTCACATCATAAATACTTTACTGATTATCATGACATGATTGTACTGATTCTGAGGTTTTACCAGTTTGTTAGTTAGTGTCCTAAATTGTCCATTACTAATTGTACCTGTACCTCTTGTCTTTATCCAAAAGGATCCAAGTTCACCACTTAATTGATTGTAGTAAGGCCTGGATCCTAAAGCCATTCCTCAAGTAAGTCAGCCCCCATTTCCCAAAAGGCTAGTTTGTTCATAGCTGGTTACTGCTTTTCACTCTCTGCACATTAGAAGTTACCACAGTTTGAAACATCAGGAACTGCCCAGGGAATTTGTCTAAGCTATTCAAGGGATTAGTTGCAAATAACTGATGCTCTTCTGCTTCATATCCAAGTAAGGGTAAAGTGTCACAGGACCAAGTTTTTATAACAATCCAAGAAGGAAATAGAGTTGTAAACATGAAAAGCTAAAAGATGGTGTTTCCAAAACATCATGTGATCCATGTGACACAGCATCTGTTTCTCCCAGGAGACTGGAAAGCTCCAGAAGCCAGGAAGGCCTGGTTCGTGTACATGTCTGACTCTGCCCTCAAACCCTGGCCCTTGGGCACCTCAAGTTGTGGATAGACAGGCTTCCATGAAAAAAATCTGTGCTTGCAGCAGATTCTGCTGAACCAGAAAATTTTCCTAAAATGTCTGTGGTTTATGGAATTCCTGTCTAACACTGTTTTGTCAGACTATCAGGAGAGCATTGGTGCTGCAGGTCACACCAAGGTAGCATCCCTTGATGGCAAACTTTTTGCCATAGTGTTTCTTCACATGCTCTGTCAAATGAAGCACAATTCATGGAATATGTGAACTATACCCACGTGCCCTTCTAGTTCATAGTGAACTTTCAGGCTGTACTACAGGTCTTAGATGCTTGTACTGTAAGGAACTGTTGATCTATGCAAACAAGAACTATCTCAATCTTAAAAAAGCAGCATTCAAGCAAGTACCTCGGCTGATTCCTGAAGGAAACCTATCTATTGGCTTTGTTGAGGCTGGAATTTACCTTGCATCTATGCGACATCAGTGAAAAACAGCCCAAGTAAACAAAAGAAGCTGGACAGAATCCCATGTTTGAATGAGAGGAATATTTGGATATAAGGATTCAGGCATAGCCACCATAGTCTCCAGTTGCTTTTTAAAAAATAATTGTTTTGAGGGTAATCCATTTTTTATATAGTTGTATTCTGTTGTCTGTTTGTAAAATTTGAAAGATTTCTTCAGGCAGGTTTTACCTCTAAAGTTACTTACAGGATAAATTCAAATCCATATCAGGTCACATGAAGCCCAGGTTGTACATCTTGGCTCCCTGCCATTACCTCATGCTAATGTTGGTGATAAATCACTGCTATCCGTACTGCAGACTCATGGTCTTATCTTGATCTAAAATTTTAGGCAAATATAAGCATGGCCTCTCAACTTCCATACAGAAGTCTGAGCTCTTAGAGAATAAATGCCAACCACACAAACAGAGATATTTCCTTTCCAATTGATGCTATAATGTCTTCACCCTGTATGTTGTATGTTGTTTTCACTGACATGCTAAGAATGCCCGGAAAAAAAGCTCAGATTGAACCCAGTTAATTAAAAGGATTCACACAGATGGTTTGCCTGGTACCTTACAGAGGCAGCTAATTAAAGCAGTGTTAGTCAGCACCATTAAAATGCCAGATAAAGCTTTGGGAACAGTCCTGATTAGGAAGCAAGGTTTACAAATAGAGCTTTGAGCAATGCAGTCTATGTGCAGTTAATTAATCTCATTCTAACCTGTCTTTACTAAGACACAGAATAATGCATGCTGATATCAATGATAAGATTTTTCAAAGCTCAAATGTGGCACATATTAAAACAAACCACAATGACTCTATTTTCACATTCTACAGGAGAATATATCATGGGGGAGTCTGAACTCTAATTAGCCATGATTTAAGAAGCTTTAGAAAAGAAACCCAGTCCAAGTTGAAGGAAGTCACACACCAGCAAAGTTAGAGAGTGAGAAACTGCACCAGACAGAAGTAATATTTAGACACAGCATATAAAGTAAGCTGCCTTGCAGCTTCAGGCAGATGCTGTGTTTGGAGAGGATCAGCTGTGCTTTCCAATATGCCATTTCCAACATATGACTGTATATATATTTTTTTTTTAATAACAATAATATGGTCTTGATCTGAAAAGTTATTCTAAACCTTGCTCTATGCAGTGAAATATGTCTAGTCACTTAATGTGCTAACAAATAATCATACAGACAAGGTTTGTGCAGCATAGGACTTAAACGATGGTCTTATTCCCTGTAATTGAAACTAACTTTTCTTATGATTATTTAATCAAGTAAGACTTCAGCTCCCTGAAAGGAGGTTGTAGAGAGCTGGGCATCAGTCTCTTCTCCCAGGTAACAAGAGATAGGAGGAGAGGAAATGGCCTCAAGTTGCACCAGGGCAGGTTTACATTAGATATTAGGAAAAATGTTTTGACAGACAGGGTTCTGAAGCATTGGAACAGACTGCTCAGGGAAGTGGTGGAGTCTCCATCCCTCAAAGTGTTCAGAAAACATGTGGATAAGGCACTTGAGGACACGGTGTCGTGATGAACATGGTGATGGTTGGATTTTTAGGGTCTTTTCCAATCTTAATGATCCTGTGATTCTCTGATTCAAATAGCAGTAGAATTTCATCCAATATTCCAAAGACAGGCAGATGTATGTGTGTTTTGGGCTGCATGTTATGATTTAGCTGTTACAGGCCAAACTTCTATGACCCATTAAAAGAAACATAGAGGAAAACAACTACCTAGTGCATCATTTTCCAAGCAATAAAAGTTCCACCATCCTCCTTCCATATTTAGAAGCCACAGTTTAAGGGCATTTGGTGATTTCCTACAGAATTGAGTGATGTGGCATAAACTAAGGTGAATTTGCAGTAAAATTTACTCTCTTCATCCAACACTCTGAAGAGTCATCGTGAGTCATTCAGGTATTGGTCTTTGCAAATGTCAGACCACAAGCCAAAAAATGCCTTTGGAAAGGCATCCCACATGGGCACAGCAATGTCCTGCAGAGCTGTGTGAACAGGGCCTTGTATGCAGTCAAGAACCATCTGTACTATCCTTTCATTTCTCCTTCCATTTTCATTTCTTTCCAGTTCTTCTGCTCTTCCCGTTGCCCAAGGGGCAAGAAGATAACTAAAGCTTTGTCAGTCTCTCCTTCTGCTTTCCATGAGATGACTCTTGGAAAGCACAAGGAACTATGGACATTTAAGTTTTGGGAGGTAGCACAGTCCTGAGAAGTGCCTCTTTATCCATGTTTTCCAATATTTGTGCCCAAAATAGTAGCTGAACTTGTCAGTTGAATCTTTTGCTGATAACTTTCAAAGGATGTGTCTTAATTAGAGCATACATCTTGCCATTCCAGAATGTGCATTACTAGCAAACACAAAGTGCTGGAAGCACTGCATTTCTATGCCAAACACAGGTGTTCTCAGAGCTCTGTACTCTTTATAAGATTTTGGAAAGGTGTCATTAGACACCCTTGATTGCACTGAAATGATGATGTATCCAGTACTTCAAAAGAGGCAATGTGTATCAGGCAATGAAATGTCAGGCAAGAAACCCTAAATGATTGACTTTTGCCAGTCTCTTACAGAATAGATTTTGCTATCCCAATAGACTCTCAAATACATGTACATACACATGTATGTTCCACAGACAGATGTGATATTTACCATTTAAAATATTAATATTTGATGGAACAAAGTAAATGATATATGCTTTTATGGAAATATAAATGACAGTGTTTAATACCAGAGCATGGCAGCAGAAAACTGCTCTTTCACTTAAACTCACAGCTGAAAAGTGTACATTCTGTGGTGTCCTGGTTTCACAAAAAAATCTCTCCAGGTTTATCTGATATGTAATGAAAGGGACTATAGCAAAACCTGAATTTTCAGGTCAGATTTCTTTTACATGAAAGCCCAAGCCCGCTGAATGAAATTTCAGCTGCATTCCTAGAAATTTGCAGTGATTCAGGATCCAGAGAACAAACACTCCACTGTTACTTCTACAGAGCCCTTGTTTGAAATGTCTTTTCCCATGCTGAGATGCTAAATTCATGTGAATGTAAATATATAGTGCCAGGTTTGCTGTCCAACTGATATCAAGTGACTCACATTTAATGAGTAAAGTGTAATCCCTTTGCCCAGTTTATCAACTGCTAATAGCTAAACAGTCTAGGGTATGTTTTAGCATAAGGCATGGATAGCTTTCTGTCGTAGAACAACATTTAACCCATGTGGTGCAGAACTCAATATGATGCTGAGTTGAAGCAGGAGGTTTCAGAGTTGAATTGACACTGCCATCGTGGGCGCTTTGTCATATGCACCAAGTTCTCCAAACAAAGTTCAGTCACTTGCACATCTGACATTAAAATGCATTTCAGAGAAAGATCAGGTTATGGACAGCTTTTGACATCTGCCTTTGACAGGTTTTGCCTGTTTTGAAAACAATAGCAGCAATGAATTGTGAAGGCCACTAGGAACAAAATCTTGCTTAGTACATAGCTCTCTCTTGGCAGTCCCATCATCAATATTGCTGCTCCTCTACTGGAAGGTTTGTTCCTGTGGATGGCATGGAATCATCTGTGCCCTGTGGCACCTGCTAACCTGCAATTAAGTCTTGTATGGGCTTTTACACTACAAATAATTAACAAAAGGGATACCAGTACTAACAAGGGGGAAACCCTGCTAGAACAGTGCTATTGATAGTGGGATTCTGTGTGCATTCAGCACCTTTTACATTAAGCCTTTTACATTAAGACATGAAAGAGCCATGTACACGTAACGAGTGTAACATAACTGCACCATCTGTCCTAATACCAAATGCTACAGAACAAGGGTAAATACTGCAGCATGAGACAGGGCCCTTAGTGCTGGCATTGCAGTTGATCATCAGCATCCTAAGATTAACTGGGACAATTTAAAGTGTGAATTGCCAAAATTCAGCAAGGTAGAAGCATGACAATATCACTTGTACTTCACAACCTGAAGATACTTGTCCTTCCATAATAAAGAGAAATGAGGGAGAAGGGAAGCTTTTCCTCCCCTGAATTTATAACCTTGTGAATTATCAAGAATATTTGCATGAAGTGTTCCTTTCCCATTGCTTCCAGAAGACTCCCTTTTCTCAGTAAGCAGCAAAATCACCGGGAAATCCTGTGAATACAACGGCACCACCTACCACCATGGCGAAATGTTTGTGGCTGAGGGGCTTTTCCAGAACAGGCAAGCAAATCAGTGTGCCCAGTGCAGCTGCTCAGTAAGTAACATGATTTGACAGCACCCTGCTCTGTCTGTGCTCCAGTTCTCCTTTTTAGAAGATGTGACACTGAAATATAAGCAATACATAGCAAAGGCTAGGAACTGAGAATTAATGCTGAAACTCATGAGAGTGCTCAGAGCCAGTGTGCAATACTTGGTAAATGAATGCCAGGTGACCTCTTAAACACAATGCACAAAGCATAACTACATCTGCTGTAAGTGATCTTAATAGTGCAGAGGCAGCAGGTAAAATATTGCAGTTTGGCATATACAGAATATTTCCCTTCAACCTAACGGGAAAATATAGCACTAAGCCAATGACTGATTTCATTTGGACCGAGCTGATAAGTAAAGAGCCCTAAGGCTGGGAGTGGACAGCTCTGGACTGGCACTGGGCCACAGAGCCATTCCTGAGATGTCACAATTCAAATCCAGTATATTTAAGCAGTCACCCAGTGACTCTTCAGAGCCAGTGTCTGAAGCAAAACATCCCTCTCAATCCAGTCAGCTCTTCAGTATCAGCTATTGGTAACTCTGAACTTCCTCTCATAAAACCATCATATTCTTCATGAACTAAGAATTTAATAGGCCAAGTACTGAACAGACTGTTCAGACTTTTCACTGGCCTAATATCCTGCTTTTGCATAGAGCGTTATTTATGTAAACACAGATTTAAGCATGTCCATTAAAAAATGCATATACAGTACCAGACAAATTGATGAGTCCTCCTGAATTCCCTTTGTCTTTTACTGGCAGGAAGGAAATGTGTACTGTGGATTGAAGACTTGTCCCAAATTAACTTGCTCTTTCCCAGTTTCTGTTCCAGAGTCCTGCTGTCCAGTTTGCAGAGGTAAGTTCAACCACAGCCACAGAAGGATGGGCTCTGAATTTACTCCTTTCCCTTTCAGAGCCTTGTCTGTGCACCAGCACTGTCACTCAGGACACTGTCTGCAAATTTCCCATGTAATTACAATCCAGTGCATGTTGGGAAATGAAATTGTGAGTGCCAGCAGGGTAACCTCGCTGCCTTTGTTTTGCTAAATTGAAACATGCAGAGTGCACCAATGGTAAAGCTGCATCCCCATAACAATGTAAATCAAGGCTTCAAATGATGTGTTGAAGTAGCTGACATTACTCTGGGTAGAAAAGCTTTGTAACAAAAGATGAGCTTCTATCTGACAGGTTACCAGACCTACTCAAGTTGTGCATGACACGAGAATTTCAATTCAGAGGCAAGGGAAATTACTCCACTGTACATTAGGTGTAAGACAATACTCAGGTGACTTCAAACCAGCAATTGCATTTTCGATCTTGTACACACAGGGAACTTGATTCTAGGGCCTTTCCCAGCCTTTCTGAATGTCTAAACCTAACTGTCTAAAACCCCATCAATATGTCCGAGAATTTCTAAATGTATTTTATTTCACTGTTAGTACTGTGGCACTTGAATCACCACTTCCAGGGTATGTAAGCATCTATGACTTGTTCCCAAAGACGCAGATATGCACCTAAAGGTACCTATGCTTTTCAGAAGTGGCACTCTTGATATCACTGATGCCAGGATGCTTTGAAGAACTCTCCTGCTTGCACCTTTGTGCAGCTGTATTCTTTTGAGATTCTGCTTGTTTGAACTCAGTACTATTACATGGTAAAAATAAGGGGTATTATATAATTGGTTATATAATTTTCCCTATGGTGGAAGAGTTGTGAAACACGAGCTAGCATAGTCCCACAGTCCCTGACATGAGGAGTTGAGTGAGTACACACACACACACACAGTGGACCAAAAGCTCTGAGCAGTGGAGGGCTGAGCAGTAAGAAGGTACCTGAGAGTGCCTCAGTGCTAATAAAGCAGCAGGATGGAGAAGGAGCCCTGCAGGCTTGGAAGGAACGAGGTCCTGGACAGAAGCTGTGTAGTGCCATCAGTGCAACAGGCTGTCAGAGCTGCTTACCCTGGGGAGGTGCAGTAGTAATTAACTGATGTGTGGCACCACATAGGACTTGAGCTAATCTCTTGGGAGGGCAATACTCTGTGCTGAACAAATGTGCCAGCTCAGACAGAACAAGGACGGGGATCCCTCTGCAGTGCTCCTTTGCATAGAGATTGTTCCTCTTTCTTTGCTGCTTTGCCATGTTACTCCACAGTATCTTTACAAATCTTGAAACTTCTTTCCAGATAAACTGCTAATGAAGCCATCTGATCTCAAGCAGACAAAGTGGTAGTCCTGTTCCCAGGGTGAAATATAGTGATACACTGTTTTAAATATAATACATTGACAGTTAATAAAAGTAAATCCTTGTTAATTGTCTGATTTCAGTTACCAGATAGTTATTTGAGCTGTATTTGAAACCAGCTTCTTCCAGTTACAAAAACCAATCTGACTTTCAAAGTATCAGATGTAGCTATGCAGTAAACCAGCCTTATGCTGCAGAAATCAGTCACTTCAGAGTCACTAATGAGAAACCCTTTCCTTAACATTTCCATATGAGAGGTGAAACTAAATCAGATTATGCAGTAGAGGCGACCCACTGTCTGCACTGATGCAGGGCTTTTTTAATGTATTCTCCCATCTACTGCTCTTATTTAAAAATGTTAAAATGATCATTTATCTCATAATCTACTTTGTCCTTTTCAATATGGCAGAAGCTGCTTTATCTCTTCTATGTGATTCCTTTGAAATGCAAACCTAAACAAAATGTTTGCAAAGATCTAGCACAGCTCATGGGGAGGAAACTGTGAGTCAGTTTCTGCTCCCTGCATGGCTAAGTATTTTAATATTAAAATTTGCTGATTTTCATATTCATTCCTCTACTACTGACTAGACCCTAAATATAGTTGTAAAGCCAGGTGAGACTTTCCCCCCCATGTATCTTCCAAGGTGTTGTACGGTTGCTCCTCTAACTGATACTGTTCTGCTTCCTGTACAGGAGATGGAGAATTATCGTGGGAACATTCGGATGGAGACATCTTCCGGCAACCAGCCAACAGGGAAGCTGTAAGTGGGACCTACAATTTAAAGACATACTTTCTTGCTGTGCTGTGTGTGACAGTACATTGGGGCAAAAAGAGAAGAGGATGATAAAAGGTCTGAATACCTACTGCCCTCATCCTGGGTTCTGTGAATCTAGCCCCAAATAGGTTTCTTTTACTCAACCTGAATTCATGAATAATGCTGAATTAGAAACTGTCATGAGCTCCTATGGACTCTAGACTTGGTCTTTTTTTTGTATATGATCTATAAGAATAAAATTTGACAGTATTTTCTTTGTGTGCAAGAATTGCTTTTAAATAATAATTGCAAATTCTTGCTTCCCAGTTTACATACACACAGATATATATTTACCTTAGGGCTTCACTATCTCCGGTGCTAAGACTATTCATTAACAAATTACTGCTCAACAGATGATTTTTGTAACAGCATTTGGGGAGAATCTGAAGAGCTTTTAAGCATTAGGTGCACTATCTAAATACATAAACCAACAGATCTTCAGATGAGTGGGAAGAATCATGCCTTATGAAGTGAGGGCTGTCATGTGAAACCTTCAGGTTCACGGGCATTTTGGAAAACAGTTCTCTGAAAACAAACAGTTTCCTTTATAAACTACTGCACACTACTACTACTTCTTCTAGTACAGCCTCATTCCCCGTGTTCATTGGGATGAGACATTTACTTTCCTGCACTCCTTCTGTCCCCAAACAGAGACACTCATACCATCGCTCCCACTACGACCTGTCACCCAGCTCTGCCAGGCAGGTGCTCAACATTCCGCGATTTCCCGGTGCCAGGAGTAACCGTGGGGTCCTGCCAGATCCCCAGCAGGCCTCAGGAACCATAGTGCAAATCGTCATCAACAACAAGCACAAGCACGGACGAGGTAAAGACAGGTCTGGTCAGGAATTCATCACCTATAGCTCAGAAAGACCTCTCAAAATGTACAGCAGAATCTTGAAAATTCACAATGGTATTGAGAAATCCAGTGCAAATCAGGGAGGCAAAAGCAACAAGCTATTAAGGATATGAAATGCCTTCTAGGCTGAGATCAATTCTGCCTACACATACAACAGTGCATTTCATTCTGCAAAGGCAGAGTGTTGCTCTCTGAGTTACTTTGTGGGCTTGTGCTCCATCATTCTGAGAACTCCTGCAGTGGTTACCAGGGAAGTGAGTGCTTTGTGCCACAAAGGACACCATGATGCCTTTAGGTTCACTAACTTGTTCATACAGTGGCTTGTCCCAGAAGAAATGGTTTGTGGTTATTTTCTTTACACTCTCTCCTGTTTTGTAACTTTACTGTAAACAGCTTGTATTTCAACTGCCCCACAAATCTCAGACCATAAAGCCTTGCCACAGTATCAGGAGGTTTTCTGCCTCCAAGGATTAGCAAATTATTTTTATGTCTTCCCCCACTGTAAACTAGTTGCCTGAGCCAGGGGGATGCAAGGGATGCTTTTCCTCCCCTCTGACTTATACAAGAGGCAGAGTAGGCAGTTAGCCTGTACTGGATGCCTGAGCTGTAGAGAGGCAAATTTAACCAATGTAAGGAATCTCACAGTAAGAATCCTTTAGTGCCTTCTGCTAATAGAATATAAGACAGACTACATTAATGGGGACAGCAGAATTTTGAGCCCATATGGCAAACCATATTCAAGCAATATTCATCAAGCACTATAGAAAGGACAAAAATAAAAGGAAAATACCAGTTTGCCAGTTGGTGGGACAGCAGGTTTTGTACAATAAAAAGGGTGGGATGCTCAGTTGCCACAGGGGATGTGCCTCGGTGAACAGAAACAGGCCTAGTAAGCTATAAAAACTGTAAAAACACATGCTCATAAGAGCATCTATCCACAAACACCAGTCAGCATGCACTTAGAAACTACCCACAAAGAGTTAAAATCCCTTGTATTAGGGCCAACTAATCTTTTAAGGTATTAACTAACAGAAGGAATGTTGGCTATAGGATCTTTATTATCCACCTGAACAAGCATGAAAAAACATTCAGATCATGCCAGTGTTTTATGCTGAATCTAGAAGCAGAAATCTCCATGCAGTGCAATGTCTTTGACATGTAATTCACACATGAAGACATCATCAAAGCAGTTTCTAATTGACTTGTTTCAGCAAATAAAGAGCATACAGGCGAACAGCATATTTCTGGATGCAGTGTAACTTCAGACACTCACTGCCTGGAGAGTGTCTGAGAGATCCCCATGATGGAAACAGGAATGCTGACCATGTGTTTTCTTTTGTTCCTGTGCAATTGGCAAGTGTTTTATTAATTAATGCACGTCCCTTGAGATGCAGTTCAACAAGTTAAAAAATAAACACACAACAACTCTCCTGGTATGCAAATACTGTGCAGTTCTGTGGATAGAGATTTATCATTCTCAACAGGAAGAGCAGTAAAAACAGGGTATCAGGCAACTAAAAGTTACTTGTCATTATTTAGCTTCTACTAGAGGTTTCATCTGCTACCTCAGAATATTAATTTGATTGTTCTGTGCTAAACAACCCTTAAAACACAGAGAGTATGTATCCACACAATGTCATGTATTATTTCTTCCCCTGTCAGGGAAAACTTATGAAGTATTTATGCTCATAAAGGATCTAGAGAACTCTGGCTAGGGAGACAAAAGTTCATATAAGCACAGAAATTAGCAATAATATGCTATTTAAGTATGTAAGAAATCTGCTGAGCAGCTGAGTACTTACCAGTTTTTTCATTTATAGTTTTTTCTTCCATATTCTTAGTATACAGATGTTTTATTTGAGAAACAAAACTGTTTCCTACCTCTAAAAAACCCTCATGTCTTAAGAAAGAGTTAAAAAGTAGCAAATTATAAACTAAATGATAGCATAAGCTCAGGAAAGACATTGCAAAAAACACTCCCCATAAATCTCAGTAACTCAGTAAAGTATAAGCCAGTTGGTTACATCTGTTACCAGTTAGATATAAATTTCAGATTACAGATAAAAATTAAATTGCTTTTGAAAGTTACAGGCAAAATAGGAACATATTTTACAAATAAAAACATTAATAAAAATGATGGCATATTAGAAGAATTGGAAATATTTACAACATATCCCAGCTTCACTTCAGTTGCTTTTAGAAATCAGACAGTGCCCTTTCTTTCACCTTGTTAGGATTAGTTTGCATTTTTCTTTGTGTTTATAAAATATTTAAAAGCAAGAAGTAGGATTTATAGGACAAATGCAAACATGGTGTAAAGTGATATAATTCCCATCAACTGCTGGATGACCCAAAGTGGCTTCTACCAGGCATGGATTTTTCCACTCTCCTTGTGTCAGTTGTATTTCTCTCACTCCCAGGGGCTTTGATGAATAAATATTCTGAAGTTCTTAGATGCTATTGGAACAAAATTTCAGTCCCATATGCATCTTTTCATATTAATGTTTTCTTGTGTTTCCAAAAGCCAAATGACTTTATATACCTATCAACATATATATTCCCACAAAGGAAATAAACTTCCTTTTGCAACTATCCTGAGATTTGTTCTGTGTGCTACGTAGCAGAACTCTCATGCAAAAGCAATAAAAGGCCCAGGTGGCACTAATCCATCCAGCTGATAGCATGCCTCTCACTGCAGAGGTGTTCAGCTGCTGGCTGAAGCTGTGCAGATGACTCAGTAGCAAATGACATGAGCCTATCATCTGCAAATGCAATTCAAAGCAGCCAGAGCCACTGTAGCAGGCTCTGTCCTGTGTGTGGATTGAGAATAGAAGGGGAAGGAATGAGTTTTATACGCTGGTTAATGCACAACTGAAATGCACGAACTGGGGGGGAGCTAGTCAGACATTTGACTGAGCCACCTTCACTGTTCTCCTCAAAACATTATGCACACCAGTGTCAGGAGAGTTGGAATCAAGGCTAAACTGCTCAGGAAAGGGTGACCACGGGCTCAGAATCATTTTAAGTAATGACACTCCAAGTTAAAACTAACAAGTAGAGAAATGGGCCAGCAACACTAGCAGATCATGTATGGAGAGATTGCTTTAAACAAATGTGCATGAATCAAACAAATGTTTAGAGACAGGCAGCCAGTGAACATACCTTTTCCAGTTGTACTTTTTCTTCTTTTTCTTTTCTTTTGTAGTTTGTGTTTCAAATGGCAAAACATACTCACACGGTGAATCTTGGCATCCTAATCTCCGGGCCTTTGGGATCGTAGAGTGTGTGTTGTGCACCTGCAATATCACCAAACAAGAATGTAAGAAAATTCACTGTCCAGAACAATATCCCTGCAAATACCCTCAGAAAGTAGAAGGAAAATGCTGTAAAGTCTGTCCAGGTAAAACAAAGTTGATCACAGACACCTTTTTGCTGTGCATGTGAAAGGGCTTGGCTCAAGCCTCCTGCTCCCAGTGAGCTCTGATGCAAAGAGCAGCAGCTGTGCCGTGTCCCAGTGTGTGTGTGCAGGGGCCTTGCTGGGAGACAGGCAGAGCTGCCTGGCCAGCTCTGCTCTTCCTGCTGCCCCTCACATGGGGGACACTCTGCTGGCACTGCCCTGATCAGTCATTGCCTTTCTCTCTGCTGCTAACACAACTTACTGATGTGCATTTCCAAAGAGAGTATTACAGAAATGTATACAGAAAGTTCATTGCTGACAAAAACCTCCCATCCTTTCCCCACCACAGAGCCCACAGAACCTTCAAAACATTTTCTAGCTTGTGGAATCTACATGAAGATAACATCATTTATGCTTTTTTAAATGTACCAGCAGGATTCAAAACTCTGGTGTCAGTTACATAACTTAATCCTTAAAATAAATACTAACTTATCACAGATTTAGCATTGTTTCTATGCTGCACTAATGATAAAACTTGCGTAGACATTACTAAAATAAATCCCTACAGCTATGGAAAAATCTGCTAATAGCATTCTGCTGATGGTTTGCCAAATGACCAGCCGTGCTTCATGTGATACCAAGGGTAAAGGAGTGTCCACATCCCTTCTGTGCCTTTAAACTGTTCCCCTATGTGCCCATTTCTGTGTTTGTTTGGTGATGCACTGGGCAAGAATGCTCTGAGGAAATGAGTTGCTCAGCCATATGTAGAAACCTTCACAGAATGCACACTTCCCATCTTCTCTTGATAGCCTTGCTTACTGGGAAAAAACCCAATCTAGTGGCAGTAGGCAGGTGAGAGGTGTGTATCTAGATCTTTTGGATACTTGTGAAGCAGAGATCCACAGCTTTCATTGGAAGAACAGTCAACAAAACCTGGCTAACAGGCTTCAATAGAAAAACTAATTGTGAAAAGGAAGTTACTGCCTTGTTTTTTGAGATCCTATGTGCCCATTTTTAAGAAAGCTGAACTTTCTGCAGGCTGTATTGTGTGTGAAGATGTATTAATTATCAGGTGTTTCCACAAACACTGGTCTGAACCTGAGTTGCATCATCTCTCTTACATTCCTGTCCAACTTCCAATTGCAAACAGAATAATTACAATTCCTACTTATGTGTTCTACGACTGTACCAGGTAGGCAAGACATGATGTGCACTGTGGCTGGCTCAGGCCACCTGGCTGCTGCTGAGCAAAATGCAAATCCCATAGGTTCTTCCTGCCTTTTTCCTCAGCAAAGCATTGCTTTGGGTCTCCTCACTCTGAACAACCACCAATTTTCATTTACTTATTTATTACTTCTGAGATTTTTAGCATTATTTCAAATATGCTCAAAACGTGGACAGCAGGTTCAAAAATTGTGAGGAGTCTCCCAGACCACATTGTTGTACACAGCTCATTTCCTTAGGAGACTGGATTACAAGTATAAACAGTCTTGCCACCATGGACAGGTCACCAGAACCTGGCAGAACAGAACACTGTTAAGTGTCTGTGTTAATAGCTGGAGATGGATTTGAGTGGCCATACAAATGAAAATTCTACTTTTAAACTAACCCTGCTTGGCTATTGATGCCAAGTGAGTTCTGGAGGACTTGATTACAGCTGTAGTATGTGTTCTGTCCTTTTTTTTAAAAAACAGAAGATGTGCCAAGTCAAACCTTTGACAACAAAGATTACTTCTGTGGGAAAGAGACATTTCCTGTCTATGAATCCGTTTTCACAGAGGAAGGAGAAACCATCAGGAAAATTGCAATAGAGATTGAAAAGCCACCTCAAATAGAAATACATGTGTGGACAATTAGAAAAGGTGAGTTGAGCAAGTTCTTTCTTTAAACAGTGTATCATCTTCCATTAAAATCCCAGGACAGTGTACAGGTCCAATTGTTTTGAGACTGCTGTTCTTTTGGCTGTTTAGGATATCACTATTACAGCCGCTTCCAACATATTCAAGTTTTGCTGTACAAAACCCATTAGAAACACACAAAGCTGTAGTTCTGTAAACTCCTACCCTTCATTGGGAGAAAAAGCACAATGACAAACAGGTTTTCAGCAATACTCTGTGTAATTTATTGCAGAGAAATGGGTAGCAGTGTTTTGAACCAAGTGCCTGGAGGCTCTTACTTAGGATGGACCAAAAAGCTTTCCAATTAAAGTCAGTCTGCCCTATCTGCCATAGTGATGTTACACCCATGATGGTCTAGAATACAAGCAAAAAATGTGTTAAGGGTGGAAGCAATATCTTTTACTAGACTAACTGGTAAAATTAGAACTAAATAGAAAAGCATTCAGAAGCCCAAGCACTGCTGCAAATAGTGAACTTCCAGTGTAATAAAAATTATCTTCAGCCTCATAAAAATTCTATCTACTCTACTTCAAAGCAAAAAGTATATGATCCTCATAGGAAACCCTCATAGAAAACCCTCACACAGTGCACCCCTTTACATGGAAATGATGCATCTCTAGATGCTTTAAAGGAGAAAGTTAAGGCCAAAGTGGGAGCAGAAAAGAAGTCACAGAGCATTGGATGGTTCACAACTACCCTTTGTGTTAAGAAGCCACAAAGCCTCATAATGATTTGACAGTCATGTTGCCTGCTGGCTCAAAATGGTATCTGACTGCAAAATTATACTGTTTTTCTCCAAGACACTGGGATTTTTGGCTTCTGTTGTAATCTTACATTTACTCATTATAATAAGGAAGGATTCATATGTTTTGGAAAAGAATTGGCTAATTCTCACATCCCTCACAAACTGGCTGCAATCACAATTTCACAGGAAGATTTACACGGGAGTAGCAAACAACCAGTGAGGTGGAAAACAGAATTAAAAAAAAAGAATAGACTGGAAATTTTACAAAGAGGGAGGACAGCAGTCCAGGTTTAGAACAATGGGCACATTTCCAGTAACATGCACTTCTTATTTCTTTGCTGAAGGGATTCTGCGTCACTTCTATGTTGAAAAGCTGTCCAAGAGGGAATTTGAAGAACTTCCTTACTTCAAGTTGATAACAAGGACAACCCTTAGTAAGTAAAATTCTGACCTATCGAGGTTTCTACTTCTCTATATAATCATAGCCATGAAAAACATTCTCTGTTACTCAGCACAGTCAAATGGATGTACTCATTTTTCCTCTACTGCATGATCACAATATTAAATAAGTTTAGATTTAAGTAATCAAAATACAGCAATTTAAAATACAGATACATGTAACAGTAGTTCATGTGCATGTTGTCTTAATCTCCTATGTTTTGATAAAGTACAGTTTAGGCTCTTTTCTGCCCATGCTAACATAAGTCTGAAATATGACTGATGTCAGCACAGCAGCAACATTTGGATTTATTTATGTAACATGTCAAGTTACCCCAGTCTTTCAGAAAGTCATTTAGAAGGGAAAAAAATCAGATAGTATTAAAGGAGTTCTACAGACACGTTATATTTGAAAAGTTACTTTCCCATGTTCTTAACAATATCTTCATTATTAAAATGTGATTTATGAAAAGATGTACTTTATGTACTTCATTTATCACTCCTGATTCAATTTGGGTTTTGTATTTCATCCAGTTTGAGATTGTGATAGTAATTGACAACTACTAATTCAGCTAATTTGCTAGTTGAATTAAGATATAGGTATTTTTAATTCCTAGTTCTTTTGCATTACAACTTATAATGGTTTATTTATATTTTTTTAGTAGTTAAAGAAGTCTTTTTTTCCAGAAAGAATATATTCTTAATAGTACAGACCTAATGAGATACAGACACCTTTTCATATTGAAAATTCCCTGATTTTTTGCTGTCAGCCTTCCATAAGCTTGTCATTATCTGTAACGTAGTAGTCTAGTTACCAGGATTTTCATTAACATTATCATAAATGTGTAGAAATATTAATATCCATCACAGTTTGTATTACACATAAATAGGAAGAGTTCATAGCATATGAAACACTTAAATGTGTTGCTTCCCAACTTTTAAATAATTTGGTTTACCAGGGTATCCAGTGTTATAAATGGTTGAATAAATAGAGCCAACTTACAGGACTATGTAATTAAAGAGAATAATAATAATAATCTGATCCATGTTTATTATTTTTAACAAAGTTATTTTGCATGGAATATGTTACATGGTTGTAAGATGCTTTGAATATTTTCCATGGGAGGACTGGACATTCCCCCTTTGACCATTGTGAATCAGTTGGTTTGCAGAGTGCTTGTAAATGTCTTCAAAGTTCCCTGTGCCCTTTTCTAAGTCATATCTGCCTCCTTTGTGTTTTTGTTTTTAGGCCAGTGGAAAATATTTAGCGAAGGAGAAGCTCAGATCAGCCAAATGTGTGAAAGCAGAGTGTGCAGGACTGAGCTGGAGGATTTGGTAAAGGTTTTGTACCTTGAAAAGTCTGAAAAGGGTCACTGTTAAGGGAGACAGCACTGGAGGGAAAAACACAAGAAAACTTATGAAAACTTGGATCTGCAGCTGGACTGCAGGCTTATTTTGCTTAAGTCAACAGTTGCCCTAAACCCCAAAACTATAATGCAGTAATTATTCACATCATGCACAGCAAATCTGCTGCTTTATGTGTAGTGGTTTGTGTCAACCGTTCAAATATCTCCTCCAAAGACTAGAAGGCTCTGTGTAACTGGTGGGGGAAAGGAGAAAGAGAGATTGTGCTTTCCCAGAGTTGCATTTCTTTACAAGTTAAAAAGAGAAAACAGAACATTTTTATTATTATTATTTGGCAAGTTATTCAAACTAATGAAAAGAAGGACACCTAATAAATGCAGGAGCTATAGAGAGCATTATTTCCTATGCTGAATTTATACTGGTTCTGGTGTTGAAATTACTCATGGGTTTCTTTCAGTAGTGGAGGAAAAATACAAGTGATACAGTACTTGTGTTGGAGACATAAAAACCAGATTTAAACCAACAAACTCCTTAGCAGCCTGCCTTTGGGATGATGTCTTGTAGTTGAGCAAACAAAGTCCATAAATTGAACAGCAGGTGTTAGCGACAATCACTATATTTTTGTAGCAATTGGAGCAAATGTTCACTTTTAAGTGGTTTTCACTGTTTCCTCCACCCACTTCTCTAAAAGTGTTAGCCTCCTATCACAGCCCTAATAACTTCATTCTTCTGGGCTCTATTTACACATGGTCTTGGCTGGTAAACTGCCTTCTGAAGTGATGTGCCAGAAGGTAGTGAAATACTTGCAGTATTTTCAAAACACCTAAAGCATTAAAATTCATTATTAATAATGTCTTAAAAGTTGTGACAGAGCTTAATTTATTTGTTCTGATTTGTTACAAGCATAATCTTCTGCATTTTTATGAGGGTGACCTCTCAATTCTCATGTTTCAAGGACAGCTTTCTCCCGTAACAAACAACAAACAGCTACAGGCTTGTAGAGCACAAGCAACTGTTTGTTGTAACAACTGTTATCTTTGGGAAAAAATAACAAATCTGAGAGATTCTATTAAATTTAGTATAGCATGTCTACAGCGTGTTTAAGAGAGGTGACTCTCATCTGCAGAATAACTGTAAGAATTTAAAAGCTCTTTTCTCTGAAGACTCACCAAAATCCTGCACTGCCCTGTGGCTGCAATGTTGGATTAAATCCCAGATTGTGAGTGACTCTGCCTGCTTTTGCTCTCATTTTCTACTCCACAAGCAGACAGGAATACTGCTGTTCAAACACACGCTATTAAACAAAGCTTTATGGAAATGGTCTGAGCCAGGGGCCGGGGCTTCACAGGGAGTGAAATCAACAGAGACAGCAAGGATTTTGAGGTTGTTCATTCTGCCAGTGACAGCACTCCAAGGTGTCCCCATTCCTGAAGGGATGAAGGTTTGGGAGAGGTTGGTACTGAATGCCAAAAGGCCATTTAGGCAGAGCTTCGCCATCATGAGGGCATCCTTAGCTTGGGCAGCAGACCCTGGCAGCCTCCATCAGCAGTGTAGGCCTCAGGACCAGACTTCTCCAAGGCACCCACCACACTCCATGGCCTGTGCTGCCTGAGCCTTGGCAGGAGTGGGATGCAGGGCTTCTCAACAAAGAGGAGCAAGGGAGAGAACAGACATGAAGGAAAGGCTGAAGAGATTTAAGAGAAGACATACAGGGTGATCTCAGGACCACCTTGCTGTCCCTAGGCCTGGACAGAGAGCAGATTCGATTTGGGAATCCTGGCCATTTGAAAGTACAGCAAGCTGAAATGCAGGAACACCTGGCTATGAGAAGTCCTCTATCACTGCTCATTAAAAGGAGAGCTAAGTGAACTGTCCCACCATCTTTCTGGGGGACTCTAGCTTCCGTAAGTCCCATAAGTCCCGTCCTGGCGTTGGAAAGGGGTGTAGCATATCCAAACTAAGGTCCTAAGTCCTCACTGCACCAGAGGTGCAGTGTAACTGCAGAACAAGCAGTTTGGCATGAGCAGCACTGATTGCACATGGCATCTACTGGGTTGAAATGTGCTGCAGAACTGTAAAATGTTACTATAAATCTTTAGGAAGAGGTTCTGAGGAACTGTAGTGATCTTGTGAGAAGACCAGCAGTTGATTTCTTATCTAACAGGCATCGTCTGTTTGTAGCACTAGCTGGTGAAAAAAGGCTAAGTGGAAAGTGTACACTGTTTGTAATTTTTTTATGAAGAAGGCAACCTGCTTTTTGTATTTGTGACAGGACAGGTGGAATCCAGATTGTCTATTTATTTTATAATAAACACTTTTTAAGAAAAGCAAAAAACAATCATAAGCATCATTTAGTAAAATGCAGTGTTGCGTTTTTCCAGTTTCTGGTCACTTAAGACAACAAAATACACAGTGTCATGTTTTTCATTCTCTTAATGAGATTTATGTCTGTTATGGTACTTATTTATGTACTTGTTGTATCACTTTGACCTGGTTTGATAAATTAATAAACTCTGAAGTTGATAATAAAATAAGATGGTTTGCATATGGTGCTGTTTGGTCAAGATGTTTGGTTTCAGTTCCCTGTTTGCAGTGCTGCTGCTGCCACCTCAGAGAAAGTCTGAAGCCGTGTGCCCAGCTGGGTGCAGTGCATGGCTGCCTGCTGTGAAATCGATACTGAGATATGGAAGAGTCAGACTGGGAAATACCCAATTTAATTCAGCTTTCACCTACCCAGCAAGATTAATTTTGAAAATCAAAGCATTGACATCCATATATGGAAACCAACTAAAGAAGAAATCAAGCATTGACAACTGAGAGAACAGTACACGGCTTACTGCTTTCTGGGCAATACATATTCTGAAGCTCCAAATAAGTGGGGAAATGCTGATGGAATCAATCTGTGCTAATGACCAAAAAAGAGATGTTTTTCAGAAACAGAAGAAAAAAAAAAGTAAAATGTTAACTCACACATGGCTAGCAGTGTAACTAAAATGAAGAGTATCAGCCTTGGCAAAGATGTTCAAAGTAAATCACTTTGAATAAGTAAGTACATAAAATCTGAATTTCAGGGTATCTCTGGAAATTCGTAATGGAAATGACTTGTGTTATTTCATCACAGCCTGTATATTAATTTTGGCCATGTTTTCATTTTAGCAAGAAATTAGTTATAAGAATCCTTTCCATGAGAACACCCCTTAGGCACATGGACCTGCTCTGCTTTCCTAACTGTGAGGGGCATTCACCTTCCTACTAGTTGTAGACTGAAAGTCATTCACAGCCAGGATTGCAGAGCTGCATCCCCACTGAATGTATTCTCTTGATTTCATAACATCCAAATGCTTTTTAGCAGCACACTAAATCTTACTTCTCACTTCGTTCCTATCCCCACATAACAGGGATCATCTCTGGTTCCACGTGACTCCTCAGGCCAGGAGGGGCTGCGTATGGAGACTAGAGCCCTATTCACTGCTATTCACTGTTCTTCTGAAAATACTTTGAAATATACCCACAGAAGTACAAGAGAAACAATGTGTCAGCCTAACTAACACTCTCATCTTCCTACACTCTTCATTAAAAAAAGGTCAAAGCATTTCACAATTCAGATGATGACTCCTTCCAAAATAATTGATAGCACATGAAGTATTTGCGTAATGTTGGTGTGCTCTGGTGCCTATTGTGTTATCCACCTAAGATAAAAGCCAAGATTTTGGTGATTTACTGTGGGAGGGGTGAAAATTGACAAAGCTAATCCTTATTTCCATTTATTGCTTTTGTTTGAGGTTTGAAAAATGTCTTCATCTTTTGATCTGAGGTTTTGGACTGTTTTACTTTTTGGGTAAAGTATGTCTGCAACTGCATGAGTATATGAGTATGAACCCACAACCCTCCCTTCTCACATAACACCAACCCAACTGTGAGCAAGAATGCAAAGCATCCAAAGCAAAAACAAATAATTGATCTTAACCCAGCAAAACAGTTTTTAATGTAGACACACTGGATGATAGTTCAGCATGTTCAGTAAATGCAGTGAGACTGATTGCACTACCACTTAAAGTAAAAACTCCCAGTCTGTCCTCAAGTGACCTCAGCTCAGAGACAGAGACAGCACATCACACTAAGCTTTACATGTAGCTAACTACTACAAACAGCACCCATCATGATCTCTGCACCAAGATCAAATCTATCTCCTGTAGACTTATTTTCCTCTTTCTCTCTGTTTGTTTCAGGATCACACCACCACAAAATCAGGTGTGTTAAGGCCACAATAAATTAAAACTGCATTTTGTTCCCACTGATGGAAACAGCAAAACTCCCAATCTGTTTAAGAAGGGGTCCCTGAAGAAGTCATACCAACACATACTGTACTGGCATTAAACCCACTGTAGTGTCCCCCAGAATTCAGTGTGTACCAAAGGTACATTTTATACTTTTCACAGATTCCCAGTCATTTCATGTTCCCTAGCCAGAACTGTTGCTCCAGCCTGTTCCTCCACAGCTCAGTTCTCCCCTCTGCCAGCTAGGATGGGACAATGAATATGAGTTCTAATTCTAGAAGCATAAATAGAAGTCTAGTGATGCTTAAGGTTTATGTACTGGGGTATTTTTGTTCCACATCTCTAAATGGGAAGAGTCAGACTTTCCAGTTAACACATCTAGCTTGACGTTAATGTGGCATTTATTTTCATTTCCTGTACTAAAGCGTTGTGCAGTGTGGCCAGGTTGCATGCAGCTAAATACACAATTTGTGGTAGCTGCAGTTCGATAGAGACTGAAATATTTTCTACACAAACTTTTCTTAGTGTACTTAGGGTGGAATGGGAAGTGTTATGAAAGCATCAAACAAGAAAAGTGAACTCTTGGGCCAGCTTTTTCCTTAGTGAAATAAAAAGATACTATGTAGAAGTATTTATAGTTATGGCTGCATAGCTATCCATAAACTAATAGACAACAGTCACCAACTAATCAATCTTCACAAAGGTCTTCCTAGAAAAAGGAAGATTAGATTTTAAATGTGGTTATTTAGTTAACAAAAAAATATTCTTAGAGACACATGTACAGCTCCAAGTAATATGTTCCAGAAAGCTGAATTTTCGTATCTGAGATCATGTTTTCAATTCTGTGCTATTAGGAAGTATTTTCTTGTTTTGAATGCCATATTATATGTTCACATAAGCTAAGTCTCACAAAATCTTTGTGTTGAGATCTAGCCAGACAGTGGCATCCTTTCACAAACGATCCAATGACAATATTAAAAAGCATTATAGGATGTTTACAATCTGAACTGATTATCCACTAAGTTTAAGTTTGCCATTTATATTAATGCAAACCAGGTGTAAAATTATGCAACCAAATCCTACCAGTAGCCCTTCTCACTCACTTAACACTATGTAAATTATGATAACAAAGTCAAAATTTAAAAAAAAAAGATGATATTTTTGAGCTTTAGCAAATATGTTAGAATTCTGGAAATAAAAGTATTGCTATTTTGTTTGAAAAACTTAGTTTGTAAATTATGGATTGTTGTCACAAGTGAAATGAAAAAAATGCAGATTTTTTTATTAATTCAGCCTTGAGTCTCTTTTATTTTGCAATCATAAGCAACTGGAATATTTAATTGATAATAATAGTCAAAGCCCATGGAGACTTAAAAACTTACACCAGCTTTTCCCACCCTGATTTTTCTTCTTACTTCAAAGTCAGATGTCTTTTAGAGACCTTTGCACTGATGAGTCCCTGATGAAGAGACTGGGCTCTTCCCATGACATCAGCTTATAACAAGCTCCCAATGTCTTTATAGTCTGCATGTGTTGGGAATTATTTATCCCACCTAAATGATGTCCATGGTGAGATCACTCTTATTAAGACAAAACTATCATAACCAACATGCTCATGATGATTGCACCTCACATTAACACATAGAGTGTCTAGGAAAATTTAGTCACTAATTTACTTTTCAAGCAAGAAGATAAGCAAACCCTAGAGAAACTGAGGAGCAGAGAAACTCTTGACAACTGCAAAACTGCATTTGAATACTGAAATGCAAACAGCAGCTCTTTTTCCTGGCCTCTCCACCAAGTAGTGCATTTCTTAAGGGCCTTTTTTTTTTTTTTTNGGCTATGATTAAAATATCAAAAAGAGTTTTTGCTACAACAGTACCTCTAGAATGAAGCTCCAGCAAGATCTATCTACTGGAACAGTCTTGAAGCCAAGAATCCAGTAACAGGCAAATGGGCTTTTCAATTCTTAGATTACCCAGCTCAAATACACCAGATACTCACTGCCTGCCACTGCTCCCTTAAAATACATTTTTCCTTAAGTCTAAATAATAGCCTTTGAAGGCTTTTGTGAAATTTAGTAGAAAAAGACACTTCAAGTAGAATTTCAAATGAAACGATCACATCAAATTCTGTGCAAATCAGTCTATTTGCATATTATAAAGATACCTGACCCAACAGAGGAATGAGCACTTCAATCTGGACAGGAGGCACAAAAAATTAGGGAAAATATGACCTTGTCTGTTGTAAGTATAAGGACAAAAACTTTTCTCATCTTCCCATTTTCATTTTAAATTGCAGTTTTCAGAGCCATTGGAAATCATTCATGGCTACTCCTGCTGAACAACTTGTGAAATCTTAATAGATTTCCAAAGAGAGGTTCCCAGGGGACCGCTTAGCCCAGAGGATTAGTAAAGAGAGTAGAGCAGTTGTCACTTTGAGTTCTACTTCAGGGCAATGGGCTGAACCCAGCAGAATAGCTTTTATTTCCATCTCAGAAATCACATCCAAAGACTTTACTTGCAAAATAGGATTGCTCTGGTCTAGTACATGAAAGGCAGCCAAGGTGAACCCCAGGATCTCTCCTGGGGCTGCCTCAATCAGCCAGTATACCTTAAAGCCACAGCTACTGTTCTATAATATGTTAACATATATTAACAAAAAAATAGTCCAAAACTATAGACTTCTCCCTGGTATCAAAATAACCTGATTTCTATCAAGTGTCTCCTCTCTATCAGTTTCCCTCCAGTCCCAGAGCTAGGGACACCTAGTCCACTGTGAAAAAATTCTGGTAAAACAAGATTTTGTGATCCAAAAAAGCAGAAGAGCCAAAATCTGCTTCCTAAGAACTCTTGATGACCTCTCTGGGAGAAACTCTGTAAAATTCCAGCTCTGCTTCCTGGGAAATCACAAAGGATCCTGGCCCATTTCTGAAAAAGCTTGTGAAAAGCCAAGCTGCTGCTGCCAACAGCATAACTGTTACTGTCAGTAATTGCCATCTGAGAGAGAATCCCAAAAGAAAGTTGGTGATTAGGCTTAGGAGAGCTCAGAATGATGTCATGTTTCACAATAAGCTTTTGACTTAAAACAGGTAGTCCAACAAGTTGAAAGTGCATTCAAATAAAGTATTTTATAGATCAAAGGGTTTTTTCTTTCTGACACACTTTGAGGTGCCACACAAACTCTTCAATTTGAAGACTTGATTCTTGCATAAGAGATGCCAAACTCAGGGAAGAAATGAGAAAATTTGACATAACCCCTTCAAAATGAACTTTTAAGTAAGTTAAAACAGATTTTGTCCTCATTTTTACACCTTTAATTTTGCCCTACAAGCTAACTACTTTGGTTATGCTTGTATCTCTTTTCTCCATTATAAAATCTCATTAACTCCCCACTGGAAACATATCATCTTCCACTATCCTAATAAAACTTATTTTTCCAAAATAATAAATAAAACAGGGTGAAAACAAGCTTAAGGCAATGATGGAACTCTTTTATGAAGTGAATAGGTGCTCTCTGTGCCAATACTGTCTGTTTAATCACAGCCTAACATTTTAATTATGTATATAGCTAAGCAGATTTGCTTGCATTGGCTTAATTATTCTGTATGATAATATGAACAAAGGGCCTCTGTTAAAGTAATCAACAAGAATTTTAGCTGGCTGAGTTTCCTCAAATGTTCCAAGAGCAATGAAAGATCTGATCATTAAGCATTTACTGCCCCTGAGAGCTATTTTAAACCTGTTCCCTTCATATCACAGCTGGCCTCAAATTCTTTTTATCTGAAAGCCCTAGTAAGACAGAACAAAAGAATGTTTCTCGTTTGGAGTGAGCTGTCTGTGTCATCTGTGTGATGTTCACTAGCAGGAGATGTCTATCTTAATGAGCTTTTGGCCAGGAACGGCGCTGCCACTTTCTAACTTTTGTCCAGTTCACAGGGCTCCCGATGCAGGGCGAGCTGGATGTGTTAGAATTGTAAATGAGCCCCAGAAGTGCACATTGCCCAAGGATCCCACAGTAACAATTAAGCAATAGTCTCTGCTCTTGGGGGCCTCTCCTGCCACATAATTGACCCCGACGGGAGCTATGCAGAGAACCCACGCTGAAGGTGAGGATGCAGAACAGAAGTGAAGGTTCATTATCTTTCAATGAAAGGGAAGTTAGCACCAATGGGAACTGGGTTTTAAAAGACCAAAGAGTTAAAGCTTTCACTTTTTGACAGATTTACCATTAATTTCTCCTTTGCCCAACAGAAGCCAGCTGTTTTGAAATACACTCCATTTTAGTGGGTCCCGGGAATCAGATAAGTGGTAGCCACATAAACACTCTGTACCTATCCACATTTAGGGAAAAAGAGTCCAAGAATGCTAGAAAGTTGTGCAGAATAAGATGCAATAAGGACATATATCTTGATTTAAAAGCTAAACATTCTGCCACTGTAAAAGCTTTCCATGTAAAATCTGAAAGCTCAGGAAGAAAACCAACAGTGAACACACTACAACAAGACAGGATGTCTTTGATAGCCTGCAAGAGCTGAAGTCCAAATACTTTCTGACCCTGCTTTCCTCTGCAAGTCTCCCTCAGCAGATCACATTTCCCATCACACACAAGCTGCTCTCACAGAGATGCCACACTCCAGGAGCACCTGTCCATGCTGCATCTTGAGAGATACAGCTCACCTGCTCCACCGAGATCAGGGATGGAGGGAAGAACTACATCAGCCATCCAGTACCATGGTGGGCATTTATATAATTTCAGTGTTGAGTTGTTATTCAAATATTCTATTTCTCAATGAAACAGAAACCTTCCTAATAAAATATACCAAAATGTTCATGATAAATCCAGTAAGAAAGACTTCAGGAAATTCTAAAAACCTGTTAATTTATTATACAAGAGGCAGATTTACTGGGAGAGTAGGGAGGACTACTATACTTGAAGGCAGCCCTTCAAGTGGAAGTGCTCATGTGACTAACAGAAGCTGTAGCACTATAGAATCCCCTTGTCACCACCACAGCTAATTCAATCACACATTCACTGTGTATCAATATATTTCTCCTATTCAGTACAGATTACTCCTGAATCTGTGCTTGTTTTGCACTCAGCCTTCTGCTTCTTGTGCTGTCCAGCTGTCTTAGCCCTGTACCATTCACTCTCATTCCCTGCCCTATCACTCCTGCTAACAGGCCTTATTTTCATTAAGCTTATCATTTCTCCTTGCCTTTCAATTCCTCTGCCCCTCAGACTGCAAAGTGTGTTCCTTTTCAAACATTTTGTTTATGTAGTTGATCATATCGATGAAGAGGCAGTGGTGATGGACGACCTTTTTGAATAAACTTGTGTCAAAAAGAATGAGCATAGCTGAAGGGAGAAAGTGTCATATCACACTGTGCAATGGGGAGGCACCAGTCCCATGAGCCTGTCCTGCTATTCAGGAAAGCGTCTCGAGGTGACAGTTATATTGTTAACAAGTTACATCATTAAACACAGCGATAATAAATATGTATTTTTCAATTCCCAATCATAATTAAAGTCAAAGCTATACTAGGGCTGACTATTCCCAGGATCTTACTTGCTTCATCTATATTCTAATCCAGTCCCTGAAGGTTTTCCCTTACCTAATCTGCATTTTTCCTCATTATTTTGTCCTTCCACAAATTCAATTACTTTTGGCCACCAACTCAGAAATGCCAAAGGCTACTGGTGAACAGTGTGGGGGTTTATTCTCATCTTATTGGCAAGGGCTGCTGTTAAAAAGCCTGAAAAATTAAAGGAGAAATAAAATCAGGCAAAACAATGACTGAAACTCCTACAATGCACCTGTGGTTTTAGAGAGCTGGCTGTTTGTAAGCTGTTGGTCTGCTTTCCTCAAATCTGCCCTTTTGAGACACAGACATTCAGTCCTGATGGGAGCTGGTGAAAAGGAAGGAAGCAGAACTTTTACAGTTCTGCAGATGGCAAACATGAGGGAAGGCTTTATAATGGAAAAGAAAGGGTAAAGAAACTACCGTTCCAGTCTTGTCTTGTGTCTTGATGCACAACTATGGTTGACTGACTGTGCAAATTCTTGAGCAGTTTCCTGTGCACCACTTCACTGTTTGCTTTCATGCAAGCTGTGGTCTTGGCTCCTATGTTTGGCATAGTTCCTCTGTAGGGTGAACCTGATTTCCAGACATACTTCCTCACCACAGCCATTGGAGTGGACTATGAAATATTCACAGCCACACGCCTGGTTACAGAAAAACAACTATTCCCTTAAACTGTTTACAAATGCCAATATATATGGCATATTAATGGCATGAGGCTCTGGGGAGAAGGGCAGATACCCACCACTCCTACCATAAGAGCTATACTGGGCCAAGCCCCAGCTTTCACAGCTCACATTTCAATGTTGTCCAATCATCCCCAGCACATGGTGACACAAACAAACAGGACATCTCAAACTTCATTGCAGTCTTACTCCAAAAATGCAAATCCCAGAATTTCTCTGGAATATCAGATTCATTTTGGGGGGTCCAAAAATATTTTCAGAACTCTGGAAAGATCAGAACCCCACCAGAAAACGCATAGAGAAATATTTTCTAATACTGTCCATTTCTCTGCCTTGCAAATTAAAAAAAAAATATTGCTAACACAAGAGTTTTCCGACTGAAGTTATTTTTATGTAACTCACATTCATTTATTAATCCTGGCATCTGGAAATATAGCTCTGTGTTAGATATGTTCTGATTTTCATTTGGAACCAATTATGAAATTAATCACCTTTGATTTGGGAGGAAGAAAAATGCCAGTTCTCTGCAGTGTGGGTTTGCCTTGATACACAGCAAAAGTCAGCAAGAGGTTCCCCAGAACAACAGGTAGGGATGGGATGTAAGCATGCCACTATGCTAAAGTCAAACAGTTACCACCAGGAACTACCGACACCCCAAGACCTTAACAAAACCCTATTTTCTTCTCCTCAATCTAGTGAATAGCAACAAATTCAAAACTGGTAAAAAAAAAAATCTCTTCTGCCAGCAGTCTTTGAAACCAGTGTGGCAGGAGACCACACACAGGAGCCCAGAGTGTTAAAAATAGATTAGAAACTTATGTGAATAAAAAAAAAAATCAATATTTAAACCCCTAATCATTTCATTTTTATAATGTGACAGTAAGAAAGAAGAAAATCTGATCTGTTTTCTGGCAGTATGCAGTGTTAGCATTCTGGCATCAGTTTCCATACACAGATCTACCAAAATAGAAACAACTACCATTAAAACAGTTTTAAAAAAAATAAACTTGCTTTCACTACAGATAATAACACTTCTCCCCACCCTGAAAAAACATCCTTTTATTTGTCAAGTCAGGAAAAAAGGTCATGACAGTTTTCATAAAATTTGGACAATTTTCAGCCAGCTCCAATAACGACAAATGACAGCTGAGAGCCTTAAAGCCACTGTAGGAGGGAGAGAGAGTGCTGCACTGAGGAATTCAGACTTTCCTGTATTTGTATTTCTGTATTATTTCTATTTTATGTGTTTATAGAAGAATTTATACACATAGACCTCCAGTCCTAAATTTATGCCTGTTTTCAGGAAAGTTCTATCTCTGTCTCTCCTGCCTGCCGTTCCAGTTCTTTCTTAATAACTCCAGTCTATCTGGGTTAACTTGAGAAAAAGCCCCAGCTGTAGTTTTCTGATAAGAAGAAAACAAACAGAGAGAGGTTTGTGAAAAATAACACATTCATCCTGCCTTTCTCCACTTAGTTTTCTTTTCTTACTGTGCTGGTTTTGGCTGGGGCAGAGTTAATTTTCTCCATGGTAGCTGGTATGGGGCTGTGGTTTGGATTTCTGCTGGAAACAATGTTGATAATTCAGGGATGTTTTTCTTACCGCTGAGCAGTGCTGACACACAGTCAAGGCCTTTTCTGTTCAGCACCAGCGAGGGGCTGGGGGTGCACAAGGAGCTGGGAGGAGACAGGGCTGGGGCAGCTGACCCCAGCTGATCCAAGGGATGCCCCAGACCCAGCGGCACCATGCTCAGCAAACACCGCTGCGGAGAAGGAGGAGCGAGGGGCAGGGGCAACACACACACCTGAGCTGCCCTCCTGTAACACTTACAGCCAAATGGAAGCTGGGCAGCACTGACCTGCAAGAACCAAGTATTAGGAAGCCAAGCACATTCTGAAGTTTTGAACGTATCTCCCAGTGCAAAATCCAGCCTCTTCTGATGGAGCATGTCGAGTGGCACAAGACAGGAGCATTGCCTGCCATGCCAATACTGCAAGCAGCATCCTTTCTGACAGAATGTTTTTTTCAGAGCTATAAAATGGTGGCTACTCACTGTATAGCTCTCTTATGGACTGTTGGAGCAGCTGTTTGCTCTAGCAGAGAGATTCTGCCAACAATTTCCTCCTAAGTGAGAAGACCTTCATCAAGGATGGTTAGAACCACTCCATCCTAGCATTAACAAAGCACAAGAGCAGAATAAGCCAGAACATGTTCACAGGGGGTTTGTCCTACATTTTCAAACTGGATTCTCGCTGCGCAGATTCAGAGTCACCTGGCAGAAATCTCAGAGCACCTATTCTTTAAAAATGAATCTTTCCCTAGTATCTAAAATTAGAAACCCTAAGAAAAAATAAATCTGCAGCACTAATATTCAACTTCCTATTTTCACTAGTAGCAGCTTTTGCAAGGATAATTTAATTCTTCTGTTTCATCTAGCATTGAGGCTTGTAAACTCCTTTGAGGATCCCTACCAGGAATTCATCAACATGAAGGATATATACTGGGAAGATCATAATCAAGTCAATCAAGGGGAGAAATTCAAAAGCTTTGCCACTAAAGGAATCAAACATAAAAGCCTCCCTGGGGGGGAAGAGGTTTATGTACCGTGCCTGGCCTATGTTAAGAAAATTAAAACTCGTTTCACAACATAAAAGAGCCAAAGTGTCAAGTCACTAAAACCAGTTTCCAGTACAGATGCCCTTTTCCAGACTGGTTTATGAGGGAAATACAAATTTATAATACATTTAAAGAAACACAACTGACAAAAACGTAACTAAGGGATATATACAAGGCAGACAGCACAGAACATAAATTAAACAAGGACAATTTAAATGCAATCTAGCAGCCGTCCATGTTGCTATAACGAAGAACACTTCTGTTTATATACATGGCAAACTTCTTACTTTTTTCAAAGGAAATGTTTGCAGAGCAGATACTTCTAAGTATCTGCCTAATATAAGAGTTGAGGTTTGCTCTTATTATTTCCCAGAATCTTGTCAGGTAGGGTAGCAGCACATGAGAAAGGGAATCCAGACAGCTGCTGGGGGATGTGTGTCAATGAATGGAAAATGGATTTGGGTTTGCTGGTTTTGGTTCTGTTGGAAAAGGTAATTCTCCTCTTCCCTACTGCTCACTCAGCAATTTTGTTTTGAAAGCCTGCATATTTACAGTGATGTATATTTTAAATACATCATTCAGAACAGGAATGAAAGAAATTAGTTTTCTGAAGAAGGCTGTCAATGTTCTCCAGAAAAGGAGAACAGAGTATAAACTGATTATTATAAGGAACACGTCAAAAAACAAGGTATCATTTTTCCTTGCATGCAAAAATGATAATCAGTTAGTCCCTTTGAAAGTGTGTCATATTGAGGACTCAGAAGAAATTAAATAGAAATGCAGCTACATAACTAGGTATACATTTTGTTGCCTCCAAGAAGAGCCATAAAGAATCTGGTGGAGATTTTTCAAAGCTGCCTTAGGGGATGGATGTCTAATCCCCATTAAAATTAACAGAAACTGGCTCCTCAAACCCAGTCAATGGCTTTGAAGAATGAACTCTGTGGGGGTAATATGGAGTATCAAAGCATAGGGATGAGTTGTATGGTTCACTGCATCACATGGGAGTCACTTGTATATTTGTATGAATAAAAAAGAAGTGGGGGGAAGGAAGACAAAAAGAAAACAATAATAACAGTAATAATAACAACAATAAAAAGCCAGACAGATTTTCCCAATAGGCTCAAACATTGTCACAGGTTTTATAATGGTAACTGGAATTCTCTGAGTGAACTCAAGACTCAGATCTGTTTCGGTATGATGATGCAATTTAGCAAATCATTATTGGCTAGAACACAGTTACTCATGTTAAGTTTGCCAATTTCTTATTTTATTCTCTTAGGGTTAAAGACAAGCTATTAGATAATCAGTAGAAAGAAAAAAATAATTAAAATCTGAATGTAAATGGTGAGAACTTCTACACTATCCAAAAGACAGACACATTAGGGTTGATTTTTTAAATGAGCATTATTAATCCTGAACACTTTGGAACTATTTCTACCAACTGGCCTTAAAAAGTACTTTTAATTTAAGATTGGTCCTTTCCTTAAATTATTACAAATGTTTATGAACTGCTCTTCTTACTAAGAATTGGTAATATCCAATAATTGGTAATATCCATGAGAGAGGGGTTGGAACAAGATGAGCTTTAAGGTCCCTTCCAACTCAATTCTATCACTTTATAATAACACTTAAAAGTAGCAACTTTAAAAATTCTAAAAGGAAAACATTTACTGCAGAACAAGAATCACTAGAACTTACAGACCCAGGACTTAGTTGAAAAAAGGCTAATTTGATTTACTGAAATATTAAATAAGTAAATAAAAATATCAACAGTTCCGTAAGATTGGCTCAACAGTTCATATGTAGGAATTTATCATTATTTATTTAGGTGGGATTCCCAAAAAAATACACATTTGCCTCTCTCTCTGAATCCACCTGCAGCAGCTTTGGGCAGTACTGGGAACGATGGGCCTGGTTTGAAGAAACCTCAGCACTGCAGCAGCCTCCTCTCTCAGCCCCACTGAGAGATTTTAAATTAACTCTAATTTAAAAATCACATGCTCTTATTTCTTTCACGGGAAAAAATCTTCTCTGGAAAGACTCCCACAACAAAAGATCAAATGGCTTGTTTTGAGACTATGTATAAAGTCTTTTTCTTTTAGCCTCTTTCAATATTTGGAGGTGGTGTTTGCTGCAATGCAGAAAAATACACGGGAGTTGAAATAAGAGCTTTGACAGTATTAAGTTTCCCTTTCAACTAAAGAGCTCCTGCCTTCTCAGACAACCCACACTTGGTAGGAGCATTTCACTCAGCTTTTCTCCTGACCTCTGGCTTAAGGAGTTTTTTTTCTACAGAGTACAATGAGAGTGGGTCCATACTTAGGTGCCAAATTGGGGTGAAAGTCACCACAAAAACATGAAAAATGCTCAACATTACCAGAAGTAAATTAAGTCTAACTAAACAAGCCCTGGCAAACTCACACTCTAAGGTGGACTTTCACACAGAAGGCAGCTATAAACTGAGTGTGGCCTGCAAATCGATCAGCCCCCTGCCTCTACCTAATGAGACCCTTTTCTTTATTGCATTTTTATAGACTTATAAAAGCAGCATAGGATGGATTATATGGGCTGTCTGTCTACCCTGTCCATCTGTGGCTCTATTGGTGTTCACCCCCATAGACCAGGATAGTACTTGGCAGGGATTGGAACTTAAGGGAATACAGAGGTGATTGAGAGACTTTAAAAAAAAAACCAAAACAATAACAGACATACAACAGCCTCCCCACTAAAACACTGATTCCATCAATACCAGTTTGTAATAAAGACTGTAAAATCAAAATGAGTCAACAGGAAAACTTCTCTACAAATGCAGCACAGTGCTTCAATAGCCTTTGTGTGAGACCCATGTGAATGTCAGTCCTAATTCACGTTAAAAACACAGACAATTTCTCAGACCTCTAAATGGAACATAATTATTTAAAAAAACAGGTTATGTCTATTTGGATAAAATTATTTCAAAGTGCTAGGATAATGACTTCACTTAACATGCATTACACAAAAGACATTTTTGGATCTATTCCCATAGAATCAAAGCTTTCCTGTTAACGTAAGTCATTTTTGCGATTCTTTATTTTGTCAGTGTTGCTGTAAACAATGTGCTGCCCATGGCAGGGAGGGGAGAGGAGAGATTGTTTAAGGAAAAATAGTCATCCCTCCACAGAATTTTGTAGTTACATTTAACAGCTGCATAAGTGTTCTGATAAACTGCCAAAAAGGGTCACTATAAAGCAACACTCCTTTAAAGTTTTAATCCCTATTAAAGGAAATTATCTGGACTCTCTCCAGAAACATTTTGAGGGGGAGAAAGGGGCAAAAGCTTCCGCAGAAGATCAAATGTTGTTGATTATAAATTCATTACCAGCATAGCTGCTAACTTCAGTAAATTAACAAGGAACTTTTATTACATCCAATCAAGCTCTTGTTAAAGATAACAAGTTCTTTTCATTCCTTGTATATTTGTGTAACAGTCACTTTTCTGGAACTCATCAAAGCTTGTTGCAAATCCATGTGAAAGTACCACTCTGTCTTTTAACTGCTTAAAAAAAAAATAATGAAACCCTATGATACACTGATTTGGTTAAAGTATTTCAAAATAAAAGATGGGTAATTATAGAGAAATCTGTCCCAGTGTCAGCAAAGAGACTGATATTCCACAGCAGAAGAATCCTAAAATGATAAGCCTTTCACACTTGTTTTTTATTGTTTTGTTTGTGCAGAAGAAGCTTAGTTAAACAGTCTCTTTAGGAAATCTGATAGTGCAAAGATCCATTATGGTTTCACTTTAGAGCAGGCATTCACTCAAACATTAATTGCTAAAAATCTATTTTACATAATCAGTTCAACCATATGATTACGTTAAGAATCCTTTCTTTATCAAATAATCAAAAGTGGGAGGGAAGAATGTTTTGCTTTGAAGCTTTTCACTAATAATATATTTTACAGCAAGTTAACGATTTTCTAAAAAAAAAAAATAACTACTTCAAAAGCAAATATCTTGGTGACAGGCTGTTGCACTGAGATCCCTTTCTTATGTGCCATGCTCTAAATACATATTTTTCATCCATTTCATTTGTCTGCTGTCCAAGTTTACTAGTGATGAAAGAAACCTTTCTAGATAGTATTTCAGAAAGTTTCAGTGCCCACTGGAATCAATGTCTAGACTGGATTAGTCTAATATGAGAAGTTTTCATATAAAACTTAAAATTATCTCTACAATAAAGTATGATAAAAGTATACAAAATTGATGAGAATCATTTAAAAAAAGGCAATGCAAACCAGTTTTTCTCAGTCACACTCCTCTAGCAGTACTAAAAGAAAATAAAATCTAATGGATAATCCATGTCTTTTTAGGTAGGTCAACTAAAAATCCTTCTAATATACAGTAATGTATTTCTGCAATTGTAAATGTTTTTTCCTACAGTCAATCAGTAGCATATTGCTTATTATTAATACTGCTCAAAGCCCTCTCTTCTAACAAGCTAAGTGGGAGCTTTTACTGGAAGTGTAGGTCTTTTGTTTATTTCTTTTCCATGTCTGTTGGCCAAAACAAAATAGTCATGCACAGAGAAGCTGAACATGAAGATGGTCATTTCTTCTCCTCCCAGTAGGACACAAGTTGTATCTGGGCAGCTTTCCATTGTCTGATGTCCCGGCATAGGAGTGTTTGAAAATCCTCCGTAGCAGCCCAGTCCAAAAGTCAAGAGGTGAAGAGGAGAGAGCAGCCACCTGCAGTCTTTTTATTTCTGCATAATACCAAATACATTCAACCTAAAATGTTCTTGGACAGCTCTAGCATCCTGTAATTCCCATGTAATGCATCCCTCCTCCCCGAAGCAGTCTAAGGTTCACTGGCTCTGATGAGATACAGTCACTGTTACTCACATTCTGTAATGAGCCAATGGAGCAGCACTGTGGTGTGCAGCATAAGCACTCGTTTGCCTCAGCAGAGTCACTGCTCAGTGCTGCCACTGACCTTCTGCAGAGCCTCAAGCAAGTCACTTCATCTTTGTGACATCTCTTTTGTGCTGTGCAGACCAAGAAAGGAAGGGTTCTTCTGGGAGCAGCTTTTTCCTCAGAGCCACAGTGCTACAGCACTGACCATCTTGTGTTTGCCCTTCTATCCCGGTTTGTTCCTCTGCAGAGTCTGTTGGTGCCACTCCTTTAGCAACAGGACAAGAGGACATGGCCTCAAGCTGCACCAGGGAGGTTCAGTTTGGACATCAGGAGGAATTGTTACGCATTGGAAGGGGCTGCCCAGGGAAATGGTGGAGTCACCATCCCTGGAGGCGCTCAAGAAACAACTGGACATGGCACTTAGTGCCATGGTCTAGCTGACAAGGTAGTGATCAGTCAAAGTAGGACTCAGTGATCTCAGAGGTCTTTTCCAACTTAATTGACTCTGATTCTCGAATAACCCAAGCTGTCTACTTGGCATGTAGAGGGCTAATTCACCTTGGAACAGGAGGAGAGAAAAGTCCTTGATACAATGTGAGATTTAAGAGGTGTAAACTGGTGTCCCACATACACCCAAGTGTTCCACATGCTTAACTGGACAGGAAAGTCCTAGCTCAGGCTGAACTGAGCTGTGTCCTGTCAGCATTTCTGGAAGAGGCGGGGTTCCTTGCAGAACCGGGACACAACGTGCAGCTCTGTCACCACAGCACCAGTTCTCTCCTACAGCTGAGAGGTTCTCTGCAAAATGCAACAAGGCAATACCTGTGTTCAGTAAGTGGGCTCTTCCCACACAATGGATGAACAGTCACAGTGTGATCCAGGAAGGAGGAAAAAGAAAACAGCAGATACCTAACCTGAGAAAAGACCAAGGTGGTGAAAAGAAGCTGTCCAAAAAAGATGATGGATTGATGATGGAAGAGGAATTGTAGAGAAAGAAAACAAAGTGGGCTCTTGACAAAAATCTCTCTTAAATGATCATAATGATAAATTGGCCTTGTGTTCCAGAAACTGCCACAAATTCACTGATTCTTCTTTATCTGTGTTTAAACAAATCTGCTGTAATCTAAGTTTGATGGTATGTGATGTGGAACACGAAGAAAATTCAGTCAACTTTCCCTTTAGAAGCAGACTCTTACCCTAGCAGCAGCCAAGGTTGATAGGTGTTCTGCTTGGGCTGAGGACTCTTCCATTCTTTAAAGCAGGCAAAATGTCAGGAAAGCTACTCTGCCACAGTTAGCACAAAAAGAAATACATTGAAGATTTTTCTCGCAGCAGCAGGCAGAAAGAAACACTAACAATATCTATGCAACTCCACAAACAAAAGACGACATGAAGATTTGTTTCTGTATTCAAAACTTATAAATGCAACAGCCTATGAACAGAAAGCATTAGTTATATGTAAGATAGGTAATAGCACCCATACATACATTTTCTCTTTTGAACCACAGATTTACTGGCTGATGCAAGTTACATAAGTATTCTGCACCATGTACAATATAGAAACAACAATCTCTGCCACTAATATTTATCATATGTTCAAATGCTGATTGAAATTTGAACATTTAAAACTGAAAAGTGACCTTACTAGTTTGGGGAAAATGTTTTCTTCTAGTACCAACAACAATTACACATCATTAAATATAAGCTAAAGCTCCTATGTTTTTTTCCTCCTTTCTTTGTTTGCTTTGTTTCTGTACTTGTCTTTCATCCCATTAAATTCATTGGTCAAATTAGTCACTTATCTGTTTTGATAATAATTTCATAATTAACTAATTTTAAAAAAAACCCAGGATGTTTCCAATTTCCTAAAACCCAAATCTTACCCACCCACTCCAACATCTGCAGATGGTAAGCACAGTCTGACTCTTCATTAATATCAATAATGTTAGCTGCTAATATCTACATACAATAATCTTTTGATCTATACTGGGACTATTTGCATGGCCCAGTTCTGCACTCACTGCTCAGGCAAAACTAACCCATGAATCAAAGAGAGCTTAGTTCAATTAAAGGCTAAAGGAAAGAGCTCTTACTTTGCTCTTGGCAGTAAGTGCACTGGAAGAGTCCCATAAAACACAGCAGTGTTATGGGGATATTTGCCTTTGCATTCAGCAGCTGCAGGAAGGTGTCTCAGCTCAGTGACTCAGCCCTGTTTCGGTAAAGCAACTGCTTGTGGCAATATAGGAACAGTCTTTTTGTGGAGCCAGCAGGTTTAGTAGGAACTGGTTTTGTTTTGCTACAGTTTCAATGTCTCTTACAATTTTAGAAAGGACATAATTAAGAAGCAATAAAGTGTGAGAGATTTTAAGGACAGGCAGTCTCAAACATTTTAAAATAAGTTTAATCCAAATGTCCTTTTTAATTGGCCTTGGGCTTTTTAAAACAGAATTTAAAGTGTTTGAGGTTTGTGTTTTTGAGTTTTTCTCACAAGGGGCTCAAGAATTTTTTTGAAAAATAAGATGCTAGCAGAATTAAATTATTCTACAAGCTGAGGCTTTAGGAAAAAAAAGTACTAAAAATCATCAAAAAGCCATCAGCTATTTCTGTTGCGTTAGGTAGTTCAGTGACCTAGTTCCCTCCAGAGATGTTCTTTTGAGGAATGCTGCAGCAACCATTCCAGACAAAAGAGATGCAAGAAAATTTGGTTTTCTGTGACCAAAGAGTGGTGATTGCATTTGTTCACTGAAGGCTGTGCAGACTGTATTTCACCGGTTGATGGTTATTCCCAGAACATGCAATTAAAATGCAGCTGTTCATTAGGAAAATGATACACTATTCTTGCATAAGTAAGGTGTGTCATGAGCAAATAAAGGGGTCATTTTTGGCCCAAAGCCAGTCTGTGAATAAATGCTGGACAGGAGATTTGAGATACAGTTTGACAATCTGCAATAAAGAGGCAAGACTTGAACCAAGAGCAACAATAAGTTTTTGAAAGTGGAAAACATCTTCAACATTACTTTCAATAGTCAATAAAAACCCATACCAGCAACACTTACACTGAATTTATCTATTTAAAGTATCAGAAATTTCCAGGAAATTTTCTTTCTTGAAATAAATACCAGCTCCAATGGGGACTGATCTAGTTGTTATCTGAAAGAGGAAAAGAAAACCACTTGCTGCTATGCTTTTTATTAATCTTATTAATCACTGACTCACACTCATTTAAGTGTTTGGACCTGGGGGAATGGAATGTCCATGTTTGCAGTCTACCATTAGCAAACTCTCAAAGGGTGCCACAGTCAAAATTTCACAAAACCTGGTCATGCAGGATTCCCTGTCCATGGGACAGAAGTGGCCATTCTTCTGACACCTGTGGATTTATTTCAAGGAAGTCCTTTCCAGTCTGGGATCCCTCACTGAGGTAGCAGGTGTGGTTTTGCATTTTTCCTTAAAACCTTTTTTTCACTCTGTAATTCAAATATCCACCAGTAAAAATTACTGGCTGTGAGTTCCACTCTATTCAGAGAAAAAGAAGATTGATTTATCTGTTGTAGTTTCACAAGGAACAATGGCTGGAATCATTAACACGGTTAGTGAGCAGAGTAAGACTTAAAAATTCAATACAATTGAAAGAGCTGTGTTTTAGATGCCACAGTAACATGGTACATATGGCCAGTAGGAGATAAGGCCTGCTTGCTCATTAATTAGACAAAGGCCTTGACCAAAGATTATACCAATGAAATAAAGCAATATGATCCCTACAATGTAGTTTTCATTGCACCAGTGCCAATGGAACAAAGGTGATTCTTAACTCTAGGGCATAATCTACCTTTATTCCATAACTGCATGTAAGGCATGACTAAGCATCACTTATAATTTCAATAAAAACCAACAATGCAGACTAACCCGTCCATATCTCTAAAAATTATGTACACTCTCACTTTCAGTCCATTCTCTGTCAAATATCAATACCTAGAACAGCCATTGAAATTTTTATAATATTAAACTGTGCTTATTCAGACAGATCTCCAGGACCTAGCTTACCAAGGTTCTCTTATGAGCATAAATTCCTAAGTTAGAGGTCATACTATGAATTCTTAAAACTAAGGGGAAAATCTGCATTGAATTATGAGTTTTTCATTATTCACTTTTCATATTTACCACCAGGCCAGGAAGAATATGTGAAAATATATGCTCTTCATCTCTGAAAACATGCTTTTCCAATTCAGTTCCAAATCAAACCAGATAACAGATAATGCCAATTGAATAAATTAAAAAAAAATAGCTGATGTGAAGAAAACAGACCATTAATGAGAACTGTCAGCCACAAGGCTGCCAGTTTTCATCCACAGCAAGAACTTCTCAGGTCTCTTTTTTTCCTTCAAACCCAAGAGTTTTCTTGCCCAAACCTCAGTGGGAAGTTGAAAGGCTATTTATTTTCTCTTCCTCTGGATTTCTAATAGAAACCCACCCTGCTTGTGATATTTAATATTCCAATAGCAACTGCTGTAAAACCAGGAATATTCAGGACTGACCATGCAAAGAGTAATTACAAAGTGCATGAGGATCCTCTTCTGAATAATTCTCCAGAATATATAGTCCAGTTCTCTCTGGACAATATCACATCTATCAATCTCTTCTTAGACATACTAACCTAGAAACATCAACCCTAAAGACACTTTTAGTGAGTGAACCCCTCTTCTTACAAATTCTAACCCAGCAAACAGACATGTCTTCTGAGCAGAAAGGTTGATTAGTGCTCAATTCCTATACATATTTGAAGAACTGGATAAAAATTCTTGAATAAATACAGTGGATTCAAGGCACAAGCAGATAAGTACACAGATGCATGCAAAGGCTGTATGAGGGAACACTTGAGGTATACACAAAGAGAAAAACCCTCTGCTAAAGGCATCTTTCCACTAAGAAAACAGGAACATAATGCCAGTTCAAACTGACTAACCTGTCTGCCTAAGGCTGTATCCTTAGGCACTATTTCACCTCAGTAAGTTGGTGCAAAACTTGGCCAATGGCTCACATGGGACCTACTGACCAGTGAGAATGTATGTGACTGTATTTATGTTCAATGTTGCATGTAACATGCATTTGCCATCCACAAGCATATGGGAAGCAGCTACTCTGAAGCTTTGAAGGGTGCTGCAGCCAAGCTTCACTGCTTCTGGCTTTCATTAAGTCTTGTCAAGGTGGTGCCCTGGTTCTCATGTGACCTTCTCCATCCTCCATGGAGGATCATGCAAATGAAAACAAAAATCTTATCCATTTAAGATATTTGAAAAAGGTCTGTCTGAAAATTCACAGATTTACCTCAACCACTTGAGTCAAGAGTAATTTTTACAGTGTTTCGTTCACAACCTGAAACTACAGGATATAAATAAAACCACAGGATAATTATACCAATATTTTGCTACACATAGGAAGAGACAGCATTAGAGAGATAGATTTATAACTTTTCCATTAAACTTTGGTACTTAACATTCCAAATCTGAACAGCATTTTGGGGAACAGACCATGCACAGGAAGGTTCAATTTCCATTTGGTTTCCCCTTAAAACTACCATTTGGCCATTAATTTCTTCACAGTACATTAGCCAAGTGAGGGAAAGAAGCCACCAGTGCCAATGTTCTAAAATCTGCAACATCTAAAGCATGCTCTCAAAGTCATGTTTGGAGAGAAGAGATTGTTCATTATCCTCTCTTATAGTCTGTGATTACCACAACTCACATGTTACAATTAAATCCATTTATAGGCATCAAAACAAAAAATCTGACTTTAGAAACTCAGCCACCTGCATCATACACTGACTTCAGTATATTTCACAGGCACTCGTTTCAAATAAAGACTTTCTTCAGGTGTACACAAATCTAGTCAGCCAGAGTGCCTTCTCTTTTAAATGCTCTTTAAAAGACACATGTTGAAAAAACATGTTCCTTCCTACTTTGCAGTGAATGGATTCTTTGAGGAAATGGGAGTATTAACTGTGATACAGCTACCCTTTTTGTCAAATTCTTTCACAAAGAGATCACTGCTTCTGGGACCCACAGGCCCACATATTATTCACAGACCACACACTGGCAGGAGATGCATTGACCTCAGGTCTGTTACATCACCATTAGTGTTACTCCACCCAGGATCTGAATAGTTCATTTGGATGAAGTTTCAGAAGTTATCAAGAGCAGCCTGCATAATAAGCCATGAACTTGGGCTGATTCCATTTTGCAAGTCTAAACAGTGCTCAAGGAGAGACCAAATTTTCCATAGTTTTTCTAGGGTTTTGGGTTTTTTTAAATTAATATTAGAGATTCCCTACTTTATATTGCTTGGCCCCAAGGAAGTGAGAGAAAACTTTCATCTGTACTCATTTATCTTGTCTGTCATTTAGAAGGATCATACAAACATCCCTTCTGGATGACATGGCCTCCTGAATTCTACAAGCTGGACATGTGCAAAGGGCACAGTCTCCAGGGCCAGACCACAGGGTTCTCCTTTTGCACAGCTGAAGCAACACAGAGCAAGTGCAAAATTACTAAGGATTCCTTCCTTTGACACAGGGGATCCTTTGGGTGGATGACAGGGTAACCTGCTTTACTCAACAAATGCACATCCTTCCCAGAAGGGGCCTGTCAGCAGTTTTAAGCAACTAAATTGATTGGGAGCAGACATAATAATGTAAAAAGTCTTTGGGCAGCAGAATAAAGGACTGCAGCCCAGCCTTGAATGTGTGCTAAATTAGACTAAAAGCCAGAATCTTATTAAGACTGAGAGAACAGAAAGAGACGTGGCTTCTATGTCCTTCCTTCTTCGGATGTACTGAGCTTAACCCCAGCAAGAGAGAGAACTGTGCTTTTGGGGTTTCATTTCTCAATCCACTTACCTTGCCTGTGCCCATAGGACAAAGAGGGGAAGTAACAGAGAGGGTTAATGCCTTCACTACAGTTGACTGGTGTTAAAGCCGGGGCAGATGTGGGCTTTAATTAGAAAGCAGCTGCACATACATAAACCACAGCAATCTTAATCCAGAGAGTGACAGTGTGAATACAGACCTCTTGCAAAACCAGACTTTTAATCTGCATTTGTCTGTGGTTTTAAGGGGAAGGGTTTCAGCAGAATTCCATCCTCATAGGAGAGGAGCTCACAGGAGAGAGAAGAAAAAAGTACATATATGTCTAAAAATCAGAAAAGGACCTAAGAATGTAAACAGAAAAGAATAAAAATAACCACAGAGATCAAGTACCTCAGCACAAAAAGAGAACATTAAGTTTTCCATTACCTTTCACAGAACTGAGCTCTCCCACTCTGAGCAAGCCTCCAGCTGTTCCCATGGCTTTCCCTTGAGCATTGATTACGTTAGACATCCTGTGAGCCCCCCACAAACTGGTAATTATACCTAAAATTGAGCCCCTTAGGAATTCAGGTACCAAATTTGCTGGGAATACTGCTGAGGAGGAGGAGGAAATCATGAACATCAAATTCACTCCACTAATTTTTACCATGGTCCACTGGGTCGAATGTGGAGGTTTCCTTGTTGGGAAGCAGGCCAGTGCAAAGGAAGCAGAGCTGCCAGACAAGCCAGGCACTGCACATCCTTTCCCTGCAGGCAGCAGCACAACGATGCACACCACTCCCGGTATGAAAAGTGCATTACTTCTTGAGGCCCAGCAAACCCATTAAGTCTGAAGCCCACAGGCTGGTTCAGCCTATGTATAAGGTTATGCTCAAGTACTCCAGAGAGGACAAGGTTTGGCCCTTCTCAGGATCTACAGAGGAGGGATCTGTGTCCTGCCCCATCACATGCACTGCACATGCAGTGTCAACGGGTGCAATGTACTTCATGTTGTCGGCTCCAGTCAGCTCTAAGAGTCTTCAATGGATCTGAAGGTCGAGGGTGGTTAAACTGAGAATTTTTATATCTCAACATATACTCCAGTAAACGATTTCCTTTTCTGTCTTGAGTGATTGTCCATATACAGTCTTATGCTCCTTGGATGCTTACTATTCACTGACTTTCCCACTCCACCAGTGTAGATTACCTGGGTGAGTAGTCCCTGGCTCCTAAAAAGAAATAGACAGAGAAGGGGACAATCTTGTCAAGAATTGCAGCAGCCCCAGAAGCTTCTGTATTAGCACACTGGATCCTGGCAGGACCTGTGGATGTGTGCAGAGAGGAAGCACATTGGAGCAGGTTTTCTGGCAGGACTTGTGACCCCATGGAAGACCCATGTGGAAGCAGTCTGTTCCTGAAGGGCTGCACCCTGGGGGATGGACCACACTGATGCAGTTTGTGAAAAACTACAGACCATGGGAAGGACCCATGTTGGGAGAAATTATCACAATCAGTCAAAAGAAAAAAAAAAAAGACATGGGGAAATCTTGTGTGGGACCTACACAACATCTAGGCAAAACTGCCTTACTTCTAAATCCACACTGGAGTCCATCATTTGAGTAGTCCCAGTACACATACACAGACAGCATGACCTTCAGCTGACAGATGAGAGCAGTCCAGAGTCTTGGATTCTGTTTAAAAGTCACCAGTGATTCACTGCCAAAGGACAGCTCTCTTCTGGCCTGGTTCAGTGGGGAAGCCACTCAGGCACTGAAGCTGGCTGAGTAACATAGGTACCAAAGCAACCACACTTGATATGAATCAGAGGGGTTTGAGGGGAAATACCTAGTAATAACTCCAGTATTGACATTTTTTCATTTTTCTTCTGTAGTAAAGTGCCTATGTAGCCATATGCAGCCAGTCTAACGAGGGGCCTGATTTCCAGAACCATTGAGTCTCCTGTAATTTCTGTGGAAACAGCTGTAGAAAAATCTAGGTCTCTTACAAGGAAATAAAAATGCATTTGCATAGCTAAAGCTGGGCCACTGTTGTTAACAAGAACATCTTGATATTTTGGTTTACATATCATAACAGCTGGGGATGGTGTAAGGCTGATCAGCAAACTGAAGTGGGATTACAACATAAACCCTGTATTAATTGTATAAGCAAAAGCCAGGGTTGGTAACCTTTTATGTGGAGACTGTGCAGACTGAATATTAAAGTGGAAAAACTCCAGAGAAACCTGACAGGTTTTACTGTGGCCACTGGAGGGGAGAGAAGCAGAAGAAAACAGATACTCCTTTGATAGACTGAAAGAATTCAGGATGAAAACATTTTTAAATTCCACACAAACATTTCCATACACAACTATAATCAGGGAATCATAGAATGGTTTGGATTGGAAGGGCCTTGAGGATCATCTAGTTCCAACCCCCCTGCCACGGGCAGGGACATCTTCCATTAGACCAGGATGGTCAGAGCCCCATCCAACCTTGAACACTTTCAGGCATGGGGAATCCACAACTTCCCTGGATAATCTGTTCTAGGGAAGAATTTTTTCCTAATATTTAATCTAAACTTACTTTCAGTGTAAAGCCATTCGTCCTTGTCCTGTCACCACAGGCCCTTGTAAATAGTCTCTCCCCATCTTTATTGCGGGCTCCCTTCAGATACTGGAAGGCTACAATTAGGTCACCCCAAAGTCTTCTCTTCTCCAGGCAGAACAATCCCAATTCTTTCAGCCTTTCCTCATAGAAGAGGTGTTCCATCCTTCTGATCATCTTGGTGGCCCCCTCTGAACTCACTTCAACAGGTCCATGTCCTTCCTGTGCTGGGACCCCAGACCTGGAGGCAGCACTGCAGGTGGGATCTCACCAGAGTGGAGCAGAGGGGCAGAATCCCCTCCCTTGCCCTGCTGCCCACGGGGCTCTGGGTGCAGCCCAGGACACATTTGGCTTTCTGGGCTGGGAGTGCCCATGGCTGGGGCACATCCAGCCTCTCATCCAGCAGCACCCCCAAGTCCTTCTGAGCAGGGCTGCTCTAGATCCATAAATCCCCCAGCCTGGACTGATACCAGGAGTTGTCCCAACCCAGGTGCAGCACTTGGTCTTATTAAACCTCATGAGATTTCCATAGGCCACTTCTCAAGCTTGTCCAGGTCCCTCTGGATGGCATCCCATCCTTCAGGTGTGCCAGCCACGTCACTCAGCTTCGTGTCATCTGCAAATCTGGAGTATGGGTGTGGATTTCACAGATTTGGAATTCCTGATGACATTAACTGAGATGAACAACCCTTCATAAAGGGAGATGAATTTAGAAGTACTGGTTAAACACATAGTCCTTAACTGGACCACTGCTTAATTTGCTCCCATTTCATTTGTAGATGCGTACCACATTTCCTTCATTCCCCAAATATCTCAGTGACGGCTGCTGGCATTTCTGTGCACAGAAAAGTAACTAGTAAAGTATTTAATATATTGCAGCTTCTTCAGTTCAGCCTAACTGCAGGAAATAGCCATTTTCTCTGACAGTGCTTGCAGGACCAATTGCCAGCACCTGATAAAACACTGGGAGACCTTAGAAGCAGCACAGGAGTCACTGGCATAGAGTGAATAATCTGTGAGTGAATTGCACTGCCTCCAAATGAAATCTTTCTACCTCAATCTTCAGCTACAGTGTGCTGCAGTTGTTTCCTAACATCCATATTATGCTGCAGCTACTTTTTCATATATCTTTTGTACAAAGCACATTGAAGTGGGGAGTGATGGGAAGGTCAGATTTGTTTTGGAAAACTCCAAAAGCTCTTTCTGCAGTTATTAGGAGAGCTGTGAGAAGGCCCAGTGGCAATGATATATAGATAAACATCTGCATTCCTTACATACCACAATCATTTTTGCTTCAAGCAGAACTTCACACTTCCAATGCTAAGCAGATTGTGTATGTGCCCGTTAGACACCCAAATTCTCTCTCCCCATTTGGTGTCAGGTATCCATTTGATAATTTGCTTTTGCATTATGAAGATCCATGACTGACTCAGTGATCCTCTCTTTACATTTGTCAAAGCTCTCTGGCATGCTGAGCAAACACTTAGTCCTCTTACAATACTGTATGAGCTGACTCTTTAGTCAAAAATATTCCACTACCTTAAAGTTGCATTACAAAGATCCCCAACTATTTTATGCACTGCCTACTTAAAAAATAAATAAAGATTGAATTACATTCCTGAGCTCAGGATCCTCTTGCACTATACAAATGTAAGTATTTAATTTGGCTTTCCCTGTTTATGTTAGTTTGTTTTAGTTGCTCTGTGTCTTACTTAACCACAAGAATGCAGTATAATTGGACTTAGTACTGTGTGTCTTTGGCTGCTTTTTGCTTCACAGTTAAAAAAAACAGGTTTTAAAGAAGGTCTAAAAGTGTTTTTTGTTCTTTAGTTGTGAAACTAAAAACTAGACAAACAACCAAAAGAAATTTCATACCGAGAGCCTGCAAATAAAGGCAGAGAGGTAAAAAGTGAACTGTTTGTAGCACTGGTGAAAAGAGGCAGATTGCCAGCCTGCAGAGACTTAAGTCAGCTGCTCACCCCTGCAGAAACATGTTGGAGGTTAGAACTGAGCAGTACCTGCTCCAGAACACTTTTGCCAGCATAAATTGGTTTACAGCAGGTAGAGGGGAGAAGAGGAAGAAACTACACAACAGTGATGGGCTGACTTTCCCTGGGAAGCTTTATTCTAACCCACAAGATCTGGGAGGTACCAAAAACCTGTTTCATCTCACACTGTAGGAAATGGGAAGAAATGGAGCTCTGGCTATAGGAGCTGCCACAAATCACAGGAGGTTGTCTCAGCACCACAGCACCTCACGCCCGAGCAGCAGGGCTGACAGTCCCAGTCACTGAATCACACAGTCAATTAGGTTGGAAAGAACTCTGACTGATCACTACCTTGTCAACTGGACTGTGGCACCAAGTGCCATGTCCAGTCATTTTTTGGGCACCTCCAGGGATGGTGACTCCAGCACCACCCTGGACAACCCTTTCCAATGCTTGACAACCCTTTGTATGAAGCAATTCCTCCTGATGTCCAAACTGAACATCCCTGGAACAGCTTGAGGCCATGGCCTCTTGTCCTGTCCTTTGCTGCCTGGGAGAAGAGGCCAACTCCCACCTGGTTACAGCCTCCTTTCTCAGATCCTCATGGATCTTGGAGGGCTAAGTAGAGCTTAAAAATGCTGGGGGACAGCATCTGGGACAATATAGACTTTGTCAATGATGTTACTTTTGGTATCTTCACTTAGATCCACACTAGTTTAGAAGTACACAAAGTTTTCCTAAAAAGACACTGAGGATTCTCCTATGAAGTGTGGTTTTTCTGGCAAGATAAACTGAGCCTAAGCAATCACTCACATCCAGGTCCACATCAAGCTGGACAGCTGACAGCTTTCCAGTGCAAAGTGCATGGTCAGGTCGGGGCTGGAATGCAAAGCCCAGCCCTTCCCAGACACAGGGAGTGTCCCTGAGGAAAGCTTCTGCAGCCCTGTAGATGCTTTTGCTTATTTCTGTGAAATATGTTCAATGAACAACCAAACCAAAATAAATCTCCACAGGAGGCTGAAAGTAACAGCATCCAGAGCAATTACAGTCAAATAATCAGAATATCCCAATTTGGAGACGTTCTTCGTTTTTAGATGCCTGAGAAAGATGTACCACACAGAAGGCCCATTTGCCATATTTTAAAAGACTAATTTTCTTCTGCTGACTTCTACACCTCAAAAAGCTCTATCCGGCCATAAAAAGCTGCATAATTTTACTGAAATTATTGGAATTTCAGATCTTTACATTTTATAATAGTTTATAAATGAAAATTAGGTTGTAAAAGCATTTGAAATGAAAATTTATTCTAAGTATTGTTCTAATGGTTGGTTGTTTATGAGCACTGTGCACAAAACTGTCTCTATACTCAGTTTTAAAAATGCATGTACAACAAGCATTACATTAGCAAAATAAGAAATAGCCAAAGAAGAGCAACATAAAGCAGAGGCACACCCTTCTGAGACAGAATGCAAAGCAACACCCATGAGTAATAAATAAATAATTGGTCACAAATTTTATACCATACTGTTTCCAGTTTCAGGGGCCAATGCATAATTATTTTGCAGATGCCATCTACAGGGGGAGCAGAAAATCATATAGTAAATAAAATAAATTAGGAAACAGTTCTTAAAATCTCATAATTTCTTTACTTATGTTAGCTGTTGCAAAAGGAAAAGTGACCAAGGCAACTGTTTCTTAAGCATTTATAAGGAGACAAAAAGAAACTAGAGAAACGTAGACTCACAAATGTTAACATCACTGAGACAGAAATCAAAGTAGAAATACGTGTTTTTTTTAATTAAACACTGATCACAAAAAAAAAGAGCCATCGATATCCTTGAAAAGTAGCCCATTCAAACTCAGAGATTAGATGCTCACAGACCTTAAGGCCTCATACTCTCATTGTTTATACCAGGCTGCCCTCTAGCAACAAAAACCAGTGCACAGCATTCATAAAGGGTTTTCTCAGAACACAAGTTGTTTTTCCGTTTCAAAAAATGTTTGCTGTTTGCTTCATCTGTGCTTTAAACTGTCTTTTAAAGCTCTTATTTGTTAGATTTTCTCGTTAGTTTAATAGAAACAGCAAAATTGGCTACTTACTTGCAGTGGGGAAAGTTGAACATACTTGGAGAGAGCTACTGCTTTATAAAGATGTATATTCTTGACTAATCTTTGCTCCATGAGACCACCTTACCTCCTGATGTATTATCAGGGAATCTGGCTCCAGCCTTTTGTTACTCAGTTCAAGCCCATTTTGCCCCTCCCACACCTTTCCCCCGTAATTTGTGATCAGCCCTAGCTGCTAACTCGATCCACCTGTGGAATTAATATGCCAATAAAATACATAGTCATTGAATTAAAAAAAAATAAGGGAAGCTATAAAACAAATAGTTATAACTACATTTCTTCTTTGGCTTGATAAAATACATGAAAATTGCCAAGCCATGTGTTGATGATATTCAGGCCTAGGCTAGCCAGGCACTGCAGAGCACGTTCACCTCTAAGGCACCTCCAGCTGAAGTCAGTAAGAGCTCAAGACAGACTTACAGACTTTTCCAAGTGCCTGACCTAAACTGGAGTTAAGATTCTGATCTTTAATTGAGTTGAAAGCCTCTGCAAAAGGGCTTAATTTAGAAAACCTTGTTCAAATTAAAACTAACCCAAACTGGCTGCAGTCCTCAACTGGAAAGAAACATAATTAAATATTCTGATTGAATGCCTTCCATGATTATCAACAATAAAAATTTGCAAGTTTTCTGTTAAAAGGGGGAAAAAAGCATTGAGGGAAAGGACCAGAAATATTGACAAAACAACAAAAGTGAGCTGGCAGCTACTGGGCTAAGGGAGGCTCCTCACCTACCTGCAGGACCAAACTGTTCTTCGAAATGATGCACAATTGGAAAGTTACAGCAAAGTAAAAGTCAGACATCAATAGAAACATAATTCAAAAGGCAAAGAAATTTGTATTTTACAGAGTACACTCCCTAAGGACTTAACAAACATCACTGCTGTCATATTGAGCTGAGGAAACATTGAGAGGAAGACATCAGTAAGATGCCTTTCTCTCCCTGCCATTACCCCAAGCTGAATTAGCTGCCACAGCTGTAGCACCCACAGCCTGGGGAACTCGAGATGGACACACTGATCTACATGTTCTTCTTCCCCTCCTTTTTTTCCATGTCTTTTGTAGCTGAAGTGGAGGGGTTATGACTACCAAGAGCAGCACTTTGCACTAGAATATCTCAGCTATGTGTATTGCTCAAATAGGACAGAAAAGTTGATTGTTACATATCCAACATTAAATAAACACATGGGGGTGAAGGCATGGTAATGTATCTGCTTAGGGACAGCAGTGTACTGGCACTCTATTTTACAATAAACTGCTACTTTGCATCTGTTGGGAACTTCATACTAAACTCAAAGCATTTCCATTAACCTTTTCCACATAAATTTAAACCTTGGGAGGGGTTTGCAAGTGACACTACTGAAAAGCATGTTGCAGTAGTGGAAAAATGTGTTACATGGAAAAATCAGTTGGTTAAAACCTCCACTCCATTTTTTCCAAACAAACACTCTTTTCCATTAACCATAGCACTGCAATCCTGTGCCACAGTCTTTGAGGCTGATTATGTGGAACTGCTTTTAAAGATTACTTCCGAGTTTCTCTTTTTAACTAATCAGTGGGACATTCTTAAAATACCATCAAGTTATTTCCCTTGCTTAATGTAAATAACAACACTTCTTGAAATGTTCAGCTTCTCGTCCACACCCAATATGCTGAAAGGTCAGAATTAGATCCACTAGGGATTCACACTGGATAATTTTTCAGTGTGTTAAAACCAATAATTGTCAAATAGCACAGTTAAATCTTAAATAGGATTCTACAGGCCTCAGGCAAAGTTCCTACTGTAGTCATGAGAAATCTTTCTTGAGAAAAGACCATGGGATTAAACTGTTAAAGGAAAAGAATAATTTTATGAAGCCCTGCTGGCCAGTTTACACATCAGATAAACTGGTTGTGGAACTGGCAGGTTATTTGGACAGGAATGGGAAAACTATCTTAACCAAATAGATCTGATTCAGCTACTGCAAAATCTCAGGTCTGGAAATTAAAAGTTTGCATATGTAAGGGGACACCAGAAAGCCCTAGTACTGAAAAAACTTATGAAAATTACAGTGATTCTGAATGGTTAAATATAGTCCTAATAGTCCTAAATGAAGTCCTATTGCAATGTATACTTATCTTCAGGTACATGCTTCAGTGCTTTCCTGATTCAAGATATTAATGAACATAATGTCTTCTATTAACAGTACTTTCTAAACTGAGAAATACAAAACTTCAAGAGGACCTGCAGCCACAGAAGACGTTTGACAATCATAGGGAAAAGCACCATGAGCTGGTAAAAATACCCCTGCCATAGAGAAATCAGATGCAGAGCAAAATGCTCCAAGGGACAGAAAATGTAGCAAGGAGTCTCTGAAGTGAAGGGAAATTTTGAAATGATGGTAAACACAATGAAACCTTGACTTTGAATATTGCATTTTATTCCTCTTAGTTTGCCTTTTCTTCTTCTTCTTTTTCTTCTTTATTGTAAAAACACTACCCTAACTCAAAGGCCTACTGTCATACATGATTTGCTATTCATACTTTCCCAGGATATTTAAATAGTCTGACTGCAGGCAGAAGAGATATAAAAAGCGTGCTTAAAGAAGAGGGACCTCTAAGCCATCTTAGAACAGAATCATTGCAGAGAGACAGATAAAGATGGTGAGAGAAGGGAAAGGCAATGCAGCAGCTGCAATAGCCAATTTTCCCCACAGTCAAAATATCAGACAGAATGGCACTGATGGGCTTCTGGCTGCAGCTGACTTTTAATGGAACCTTTCCTGATTTGTACACTTCAGACTAAAATCAAGGTCAACAATAAAGCCCTAAATCTTTCCACAGAAGCCTATGCATTTAGAAGCTGGATTAATCACAACTCTGAGATAAAATATCTTTCACTGTGTAGCTCATCTCAAGAAAGGATGTACCAATTATCCAACTCAACTTCTACACACATTTGAAATGTGTAAGTTGAGAAAGAATTACTTGGATTTACAGCTGTGCAATGGAGTAGAACCAGGACCATTTTGCTCAATATTTTTCCTAACATTTGGAATAAAACTTTTAGTAATGGAGTTGTTAATATTCAGGAGTCAGTTGCTTTGGGGTACTCTAGTTGATACTATCACACATATAAAACTGAACAAATATAGTAAGGCCAAATTGAACATTTCAAAGCATGGGGATAAGTGTGGATTTGATGGTTGCTAATAGCAATTTTTTAATATATTCCCTCACTTTTCTAAGGCAAACCTGCAATGCTCAGGCTAGGCAGATTCAGAATGTATCAAATTAGTACCTTAGGGCAAGGAATACAATGGAATGCTTCATTATAAACTCAGGGAAGCAAACTACATCCTTGACATACTCTGCTCCCAGACAGTGCTGAGGCAATTGATAATTCTTTATGTCTCATGTGAGGATCACCAGAGGAAATCTCTGGAACTAGTCATTAATCAAACAAAGCATAGCACAGAGTTAGAAATTTTGAAATTGTGCCAAAAGCATTTGTGGAAATTTGCAATGACAAGTGATGAGAAACTCAATGCCTAGAGGGAGGGAGGGTTGTGGCTTTCCTCTGATTTTGTTTTGGCTTTTTAAAAATTTTCTCTTTCACTGATTGCTATAGAATCCTTACAGGAAAAACCTTCCAATCAGTCCTTTGTAGAGAAGAGAATCAATTTTACAAACAGTTTCTATTATACTGGCAATTTTTCTATAGTTATACAGAATGAGACTTATCCATTCCAACAATAGGTTTCCAACTAAAGAAGAAAACAAAAATATAGGGCAACAGCATGGGTCTGGAACAGAGTAGGGTAGGATGAGCCACAAGCAGAATGCACTTGGCAAGAAAAAGAGGTATTAAAAGTGGGTTTTAAACACAAAGGAGAACCCAGACAGTAGGGCAGAAAGGCAAAAAACAGGAGAGAAAAAATGTGTGAAGAGACTCTGGAAGAAACAGCAACTGCCTATGTCTAATTAGTCTTAGCTAAAATGGGAGAAATATATTCTAACAAGTCATTGTGAAGCAGCTGTCAGGTACAGAAAGAGGCTTTACTTTTCAGGTTCCTGTCATAAATTTATATATTTTGCACACCTTGGTACATTGCCTAGAGAAACAGGGCTAGCTGTGGATCGCTGTGCTGGAACACGGAAAAAGACAGTTGCAGTAATCAAGGCCATTAACCTCAGGTTGCCCTGTGCTACCAAACCTGGACCCTTACTGCTCAAACAATCCAGATAGACACAATCTTCAAAGCACTAACACTTATTTTTAGGATATTCCCTGGTCTTTTTTTAACTCCAAGTTACTTCAGGTAAGTTCATTCTTAAAGTTTTCATACTGCAATGACATGTACAGTACTTTTTCTCTTCCCACTGATTTTACAAGGGCTGGCATTCAAGGCCTTATTGCAACTTATGGTCACAGCTTTTGATAGTGCAAAGTGTCATTTTTCTACCAACTCTATCATCCTCATAAAAACATAACTATCTGTCAATCCACTGGAAATCCTCCTACTTCAGTGATTTACATTTGCCAGACATAATTTTGAAGTTCATGCTCCAAAGAGCTCCATGAACAAGAGACTATCTCATAAGAAAAACAATTTGTGACATCCAGCCCAGTGAAGTGTGTAAAACATTCATCTGCATTTCCCACTCTATTTTGCTCAACAAGTTTCTGTAATGGAATTCTCAATTACACCCACACCAGTCTGGTGACTTGACTGCACTGGTAGGAATAGAACTTTGTTTCTCCAGATCAACAAACACCTACAGGCAGGGCCTCTCACACATCTTTGGATGCTCCAATCCAAACCCTGATGTGCAGACAGGCAGATGATTTATGGATCACATTAGACTCATGGTAGGCTCACAGACAAGTCAATCCTGGTAGGACAGCACTAGTTGCAGGTACTTTGCCTGTCTTTCCAGGGAAATCAAAGACAAAAGTCAGTACCTAGCTTACACTGGGTGCTCAGGCAAAATTCAAGTCATATGATCTTAAAGAACTGACTCTGTTGAAGAAAAGAAGAACAAGAACATTCGAACACTTAACTCTCAGCAGCACATTTAGATAATTTAGAGTTATCATGATCTAAAGCATCATGCTTAGGGGAAGATGTGCTTTCTCCACACCTCTATTTGATAGGCACCACAAGCATTAGCGTTTCGCTATACGAATGATGAATGTATGCTAATGCCTTTGTTTCCTTGCCAAACCACCCATCTGTTCTCTGCTCACAATTCTGTCATGCTCCCTTCTTTTCACTTTTGCCCTATGCTATATTTAAAGTAAAAATACAAAACTATGCATTATCACATACATGTTATTTATGATCTAGACTCTCAATGTTAATGAAATTCAACAATAAGACAATAGAACAAAGAGAGAATGGTTTTGAATACTAAGTTTCCAATCGTTTGAGATGTAGCACTGCTTTATTGTGTTGCATTAGCAACCTCTTCATAACAACCTCTTAATAACAACGAGAGACAAAAGGTGTTTGAATTAATTCCCTCGTTGGGAGGGAGGGGAAAAAAATCTCATTTTTTAATGCACAGTTCATCTGCTAACACACAGACACTAATGATAGTCTCATGCTGATATATTACTAGCAGTGCACCATTCATGATGAGTTACCTACAAGCCATCATTACTACTGGATTTAGGTTTTATTAATTTATGAAAAGGGTGCCTACAAAGTCTTTTGTGTTATCACTTGCTGCTTCAAACACAGGAACAGAGGTTTGCACTAAGAGTTTTTAGGAGATTAGTAATCAGACTTCCTGAGCTCACCAAGAAATTTATGAGATATATTTATATACCAACACTAGACGTGTGTAAGTGCTTCCTGCCTGTTGTCTGAGAGTGAATGATGTCACCTAAGTCATAATTATTCAGGCCATAATCTATGATATTCTATATTCCCTTTTGGTCAGTAGTACTTCAGAAAGAGCCTGGTGGGGTATAAATACAAATGAAATGACCAGCCTACTTCAGCAATTGTCTACTTTTCTAGCTTCTAGAAAAACATTTATGATCAGAACAGTTAGAATTGTAGACAGACCAAAACACCTGATAACGAACCTTTTTGTCCCAAGTACCTACAAAAGGGACATTCATGGTTGGACATTCTCAGCTGCCCTTGTATAACTGCAACTTAAACTGCTATTTATTTTCACAGGATGAATGCTTAACTCCTCAGACCCAGAGAATGTCACCGTGAGTGTGAAACTACAGCTACCAGTATAAATTAAATACATCCACATACTCATAGCATCTCCAAGATAAAGTGCTCAGGCACTCTTACAGAAGTACAACTTCATTGCATCAAGTAGACAGTCCTACCAGAATGATTAAGTGATCACCCACCATTATGGTTGAAGCACAGTAAATATTTCGTTCTCCCTATGATGCCATTATTCTTTTGCATGTATTAAAACACTGATGTTAAATCAAAAGCACACCCTGAAGTAATGGCAATATTCAGTTCTTTTCTCAGATGCAAAATTGCTTTCCAAACCAACAGCTTCTCATAATCCAGTCCCATGTGGCTTGAATCTAACCCAGTTACAGCACTGAAGCCTTTTCCCTTTTCAGTGTCAGTACAAAGAAAACTGGGGACTAGCTCCTAGTCCATGCTCTGGCTGCTTTAATACCGGCCTAAATAGGTTACTGAGGATTACTTTTGGCGCTGCTTGGGAAACTTAACTGATGTCAAGCCAGTGTACCCAGCCTTGTGCCAACTGCTTCTTGTTCTCTTCTAAATCAAGGAAGAAACATAAAGAAGTGCTGGGGAGAAAGCTGAGGCCTGGGCTAAAGAGTGCTACGCTCTAGTGACCTGTGAAAGCACAGGTCAGCTAGGGAGCACTGACAGACCAGAACAACCTGCAGGAGCTACTGGAATTTGTTCTGGGCACTGTATAGAGATACCAGCATCTCCTCTAAGACGGTGCCAAACACTCTGGCAACTCTTGATATTTTATCCATAAGTCAGTGTTTGCATAAAAGTTGAAAAGTTCCTAACATTTCCTTCCTTCCTTCCTGCCTTCCTGCCTGCCTTCCTTCCTTCCTTCCTTCCTTCCTTCCTTCCTTCCTTCCTCCCTTCCTCCCTTCCTCCCTTCCTCCCTACCTCCCTCCCTGAAATCTTTCATTCTGTGGGACCACAAACAGCTTAAAGAGGGAATTTACCATATAGCCTACATCAATACCCTACACCAGACTGAGCTTTCCAGAAGTCAGAACTCTGCAAAAACATCAGCTTCTCTAACTGCTTTGAAATTTAGGGAACAGGGCACTGCTATAAATATTGTCACTACATCACAGATATTACAGGTGAAAATACTTTTTTTGGGATCATATTTTCTCTTCAATCTGTTATTGCAGAACTTTCTTCCATGCTGAACTCTAAAGGGTTAACTGGCACTGGGTGGAGGAGGGGGAAAATCAGAGGTCAGCTCATGTTCTGATACCAGTGAACTCACAAGTTACTCCTTAAGCATGTGGTTTCATCCTAGGTTCTTCCTGCCAGCAATTTCTCACTTTAATCATACACCCACAGCAACCCAGATCTTTAAATTCAGCAATTCTTTCTCAGGTTTCAGCAAGTCATTGGCAGCCTGAGCTATTTTTGGGATATTTTCTCTACTGCAGATGCAGCTCAGGAAAACGCAGGGAGCATGCTAAAGACCTGCAGCTATTTGCCTCGTACAATTTGCTCATTTCTCTTTATTTCTCTGTTTTCCTGCACTCATCACTTAAAGGACAATCTTTCTTGCAAACAAAATCCCCGGAGCCTGATTAGAGGGACTGAAGGCTCCCAGACACGGATTGCCTGCCAGCCACAGCACGGTAAGGACATGGACACTTTTGGCTAGCCTTGCATTGCAGCTTTTTAAGCTTTGCTGAACGTTTATTTGTGTCCATCGCTTCCAAATCAACACTGCTGGCATGGCAGGCAGTCTCCAGCTCCTGGTCTCCATTTTCATTCCCTAAAATCCTCAGCACTTGTAAGTAACACATTTATACTCACCGTCTCTTTGTGTGTTCTAGAAATCAATGACTGACACTAATTTTGAACAGTTCCAGGGGTCGGGGTTTTTTCTTTACATTTTAGTATCTTTTGGACATCTGTAATTTGCAATCCTGATTGAAACTGTGGATATTTTAATTGCCTGATCTTCCCTATTGAAGGTATATTGTTAGTCTTATTATTTAGCTCAGCAAATTATTCAAATCAGGGACTGGTTTTATATATGGTCTATGGAAACATAAAAAAGCCCTGCTCCTGCTGATTTACAGTTTTATACATCGCTTTCCTGTCTTGTGTACCGGCTCTGCTCAAATACCTTGACGCTGCCACAGAGCAGTACACTAACACTACAAAGGCACTGACAGCATAAAACCAATGCAGCAGACAGAGCTGTACTAAAAATGACGAGGTTTTATCATGCAGTTATTTTATTTGCTCACAGAAATGCACCAAGTAACCTCTGCAAGAACGGTGAAATTTCAATTTTATAGGACATACTATTTTATTAAAGTACTTGCAAAAATAGCTCAACATCCTCAGGGACGTTTTATTTATATATAAATGTTCATGTCTAATCAATGTACAAACCAAATTCTGGGAATCTCTGGTGAAAGAAAGTGGAAAAGGGATTCTTTTGGTCCTTTTATTTCAGGCTCCTTAGAAAAGCTGGAATTGCTTTATCCTTTCATGTGCAGTAATACGATGACTGCAGAGAATTCCCCTAAGGACTTAATGTACATCATACAAATATTTCACTGCAACTTAGTGTTTGTTGTCCTGTTAGGGGAGGCTTTAGAAAACCTGACTTTGCACTAGAGGTAGGTGGCCTTCAGATAGCCTAAGCAGTCAAAGCTACCTGTGACTGCTGCCAGGACAGGCAAGAGCAGAGTGAGCAATTGTAGCCCCATCCTGTTCCCTGTCAAAATGCTGGGACATTGCAGTCTGCAGCAGAAGCAAAAGTTAGCACAACCTTTGAAACCATATTTGAGGAACTTCTTTTGCTCAGTTTCTAGTTTGCAAATGTTTGTTAAATGATTTGTAAAACCAATGGAGGGATGGGAGAAATGCTATAAGTGCATATGAGTGGAATTAAGGTCTTTAATGCTTAATTCTCAGTATGGGAAAAGTTTTGGTGTTGATATGCAAAGAATTTTAAAAACCCAAACAAACATGTAGGATGCAATGACTTACAACTCAGCCCACTAGAAGCAAAAAGTGAAACATCAGCTGGCATCAGTAGATTTAGGATCAGGCTCTGAAGGTGGGTTTTTTATGTCTGAAAGCCTTTTAACAATTTTGAGGCAATTTCTAGGATATTGTCAACATTGCTTCTGAACATAAGGCTGATACCTGAGCCTGGCTCTCTCCTCCAGATGGTGAGTCTCTGCCTCAGTTTCAATGAAGTTGCTGACACTAAATTAGCTGAATGATAACGAGGAATCAATCCTTTAGTCCTCTAGTTCCATTTTATACCCAATCCCAAATGCCAGTACTCAGATTGTTTGAAATCTTCAGACTCAATACATCTCCCAGGGACCACAGGAAGAAAGATGGATGTGTTGTACTAAAAGTTAGCAAAGCATTCGTTTGTTTACTGTTAACAGAGAAACTGATGTCATTAGACAAGTTGCAAGACACGCATGTAAAGCTACATCAGGTATTTCTCAAAAAACAAAAGTTGCTTTCAGCACAAACAGAAGTCAATTGAGGGAAGTTTTACCAACAGGGCAGGTCTGTGCAGAATTCAGTGTTTTGAGAATTCAGTGAGATAAAACCAATACAGTGATTATACCTGTACAGACAACCATTCAAGTGGTGCTTGTTTGGGCTCATTTTATAAAATGTTGTACTAAATTGTGCCATCAATTAAAATTATTATTAGAAAGACAATGTGTGTTGTTTCACAATAAGTGCAGAAAGGAAATAATCTGAATAATGAAAAAACAGATGCCATCTAGGATATATTAACTATTTATTTTTAAAACAAACTGTTGCATACAGGAGCTCTTTGGAAATTTAAAACCCCATCTTTGTTAGAGGAGGAATATAGACCATGGAGATTAGCAGCTCTCCAGACCTCTCCAACAGAGGATACACTCGTGCCCTGTTAATACACCCATTTTTCAGTGTGCATATATATATTAAATCAGCCACACAGCAGATACTAAAGATTAATTGACTCTATAACTGTACTAATTTATAATTCAGCAGCAGCTATAATGCTAGGCACTCCATAACTCATACTTGATGATCCTTGCCTAGAAACCAGAATATATAAAGGGCTAATGGATATCAATAAGAGTAATGGCTAAAGTGCAACCCATGCTGATGTACAGCAGAACTTGTTCTAGAGTCAGAACATGAGTCAAAAGCTTGATTATTCCTCAGAATATCTTACAAGGGGGTCCCTCCAATTTTAGTGACATCCTCAGACACACACCAAAGTTGCAGTAAGTTACTGTACATGAACACAGCCATGGTAATTGGCCAGTTATATTCCATTCAGCTTACCTCTTTTTTTTTTTTTTAAGTTTACACTTTTCAATTTTAGCTTAAAAATCAGTTCAAAGAAGGTTATTTGGTCCTGCACTATTCTGCAACTGGCTAGACTAAAAGTGCCCATAGTCTCAATGGCTCCATTGACATGCAGTAACTTATTACACTGCAAGAACCTGATCAGATGGCTGAGCCCTTCATTAAAATTGAAGGGACAGTTTTATTTTTCCTGGCTGTCTCTTTGCACCAGACTAATTCTATTAAATCCGGTTGAGGGACTGTATTGAAAGAGGAATCACCAAGAAAAATTGAATAGTAAAAAATCTTCAGGGACTGGGTCTGAATTTTAATAGCTGTACAGAGCAGGGCTCTGCAACAAAAACCTGGCAAATTTAGCTGGTGTGCTGGTGTACGTTGGGAGGCAGCATCAGTTTAGAGGAGGAATATCACAGAGAAGCAGAAATGAGAGGAAATGTAGTAGGAAATTAAGGACTCATTGGAGGCAGGAATAACAAATGAGGGAGCAGCTGAGGTGACAAGCTGCAGATTTGTGTGTGAGGAGGCAGGAGGCACTTGCCTGGTCTGAGCAGCTGGGTGTTGTCCTCCCTGTGGCTGCCGAGCCCTGGCAGCACCAGCACTCCCCAGCCCTCTCCCAGATGGCAGCAGAAGGATGAAAATGCTCTGCAGACTGTTTCTCTTGGATTCTCCCGTCTCCATTTCTTCCCACATTATTGCACAGCAGGAGTAACCCTTGGCCCATTTCTGGATCTCACTTCAATCTTAACCTCAGCCTCTGATAATAGTTTGAGAAGCACCAGGAGGTAGTAAGGGCTATCTGGGAAGGATGAGAGAGGGGATACAGGGCCTGGGCAGTAACAGAGGACTGGAGAGGCAACAGAAGAATGCAGAGGCAACAGGACATCCTGGAGCAGTGTGCAAAGAGACAGGTAGAAAAACAAAAGTGCAGCTGCTGTCACCCAGCATTCCGAGTGTGATACAGCTGAGAAAAAGACAAAGCCATATTACAGTGCACCACTAAAGACAGAGACACTAGACACAGTGCACTGATGGAATCCTGTAAGCGTGGGTGAGTCCCTGTTTGAAACATTATATAGTTCTTGTCACTCACAATAGAGAAAGATCAATGTATATTGTAACAGTAAGGCAGGAGCATGAAGGCTATTGGTAAAGATATCATCAGGGAAATTAGTTATTGAGGATGTATGACAATGTTGGCCCAAGAACAAACAGATATAAATCTAACATAGCAATTAGAATTAGGAGAATACACTGAAGCAGTGAGATGGGAGCAAGAAACCTAATTATTGTTTTTTTAAGATGGAGCATGATCAATTACCAAAAGCATTGTCTGTTTTTGCAAGTGTCTGCAACATTATAATCACTCCAGGATTGTTTTCTAGGTCAGTGATACATGTTAATTTAAGTGAGATAAGAATCAGTCTCTGAGTGTGATAAATGGATGAATGGATAGGTGCTATAACTTACTTTAGCAATGCTGCTCCTTTTGACATCTTTCTCTGTACAAAGATTAAGATAAATGCAGTAACATCAGCCTCTTTACAATACTCAAATGAAACCAGCACTTTGAATTAAAAAATAATGAATGGAGCAGACGTGGTTCTTGTTGATATTCTGAAGAATCGTGAAAATCTGTTATGAGGCTGCATAGATGAGGGTATTTTGAATGTATTTTAAGTGTAAACAAGAACGAAAAATTTATTTCCATGTTAAGCTTTTCATCTGTTGCTCAAAAAACAAGTTGTCCTGACCACCATTTCATGAATTTCCATGATAATGCTTTGTAGGCTGCAAGTTAAATAGAATTGCTGATACCATCCTTTGGCATTTCTAGACATTGGGTCCAGTTAAACACAGCAGCAATGGATTCCTTAACTGTCCCCATCAAATAGTCAGTTCTAGTGGATATTTCTCTAATCTTGCTGATTCTTGATTGAGTTTGATTTTACTACATATGCTGATCAAGCTAACAATCACAAGAAATAGAACCACTAGGAAAGACATCTAAAAATCATATTTATTCTTGAAAATTCAAGCCCAAGTCACTAAGGCAAGTACTGACAGATACTAACGACACACAGCAGCTCTTAACTCCAACTTCTCATTATGCAATATCTTTTTCTCTGCCACATCCTGTTAGTAACTGAAGTCACTAACTTTATCTAAAGCTAGATAAAGTACATAAATTCAAACTATATAATAGATCAATGCAGGAGTGGTCTACTAAATGTAAATACAACTTTTAACAAGGACAGCAAATGCAAGCAAACTTTGGCTCTCATTAACACCGATTCACATTCATCCCTAAATCATTTATGCTGTGACTGTCTTTCTTGATGCCAGACACAGTATTAACCTGTCAGTACTCAAAATTTGAAGGCATAAAATGGTTGAAACAATTTTTCTGTTTGGCAAAGAAAAAACAAAAGGTCTCAGTGGGGAAAGAGGAAAGAGATTACTATCCCTAAGTATGAGAAAGCCTAAGTATAAGATATTGATCCAGTCATATTTATATCTAATAATGTCACCATTTTAGAGTCAGATGGAAACAAATTATATTTCAGTCTTGCAAAGCATGCTGACATCCCACAGCCCCCAAATTTAGTTCTTTCATGTAGTTTGTCTGTGCTGGTGTTATTAATAGGCACACTAAAATGGGAACTTTGCCCTGGCTCAGCTTTGACTCACTGCATGGCCTTGGGCATCACATAACCTCTGTCTCCAGTTCTCTATCTGCATAATGCATTTGTCTATCTGGTGACTTTGCAGAGTCATGGAGCAAATAAATGAGTCACTTCACAGAATTTTTAGATTGAAATACACTGGCTTCCCCTGTGCACTTTTACAATATACTTCCTGAATTTTAACATAAACTTGTCTTTTTCATAAAGGCAAACAAAGTGTTTAAACAGCAAGAAGAACTATTTCACACTTCCGAATTAAACCCCCTAGGATTAGTACCTTGAAATAAAAGAATGGAACCATAGCCACAGAAGACAGCTTGTCATCTCACAGCCCAAAATACCTTTATCTGATGTTTTTCATAAAGCTCTTTACTGTCCACGGGAGAGGAAAGGAAGCAGGAAGTTTAATTTTGCACCACGCAAAGAAAGAACAGATTACATAGTTGGGAAAATCTGCACTGCAAAGTACGGTCTGGGCATAACAGATGGAAGAATCTGTCAACCAATCTCCATTATTACACTGGCAGTGAAAAGAGCTGTATTAGTTTGGAATCTAAACTGGCTCTGAGTGTAAAAGAGTCATACTCATTTGACTGCACCAGAGGACATAAATCCTCCGTGTGGCTGAGATGAATTGCCCAAAGCTAATCAAGTTAGCTATATGCTTAGTTAATATTTTTCCTGTTGTCCATTGAAACTAATCAAATTTTCTCTGGAATATAACTTCTCTGCTGCAAGCCTGACCCTTTGGGTCTTAAAGAGAGAGAAAACCCCTTCCGTCAAGGCAGTCCCTGAGGGGACTTCTAAGGCACTGACAAAGCACACAGTACTCAAATGTTCACTTATTTGTAATGGGGACCTAAAGTAGATGCAAAAATAAATTACAGAGTCATCTGACATCAGTTAAAAATGCAAAGATGGACAAAGCAAGCACATTAATTATCAAAAGTTGAATAGTTCACTGCTGATTATTGCCTCAGTGAATGCTGCAGCTTTACAAAGCCCAGACATCCAGTGAACGACTGATGCCTCATTAGATACAAGCAATTGAATCTTTCAAGGTGGTATCCTTGGATGCTCATTCACCAATTGCTGTCTTATTTTTTATTATGACTTGATTTATTCTTTGCTTGGATTAGGGTCTAGATCAAAAACAGACCTTAATGTAAAGGAATACTTATAATCCTGGGATATACATGACACACTGACCAGTGCTGCTCACAAACCAGCAGTGAGTTGTTCCCAGAGTTGGGCCCTCTCAGCTGTGCTAACCAGGAGCACGGATCTCAAGAGAGCACAGCTCCCAGAGAATGGCAAATTCCATTGCTAATATCACTACAAAACAGTGAGAAAAAATAATGTATTGCCCAAATAGGGCTACATGTAGATATGTTTGAATGCATAACAGGTTCTTGGTCTTGGAAGTACCTTGTCCATTCCACAAGAAAAAGAATTCAAAGCTCCAACCTAACTCATAGCTTGTGTCCTCATGGAACTTGGCAACAGGAGAAGGAATAAAAAAACCTCTAAAGATGATCTAATCAGGAATAATGACATTATTATTATGACATAACTACAAATTTATGATATATCTAGACTGACAATGCTATTTGAGGACAACAGGTCAAACAAGGATGCAAAAAACCCAAGGTCTAATTCATTGCCAGTGTAAACTGGCAGTATTCCCATTGATTTCAATAAGAGATTTACTTGTTCACTCCAGTTCTAATTTTGAGTCAGCATCTTTCCAATATTTAGGATTGAATCACACCAGCCTAAGAAGTACTCACTTTTCAATCCAAAGCAAGCACTTCCAGAGTGTTGAGGAAAGATATTTTCATGTAAGTGTCTTCATTTAGACAGTACATTTAGGTTTACTCTTACTGGAGTAATTTACCCATATAAAGAGAAAAGTTATTAAGAAAAAATAAAAAAAACTTCTTAGGCATAGCAGCAAGAGCCAGTGTGAAATATCTATGTGGCTCTTTTATGTCCAGATAACCAGAAAGCAACATTCAAAAGAGGAAAGAATTACAGGAATCACTGAAATAGAAAATAATGAGAAATAAACAAGCAGAGCCTTAGATATATGTAATCTGCTTGTATGGTTTAAGCAACAATAATAAATCCAAACATTAAACCAGAATGAGATGGTTCTACTTTTTTGTCTTGTGGGAAATGGGATTTTTGTTTTCTTGTGACACAGCCATTTGAGAGTTTCAAAACAACTAAATTTCCTGAGGAAGGGAAATTTTGAGTTGTGCTATGTGAAATACTTGAGTCATGTTAGTGTGTAAATGGCAGTAAAACAGAGATTCTCCACCCTTCTGCAACCCAAATGGTATCAACATTGAGGCCAGAGGATCAATACTAGCCCACAGTCAAACCAAAAGCATGGCCACAGAAAGTTCTTGATTCTGGAGAAAACACTTCACCACAGGTTGGACTGTAGAATTGCTGTGATGATAAAGTATATATTTAGATTCTTCACAGTATTACCAGAGGGCTTTTGCCATTGAGTAGCCCTGAAGGAAAAATGAAGAGAGAACTGAGGCAGCCAAGTAGTCCATTACGTCTTCTCAGAAGACAAAACTGTGAATCATTTATTAGTTCCATCAACAAAACCATTGGTTTTAAAATTTATCTATAAATAAATTTTTTAATGTGGTTATTGATCTATTTAATGATGATTGGTTAAAAGATGAGGTTGCCCGAGATCTGTATCCATTACCATTAAAGGATGTGTGTTGAGGACTTGTGGATAGGTGCTGTTTATTGACTTTCATATGTTGCAAAAACACCATCATGCATCAGTGACTCAGGTCAGGGTGTATTGCTTAAAACTCTGTACAAATGTCAAGCAAGCAAAATTCCTAATTCAGTATTTTATATATTGAAACATAAAAAAGAAAGACAAGTTTTATAAAAACACAGAACTTGAATGGCAGTTTCTGAGCTGCCAGGTCACTTTCAATATTGATAACTAAATTTTCATCCAGTGTAACTATTGCTTCACATTCAAAAGGAAAGAAATGGACCGGGCTCCATTGCCTGAACAGCACTACGAGCTTTTGCCACTAGAGTGTGTCAAGGCATATGTGAGGAACCAACCTCCTCACGGGCCCTATCGTTCAACTCAGAGGAGTACCAGAGCGTTGGACAAAGACAAGTAGCTTCAATGTACCATTTTTCTGATTTCCTGCTTGGCTGCAAGAACTTGTCTTAAAGATTATAGTACTAAGAAAAGGTCTCACCTCATTAGTCTGCTTATGCTGTGCACAGGGATTTTTATATGGATACTGAACAACACAGGCATCCAGAAACAGCCCAGTCAATTTTAAGATCCATTACACTGTGCCTATGTTTTCTGTTCAATGTCAATGAAATATCCCTTGCAGGCTAAGACTCTTACTTTGATGCAGTACAATAACCCTGTTATTTTGTATTGAAAAGTCAGCACAGCCAGTCAATGTATATAAATCTGTCCCTTCTTGCTTCTCTCTCTGTTGGATGTCTGCAGTCGCACTAAAACTGGGGGGAGGGGAAAGGGGGGAGACCCACATACTTATACAAAAACTGCTGGAAATCTGAAAATATACTGAAAATCTGTGCTGAGAATAGAGATGCTCTGGTGTATTTAAAAAAACAGTTTGAAGAGGAACTATAAAAGCCCCTCTCTTTGATAGTAAAAAAAACCCAGAACAGTTAAAATTAGAAATGCGTAGGCATAAAGCATTGCCAGTATCAAACAGAGTATGTTGAAATGTACACATTTGGAAATGCTAAAAATCAGGATCTGCCTCCATGCTTTTCTGAATCAAGGCTTGTCCCTTTCTCCATCTGTAAAACTGCACTGACAGCACTCCCTTCCTCTCTGTTTTTGCTCACTTTTGTCTCTTCAGATTGCAAACTCTTATTACCTGTTTTGACTACAGAAGACCACTCTCACTAAAAGTTTTTTGCTGTCCATAATTTCACCTCCTTGCTGGGAGATTTTAGCTACTAGACCAACTCTAATAACTTTTGTATAAAAGACATTAAAAACAAAACAAAACAACTACCTATGAGAGACAGAAATCCTAGTTACAATCTGTAGTCACATACATGCTTAAGTGGTGTTCTGAACGAAGACATGTAGCACTTGATTTCATCACCTACTTTACTTCTCCTATGAAAGGTCTGCTAAGCCTTTCTTGGAAACTGTAGCAGCTTTCTGAGCTTTCAAAGGTTGACACTGTCAGAGTGACAATGATGACTGAGCAAAACACCTTCTGAAATCCTTAAGCATCCACCCAAGTCAGCCACATAGGGTCAGTACAGACAACGGGAGAAGAGCCCCAGATCAGAAGATTCTGCCTTTGAATTGCCCAGATCAGCCTGAGAAAATGAGAGTCTGATGGGGCACCTGGAGTTCTCATCCCCTGCTCTGTAACTTCAGATGAAAATTTTCAATGTTATATCTATTTGAAATGAACTGATGCCTGCCAAGAGAACAAGCAACATGAAAGAAAAGAGTAGGAACACAAAGTAGAAGGGAAAGACCTGTGAGCAATAAGGTCTCCTTTACTCAGTGTATGCTGAGCTAACGATACCTTAGGCAGGTATCCCACAACCCCACCAGCATTACGAGACCCTGCTTTTCATGAGCAGCCTGCTGAAACCACAAAACCCTACACATGATATTTTTGTTCCAAAAAGCAGAGTACAGCACAGGCAGAGCATGCAGCAAGCTCAAGGTCTAGCACTGGTACAGAACAGGGAGGAATGACACCCTTACACAGTAACAGTCACCTGAAAACACACAGGTCACCTGAAAACTGAGGACAGCATGTCGTGAAGATTTCATAAACACAGCCGAGCAAGTGAAGTTTTTTCCAGTTCAACTACCAAATTAAAACATCAGAAAGAAAGAAGCACAAACCTCAGCTCATACAGAACTCAGATAATACCTTTTTTTAAAACAAACAAAAAAACCAAACCAAACCAAACCAAACCAAAAAACCCTCAGTAATTTCCATTTGGAGTAAATCAGAAATATTACATATAATTAAAAATACAATGTTTTGTGACTTTTTTAAAAAACACACGTTTTACTTTTCAATTTATATTAATTTTGAAGTGGAAAATGGTATTTCAGTTTCAAAAGATGAAAAATTTAATTTTTAACATGTTAAAACATGTCCTTTAAAACCTAGGAAAATGTTTCATATTTTTCCTTTTATTTCAGTTGAAACTATTTTAGTTCAACCTAATCTCAAGAACGGTCCCAGTCCTTTCAAACCTCTGTTATTCTACGAACTTCAAAATAATTTAAAATTTTTCTCCACCTCTATTCGTAAATTCAAGCAACATTTTGGCCCTACAATCTTAGGAAAGGAAATGCTCAAGAGCCTTTCTAAAACACCTTTCCAGAGGTGAGCAAATACCAGGTGGCAGAGTCCCTCACGAAACGCTTTCTAGAATTACACTGTGAAGGCTGGAAAGTGAACTAGCCGCTTTTATGAAGAGGGAAGAACACCCAGGAGAAGGTATTTAAATTATGTCCTGAGGCAGAATGAAGTTGATTTATGTCAGGGATTATTTTTATCTCTCCAGTCAACCAGAAGTTATGCAGCAAAGTGTGCAGAGGCCGAGGCACGCAGCGCTGCTCCGCACCAGCCTGTGCCAGCGGCAGAAAGCAAAGGCGGCTCGGCAGCGGGGGGAGCCCGGCCCGGCCCGGGGCATCTGCGGGCGGGGAGCCCCCGGCCCCGCTCCCAGAGCCGCCCCTGCTCGGCTGGGCAGCGCCTGGAGCCGCCCTGGGCGCTCGGGCAGCGCACAGCACACCCCAGCTCACCTGCGCACCGCCACAGCACACTCAGCTCACCTGCACCGCCACAGCACACTCAGCTCACCTGCACCACAGCACACCTCAGCTCACCTGCACCGCCACAGCACAC
>VZRZ01006590.1:242282-254617 GCA_013398175.1 Climacteris rufus
CCGCCACAGCACACCGCAGCTCACCTACACCACACCTCAGCTCACCTACACCACCACAGCACACCGCAGCTCACCTACACCACACCTCAGCTCACCTGCACCCTCCCACACCACACGTCAGCTCACCTACACCACACCCCAGCTCACCTACACCCTGCCACAGCACACTCAGCTCACCTGCACCGCCACAGCACACCTCAGCTCACCTACATCACACCTCAGCTCACCTACATCACACCTCAGCTCACCTACATCACACCTCAGCTCACCTGCACCCTGCCACAGCACACCTCAGCTCACCTACACCCCGCCACAGCACACCTCAGCTCACCTACACCACACCTCAGCTCACCTGCACCGCCACAGAGCTCGGGGAGCGCTGCGTTTGGCTGCCGCAGCTCCCGCTCCACTCTTGCCCCAGCGCACTGCTGAAGGACAAAGGGGATGGATGGTTACGGCAGATCCCGTGCCCCACTTTCAGTCACAGTTCGGCTGCCTCGGAACAGCTCTGATCTGTGCTGAGATCGGGTTATTTGAACCATGGACACCTGGGATCCTTCTCCCTCCTTTCTTTGGTCTGGCTCTGACACAGGAGTGAATATATTCTTCTACCCCTGAGACGTCAATCCAAAGTGCAGGACCTTTCCATTGATTTCAGAAACCCTTGGATAGAACCCCAACCAATTAGCCCCGCAGAATATCAACAGGAAAACAAAGCAAAACCCCACAACCATGAAATCACCTCTGGGAAAGAAATGTCTATTTCCTCAGGATTTTTTCTCTGAAAAAGGCTGTATATTTACTGAGTTTTTAGCACGTAGATGCATATACACAGTTGCCTGAAAGCACATGATCTAAAACATTAAACCTCTGCATTTAATGTTCATGCATAGAGAAGGAAAATCAGTAAAAAACTTGTATAAATAAAGTCTAATTTTTAAAATTAAAAATTAGAGTAAATGTTTCCAAGCAGCCTGCTATAATAAAGAAATTACTTGGATTTTAAAATTCTCTTGCAGTGTTTGAAATTAAAACATTGCACCACATTTCCAGTGCTTGCAAGCAAGAAAAAATTCATTATAAATTAACATAAAACTACATTTTCCTGTACCACTGGTGAGCAAGCAGTGATGTGCAAGGTCATAAATAAGAAATTTAAATGAATTTGTATGTTAATAAATATAACGATGTATCTAGCTGAATTTTAATCATCTGTGAATGAAACTCCTAAATTACAGAAGGAAAGAAACTAATTGGATTCTCTGCATCTTTTCTGTTGGCTATGAGTAGTGTATTGTACATTCCCTAGCACTGAGCATCCTTTCCAATGCTGTGGACAAGGAAAGACTTCCATCCAGAGGCCATGAAGTAGCTTGAACTTTATGATGTGCAGCTATTTATCTTTTTCCTTCTTTTAATCTTTCTAAGTAGAAATACCATCTATTTTAAGAGACCCTCCCTCCTTTGAAACAAGTGCAATTGAGGATCAGTGAGATACGCTATAAAGAAATAGATAATTATCAAAACAGTAGCTAAAAAGAATAGTTTAGAGCTACTCACATACTTCAATCTCTTTAAAATTTCAAACGGCACACCTTCACAAGACTAAGAAGTGATTTTACATTATTTAATACAGTGCAGAGATGCAGTGGATATATATATTTTCCTAATAAACCTATCTCTGAGTTCTCGACATTTTGAATCAGAGCAGCCAAAAGCACTGGGATACAAGATGGGGTAATGCAAAATTAAAAAATAGGTTTAAAATTGTGTGCATGCTTTCTGCTAAATATACAGTGTGTATATATATTACACTCACGAGCTTTATTCCTTACTTGGCATGAATTTTTATGGCAACATTAATTGAAAGTAGAACAGAAAGATTATAACATATTACAGATATAATACATATAAATAAGGTTCTGTCAATTAAAATCCTAAAATTCATATAAGTCCTATATTATACTTGGTTATCTTTTTTTCTGTTACAAGAAGAATCTCATATTCCTACGTAATAATGACATCTAACAGAGCAGATGAAATTTGCACAGCAGTTTGCAAGAAAGGGAACTATTTTTTAATCTCCATCTGACATAAACAAAGCTCATAATAGCAAACCTTCTGCTGAATAAATTATTAGCAATTACACTTAATTTGGGTACTATACTATGGGAACATTTCAGTGGTAGACAAATGCAATTTGAGAGGTTTGTCTCTAGCACTAAAATAACAGGCTGAGGTCACTTTAAACAAATGTTTGAAATGCAGTGTTTTATTAGTGTTTCAATCACTGCCAATTGCATTTGCTTACTATAATTATTGTTTTATAAGATTTAGAACAAATATGTTTTGCTATCTGCTACAAGACAATGTATCACAAATTGAGATGATTCAGATTGAGACTTGTCTTATTGTGAGCACATTCTGAAGCCTAGACTTTAATCCTTATAAATTATTCAAATCTCCTCACAACTGTACCTGTTTCCTTTTGAAAATAATCCACCTCAGAGATGCTTGTTCCTCTGATTTTCTTAGTCAGGACTTACTTACCCATTCCAAGTACCAAACCTTTTTACCACTTTTCCTTTCTTAAATTTCCAAAATGAATCTTAGTGACCACAGTTTTCTGATGTTGAAAGAAGTGTCTAATTTCCAGCTGTCTAAAAGCTTTGTGAATTCCCTTTTCCCACAGAAGAGTGATGCAACAGGCCACCCTGTTTCACCTAGCAAATTACTAGCAAACATTGAAATAACTTACTTGCAATCTAATGTGTTGGTGATGAACAGAAACCTACCTGATAAGGCTTCTCATGCTAATTTTTTGCACACTGATGTTGGATGATGACCAGCAGTGGCCTTGTGAGGGAGCATCTGGTTGGAGCACTCATGATGTGCACACATTGACTTGAGTGATTTATCCAACATTTTGAAAGCAAACTGTCTTCGGATGTCTTAAATTTAAAGTGGTTACAGTAAGATAATGTCACCTGATTTTTGTAAGTAAAACGTACCTATATTTTCCCTTGCCATCATTTGGAGACCTATCACAGCATTTCTCTTCTTGTGCCCTTATTTATAATGATAACCTCAAATATTGACAACCATAGATACAATATAATATTTAAGGCTGTATAAACAAATAACTATCATTCTCTTAAATAATAAATGTCATTCTGACAAATGTTAAATGTTTTAAAATAGAAACTTTGAAAGTTTCATAAGTAATATGTTCATAATGTATCACCTTTGGAAAAAACAAAAAAAAAAATCCACAAAGTAAAAAAGCCCCAAACAAATCCCCAAACTTGTATTTATCTTTCAAGGGAAAAAAGTTGTATGTAGCATAATTAGCATGCATGGCTGTTATTATCTCCTTAGTCTTGGAATGTACAATCATATATGATGTGAATGTATGAATACAAGAGTTCATACATCACAGATAGAACAGGTTTCCTGCATGGTCCCCCTGGGGCCCATAAGAATTGAAACTCTGCACTAAGGCAATAATTATAATCAAACCAAACACTTCACCCAGCAATTCACAGGACTCAGGAAGGAGTTAGTTTCCCTGATGCACATTTAGATTTTATCTATTGGATTTAGGTTGAGTGTTTTTCACCTCCTTCTGAAGCATCAGCTCAGCCCTAGTTGTCTGGACATACATCCAAACTCTACCCACACAGACCAAATCAGAAGTTAAATCAGACAGTGCCAAGATTTTAAAATTAAAAGCAATGTAATTCAGCAGTGTATAAATCATATTCTTCCATTGGCAGCTATGCAATTTCTAGAGCTCATCTGGTGATTCTTGTTCCAAAGCAAAAAGACATAATTTTATCTTCATTTAACAGTTTTTCAAATAGTTCCACAAGCTTTGTATAGTACAAATGGCTTTTCTGATGTTTTGATTAATTTTTCCCTAGTAGTAACAACTAAATAATTGGACTAGAAAAGTGTATTATTATGTTACAGAATTCTGTTTTGGTTAATATATTTCTAGTATTCATGACAATTTTCATGACTGTACAGCATGTCACTCACCCTCCACAATCCTGAGACCCTTCCCTCTCTACTTCCTCCCTGCTCTGCACTTTTAGGTTTTACAGCTCTTTTTCTCAAGCCCATAGCCTAGGTCTCTCGGAGTCCAGCTGACAACAGACTGATGACAGTTCACTCACTCTGAAATAAAGTATGAGCACATTTAATGTGACTTTTTTTCCCTCCTGATCAGAATGACAACACAGTCAATGGCAACACAAATGTGTTAGAGCATTGGCTGCTGCTAAGGAGCAGGAACTTGCAAAAACGTAGTAGCAATGTTAGTTTAAAATCTACGTGTACATCAGGTCTTTCACCCATCTCCTTATCTCTGTACTGGGAAAAGGAATACGGCATTCTAATAATGATAATACATCACATATGGCATTATTTCTCTGTTCCTTGGATAATCAAGGATGGCTACCCACGTCATCGGAATTTAGAGAGAAAATAATAACCTTCACTCCATCAAGGCTATCTAGATCCATATAAGATTTGGGGACACAAGAATTTTGCACCTCTGCAGTGCTGAGAGCATTGAGAACAGAACTAATTTGGGCTTCTTCTGATCCCTTTTCTGTTTATGTCCTTGCCACAGGTAGTTCAAAGAACAGGATTTTACTTATTCCCCTTCTTCTTCTCTGCAAGTCCTCTATGCTATTCTCTTAACTTTGTTCTCAGCATCTCTTATTTCCCTCCGTGCCTGGCAGACAAGGCAACCTTTGGGACCCCTGTGCTTTAGTGTCAGCACAGGGCAGAGGTTCCATTCATGGCAGAGCTGTCTCCTGCCTGGCTGTGAGCTGTATGCTAATGTGACAGCTTGGCAAGTATTTGAGAATGTCACTCCTAGCAAAGTAACTGTCCTGAATGGTATTTGTCATACATACAACCACATATCTATCAACAGAAAAACCCCTACAAAATTCAGCTCTAATATATATTTCAAATGAGATGCCCACAGGCACTTATGAGTACATTTCAGTAGCCATATGTGCTGTAATCTTTCTCTTTATACATAGACCCAGCATAATCCTTTCATGCACCATGTATCTAATCTGCATTCCCTGCTTTGGAAGCAAGATTAATCTCAAAATTTCAGAATTAATTCAAAGGCATTAACTAGCCTACAAATCTTCATTACTTTGGCTACCAAGTAGTTAAACAACGTGGCAAATGACAAAATCATTTGTGCTATCACTTCATTTCAGGTTCTTTAAAGACCTGCAGCTGAACTACAGCCAGGTATTTAATGCAGAATTATATCTTTTGGGGGAATGTTATTTTTAAATGCTTAATAATTATGAATTCATTTGCCATTCTTTTTATAAGCAGGGGATCATAATGAACTCATCTGTTATTCATGTGACTGTCAAATGTGTTCCCATGGGAGTTTTATTCTAATTCACTATTAGTTAGTGGACTCATAAAATAAAATGTTATCCATTTTTTACTCTGAACATGTAATGCTTGGTAATTGTTCATCAAAGGGCAAATGTAATATTTTTCTTTGATAACTTTCAGTTGTGATTTAACTAGGAAAAGAACTAGGTTTACAGCAAGGGTGCCTTTAGAAACAGAAGTAGATTTGATAAGCTATGACTCTTGCATTTAAAATGCAATGAATGAGATTATCATGAGCTAGTATTTAAAAATGTAGATGTATTACAATCTAAGCATACATGCTTGAACTACATGGATTTAACATAACACGACAAACCATATCTAATATATAATGATAGTTCAATTAAAGATGTATTTCCGTATTCATGAGGTGAGCACAACACTTTTCAGGCAGGTGTTCTATTGCAATAGAAAATTTAGAGGTGAGAGACTTACAGGTCATGGCAGGATCTGAATGTGATGACACTGGACACCAGGACTTCGACCTTTGAAAACAAACACAAAGTAGGCAATAGAAAAACAAAAAATTCAGACTCTGATGTGATTTTTTAAAAGAGGTTTGCTAGTCCCCTCTAAAGCCCTAAAGATACAAGAAAGAGTTAGGGATTGGGGGCTCATGAATTGTTTGGCTTTTCCTACCCACTCAAAAGAAAAGCAGAAGAATTTGCAGGGCTGAATATGTGAAAGCAGCCAGGGCTGAGGGTGAGCATCAGCCATTCTGGGGCTCCTTAACTGCCAATGAGGAAAGGAACAACTGCAATGAGAAGGGCTTTGCTGGAGCCCTGCTGGCTTTTTGCCACAGAGGGTAACACCTGTTATTAACTAACATTCTATTTATATCAAGTCTCTTTTAAGACAATGTATTTAGTGCTTGTAGCAGTTTTAGAGTGCTGAAGGACCAGCATCTTTATGGCAAAACACTGGCATTTGTCAGCTTTTACTTTGCACAGAAAGAGAGGTAAGTGCAACAAAGTGACATAAATGGTGATTTTTATCAAACCAGTCACAGAAAAGAGAATCAAAATATCATTCTGGATGACATGTACAGATCAGAAGCACTTGAAGATACAAGGTTAAAGTCATTTAGGCATTGAGTAAAAAGAATGCTGATACTTCTAGGGAAAAAGGAAAAAAATAGTTGATAAATAGCACAATGTTACAATACTAAAGAAGGAAAAATACTTGAGTGCCATGCATGCATATTTTTAGAAGCTGCAATAGTCTACTGCAGCTAATGAACATTCTTTCAAAACAATAGCCAAAATATTTCACTAGGAGAGACTAAAACCATCCAATACCAAGTGACTAGATGTTTCCACCTGGAACAGTGGAAGCAGTCCTTGGCTATCTGAAGATTCACAGATTCTTTTACAGGACTGAGAATGGCAAAGGGCAACAGAAGGATTCACTGAGTTTTCACTGCTCAGAAAGATTAAAGAAAAAAGTTCTTCAGCCTCTGGAGAAAAGAACAGTATATCTCATTTCTCTGAAAGGAACAGAGAGATAGCTTCAATGCTATCTGAGCAGTGTAAAATACCAGAGCAAGGGAGCACAAACCTGAGCTAAGAACTGGCCATTAGAAGAATGGAGGTGGAACTCCTTCACACCAAAAGCTAGATAATGTGCTAAAAGATAGCAAAAGCAGCAGTCAGAAGAAATAAAATCATTTCACAAGAAAACTAAGTAACATCTAAAAAAGGAAGTTCAACACAATCTCATATCAAAAGGAAGGTCAAAATTTATGCCTGTTGGCTTCCTTACATGGGTGCATTTCTGTCATCCTCATCAATTATCATCATTAACAATCAATTAGTACTGTTAACATCAACCTCTTTTCTGAAATTCCTGCTCTTTGCATTAACTAGATTTATATGAAAATTTCATTTTGGAATTTTTAGATGAGATACAAAATCAAGTGCTGGCCACTTGGGATGGTCTAGTGCGACTCTCAGGAATAAGCAGGCATGTAACTGTAGTGTCCTGATAGGATTTTAATTCTTAGCAAAACATCAGCATTCCTTCTGTCCTGCTAATTCACTCATACACTTGAAAACTAATTATTACTTTTTTTTCCTAATCAACCTCAATTGTGGTGTCCTATTTGACTGTTGCTGGGGTTCATTAGGGGTGTCTGTATGACTGCACTGGATAAACAGACATCTCTATTGTTCTAATTAACTTACAACTCTGAAAGCTCTGACTCTTCAGAAGTGAGAAATGCTATTAATATATACGGTTGCTCCACAGTAGGGGCAAACATTTTGTGAAGGGGACCAACTACAAACAGCCATGTCAAAAAATATGTCCTAGAGGCTTATTATTAATGTATCAGCTAGCATAAATCACTGTACCTCCACTGACCTCAATGAAGCCATGGTGAATTTATACCGAGAGTACAGCTACATAAGCTACATCTTCTTTTATCACTGTACAGTGGAAAAGTACATTAAAAAAGGATAGGATATGGCATTAACATAATATTTGAGGAACATTCCAGCCCACAGAATTAGTTGAAAATAATTCCATTAAGAAGCTACTATTGGTCTCACCTTTCATTTATTACATGTGCTTTGAACCTTAGGTTTTTAATTAAATAATTTTTCTGACTCCATTGACACACAATGTTTTTATCTCTAGTTCAAAAGCTGTCTAGTCCTAGCTTATTTAATTTGAAAAATAACATTTTAGAATACATGGTGATTTTTGGCTTTACTTGTTTGATTGTTTGTTTTTGGTGTTTTGTTTTTTGGTGTTGTGGGTTTTTTTTTAACAAACTAATGCCTAGTTCTGCAGTGCAAGCTCCATTTGCAGACGCTTTAACAGGACCAAACCCTAAATTCACATAAGAGTGAAAAATGCCTGTAAAACAATGTTAATTTTAAAATAACACAGATTGGATTCACAGTATGGTAAAATTATAACAAAATATGAAACAGGGCCAGGATTCCAGTAACATAACATGAGGACCTTTTGTCTGCTGGCTGGTATCACATCCTGAGATGATTTTTTGTACAAGATTTTTTAGAAGAGACTTCAATAGGGGTTTGATATATGGAACAATAGCAGGATATGGCCTCTAACTGGTAGAAACAATTGCTGTTCTCAGACATGTGCAAGTTAACTTTCATTAACTTTATTGGATTTTGTGCACACTTTCTGGCCTAGATTCAGGGCTGCATCTAATTTCTCTCGGGGACAGCTGAGACACAGAGTGTAGTGAAGAACAGTAGCTGTTCTGTCTAAGCAGAATGTACTGAGGAAAACTCACATGAGCCTCAAGAGTGTGATAGACCAGTTTAAGAATAATGTGAGAAAGTAACACAAGCAAACCCACTTTCTTTCCAGCTACTCCCTTAATGCCTTGTAGGCTGCAGGGCAAGAGAAGAGTTACCTAGACTGGCTCTACAATGGGCAGAAACTCCTCAGACCAAAAGAATTTGCAGCATGCAAATCTTCCAGTTCTATGGCAGGCCCATCCAAAAAAAGCTCATTATAATGGGAAGATACAAAGACAGAATTTAACGTTTGAATTTTGGAAGATGTTAATACAGCCTTTTCTCTAGAATAGTAACTAACAACTCCCCAGACATGCTGTTTACACGGTTCAGATTTTGAAGGATTTTTTTTGGTGTGTTTACAGAATTATTTGTGGTATAATGTTTCCTTCAGTTCTCAGAAAGTAGAAGACTATATATTTCAAAAAGAGGACCTTCTGTTTCCCTTTCTTTCATTGCCTGGCTCTGACTTTCCTACACTCTCAAGCACAAATTATTTCCTTCCCATTCAAGGCCCTTTACCTTTCCTCAGCTGATTCTCTTCACCTATTACTTAAAATTCAAACACTTCTGTGATTTCTGACAGTTTCCCCATAAATATGTGCAATGATGCTGTAGGCTGCATCTTCTAATTTTTCACCAGTTCCGCCGAAGCTGCTCAAGGCCATTAATTCTCAATTTTGTGTAGCCACTCCAATAGCCCCACACAGATTTTTGTGCAGCCCTCTGATAAACCAGACTGGAGAACGGATTTGGCTGAAAAATAATTGAGGGAAAAGAGTGTTTTTCAACTTGATCTTCTGCCTCACATCTGCACAAACAGCTGCATGAACACAACAGAATGGGTGGGGCAGGAAAGAGAACAATTAGCTGAGGTAGAGCTGCTTAAACCAACATTGCTACTCCCGCAGAAATGCACATGGAACCACAGACTAAATGTGCTATTTTAAGTGCCCTTGTAAATCCCTCACCTGTCACAGTGCCTATTAAAAGAATTCGTACTAATAAGGCAAGGATTATATCAGTCCTGCTTACTGATGGGAGTTCAATTTTGGCTCATTGTTTCCTTGTTCTGGTTGATTTGTCTTCTAATTAGATTGTAGGATACTGGGAAACATAAATGATCTTTTGGCTCACTTGAGAACAATCTGACTTCTACTACAGTCAGTGCAAATTTTACATCAGATTCGAAAGGAATTAGATCATGTCTGTTAGGATATCATTTCCCCCAGATACTACTCATTCTGATTATTTTGTTTAAGAAGGCAAATCCTTCAGAGCAGGTTCATATCACTAAAAATATCTTTCAGCAAATAATTCTGGTTTTCTTATACTAATTTCTTTACTTCTTTCAAGAATAATGGATAGTGATTTTTAATTAAAATATTAATTTTAATCTGTTACTTGTAACAAGTAACAGTTCTGAAATCATTGGGGCTTTAGAACATGAGGTGACCAATAGTGCTAAACAGCTGGAGTCATAAAGCAGAGCTACATCACACCTAAATTAAATTGACCTAATTTCATGACCATTCTGACTCAGTTGGTACTGCTAAAGAGTTTGTTTTTCATACAGAGTTCACCTGGTACATTTGACTGCATACGAGGCACAGCAGAGTCATCAACAACAGAGAGAATCTGCTGAAGTGAGCAGAGTACACCAGTACTATATACACTGAGGAACTGAACACATTCAAGGTTTCTTGTAGTAAGAAATGTAAAGATCCTTGAGACTTAACTGATGCAAAGGGCCAATGAAACACGTGCTGTAGTTAACCAAAACCATCTCATGCAAAGAATAAATGCTCCTTCAAATATAAATGGAAATTTTCCACCGAGCTATGAAAAATGTTTTGTGAGTCTGCAGTTCTCTCCAAGATATTTGATAATACAATTGTGTCTTCCCGATTCCACTCATTTCCACAGTTTTGTTCATACATTTTTTGTTGTCTCTACATAGAGATTTGGTACGCATTACGTGCACTGAGGTAAAATAGGAGCACAACTATAGGGAAATACAACAAAGAACATCATCAGAAGTGGAAAAAGTAAGGTGTTTTTAATGATTAAGTAATATAGTTAGTTTACCCTTTCATTCAGGGACCATTTCTATACAATATTTAATCAAAAAGTTACCACTGTGCACTATCAGTAGTCTTGATATTGCATAAGGATATCAGTCCTAGCTCTGAGACTTACAATGAACCTTCCAAATATCTGTCCCAGTGGAGTGAATTATTAATATTTCTGTCTGTATCATAAGCTTTTGCAATTACCGAATATTTTTTATAAATAGTGGTGTTAAATAATGAAGGATGTTAAAAAATTGAGAAAAAGCCAGAATTCAATACCTGGAAAAACTATTTTCCCAAAAGCAACAGAAGGTGTCACTGCTAACTGATTTTAAACAAATGAATCCCTAAGTGGAAAACACTGCCTTTGTTTTGAAAGAAACTTGAAAGTTGTTTGAGAGGGGAACTGGGTTCCCTTCTCATGTATTCCCCAGCTCCAACTGTAAACATTACATTTTAAAATGGAAAAGACTGCTTCACACCATCTAATTCTCCTTTCTGTTTGCTATTATTCCCTGCAGCTGTTTGACTTCAGGCTATGATTCACAGTCAAAGCAAGAGGAGTTTAGGCCAGTATTTGGACAGAAACCCTCAAAGGGCTTTTTAACCCATTACCATTAGAGATCTAGTAATTGGGGATTTTCTCTTCAAATCTGTAATTTATGATGCAGCCAAAATTAAGGTCATGAGTATGCTGGACAAACCATTTCCATCAAGAAATGTAAAACTGAGCCTCTAAGTAGTTTGAGACTGAAAACTTTTCATATACTGCATTTTAGCTGGGATAACGGCTGCCTCTCTAAACTTGTAATGTTATTTTAACTCTATGTGGCAGTCCTCACCCCCTTGTCTTCCTTGATACTGTAGTGTTGCTATTCTATGTTAAACAGCTGTTACATCCCATGCCAGAGATGGCTGCATAACACTGACGGGTGAGGTGTTATTTTCTAAATATACATACACACAGATTTTGCAGTACTTTATGGCTGTTTGCAAGCCTCTCCATACATTCAGATATATCGATATGTGAGGCTAATGTAAAACAGTAATATAAACCACATGTCTCTTCTTGCCCTCATAGCTTGATAAGCTTAATTTTCGATGTCTGGAGGATAGCAGGAGCTCACATCGTTTTTCCTCTGGAGTGCCCTTCCCTAGAGGTCCTTCCCGGGCTGCCGGCACCCGGGGCCGTGGTCTCACCGGGTCATGGCTGCTGGCTCTGTAGCTGCAGGCCTACGCTCTGAGCTGCTATTTACTGCATGTGAAGTAATTGCCAACGCTGTAATTAAAAAAAAATTAAAATATAATATATATATATATGCACATACATAAAGCCCGTGGCTTTTAGCCATCACGATTGAATGCTTAATAGGTGCATTCAAGCACTCTCTGCAGGCTCCCAGCCTGGCGGCTCCGATACAGCCCTCCCCTTCTCTTCCCCAGAGAAAGGCATTTCAGGTCACTTGAATTATTTAGCGGGGTGTTTTTAACCATCTCAAGGGCTTTGCTCCTGCCGCGCGGCGCCTGCGGAGCTCGGGTTTGTGGGTTT
>VZRZ01006590.1:255864-341340 GCA_013398175.1 Climacteris rufus
AGGAGTCCTTACTGGGACCCCTTCAGTAGGCAGCCTCTCGCTATCCATGTGTTCTGCATGAGTGCGGGCCTCTCCTTCACCAGTGCTGGATGGTGAGTACCCAGTGTCAGAGCCCTGTCGTGCGAGTCCTGGATTTGTGAACACTGGTGTACCTGTACATTCCCTGTGCCAGGCACTTGTAACGCTACTTCAGCCTCAAATCGTGCAGAGTCCTTGCTTTGTAATGACCCCTGGACATCACCCAGTGTTAGACATCCCGAGCCCCTGAGTTATCCACCACATCAAATTCCCAGAGTTTTGAACAGATCACGTAAACACCTGTTACTCCCATCCTCCTTCTGCCTCCCAAGCTTCCTTGAAAGAGTGTCCACCAAGGGCCTGTTTCATTCCCATCCCTGGCCACTCTTGTTCGGTGTTTGTGTTGAACCCTGTGCCCCACCGCCTTCAGAAGTGACCCGCCCGGACGGTGTTGCCCAGCATGTCAGCACCTGCAGCCTGCCTGTGCCGGGGAGCCGGGCGTGCTGCTGCCGATCGAGCTCAGACACTTCAGGGAGTAACTTCTCCCAGACAGGAAGTTACTTCCTCGCAGCCGGGATGAGTTACCGAGTTGCTGCATGTTCCAAGTCCGTTTGAATGCAAAGTTAATGTAAGGGGTTGTTGAAATTGAGTTTCCGCTGTTTTACTTTGCTTTTAAATGGAATGGAGCTCATGTGGTGAGTTTCCAAGCTCCAGCTGAGGCTCGAGTGCATTGGTCCACCAGAGTGCATGTCACTTCTTTCCTCTTATGTACAGCATGAGTGTTGAATCTGTGAGAACCCGTGCTTTATCAGTACTTAATGAATACAAGCTTTTTGTGTATGTCCTGGACCCTCGTGCACCCTCACCAATGCAAACAGTTATCATGCAGTCTGTGTTTCATTAATGAGATGTAGTGTATGCTTCTTGGTGTTTAAAAATGTAATGTATTAATGAACTTATTTGTAGTCCTTGCTGTTCTAACACCCAGGATCTATACATCTCTTGCATACTTTCAGCTGCTGTCATGACAACCCAGCTCTGTGGATTCCTACTTAACCTGCCACCCCAGCAAGTCTTCCCTATATGCTCTTCATAACTCCTATGTGATTTCATCAGAGTACCAATAATGAAAGGAGGGCAGGGAGACTCCACTGTGAGTTTCTTTACCCAGGTCTTTTGCAAATCCATGTCTGTCCTTTTGTGGATACCAACTGTTTAGGAACTGCTGCTCTGAGTAGCCATTTTGCTGTGCATTGTCCTGTGTCTGTTCTCCATTCCAGACCACTATAGGTTGCAACATCAGCTTTGTGCTGTTTCACTCTTTCATTGCTGTAAGAGAGTTGAATTCTGTCTGTGTCTCTCTGTAACAATATTACCTTGGTGTTATGTTTTCTTACTTGTGTTGCAGAATGTTTTGTTGAATGGATTAGTGCTACTGTCTCTTGTTTTATTAGTGTAGGAAACTGAGGCAGGGGTGAAGATCTCAGCTGTGAAATGTTTTCCGGTGAACACTCTGATTCCTCTTTGATTCCTTTTTTCCTTCCATTTCTTACTTTAACAGGAATACAATAGTAAATTAAGTAAAAGTATTTGAATTTTTCTGAAATTCATATGTGTTCTTCAGATTTAGTTGCTAGACCTGGTGAAAAGTTGCCACACCAATGGACTTCTGAAAATGGCACTGCCATTAAAATTAGTAATGTAATTTCTGCTTGTTCCCATGCTTGTGCCAGCATGCATGGTTGTACGGATCAGGAAATGATCTAATGATAATTTTATGTTTTTCCCTGATTGGTTTTCAGAGTTTGGTTCTCTGTAGATCATTGCATGGCTTCACAAACATTTGTGCCCGCAAAAGTGTGAGGTGGGAATAAGCAGACAGATGGCAGAACTGCTGCTTTCAGCAGCCTTGTGAGCTGATTATGTTTGTGCAGTTGGGGAAGCAACTTTGAGTTGTTCAGTATTACATTTAAAATTCCAGGTTGGTGAATAAATTGCTCCTGCTAAGTGTTCAGAGGCAGCATGATTGCTATCATTCACAAGATTTGCAGGCAGTCTTATTGGTATCTGTGTAACTCACAAAGTTGGGGTGTTGACTTTGAAGCTGAGCTTCATCCTGTACAGCAAAGAAAACCTGAGTGAGAGCTGCTGTTTTTCAGTGAATGTGTGTTGCAGCTTTCTGCCTTGAATCCTTTTGGAGGTTTTGTCCATAGACAGAAACATCTGGTGTAAGAGTAGTACAAAATAAGGGTTTGTATGTAAATTTTAGAGTTGTTTTTTTAAATTATGGTAATTACAGGGAAGATGAAAGACCTGTGAGCAGGTATCCCCACACAAACATGACTCATATTCCTTGCAGGTCTTTGAACAATGAAACTGGGCATGATCAAAGAAAAGCAGGTGGCTGAATCACTTGGACAAGGTCTTCTGGCATCCTGTCTTTAGAACAGAACCTGCTTGTGACACCTCCAGCTTTTTCTGACTTTGATGCCAAGATGAGGGCAGCGTCAGGGCAGGAAATTCAAGGCAGGCAGGAGGAATGAGTGGGAATGCCTGTTTTAAAAGGGTGTAGGTTTTGTACTCTAGGACACCCATACATGGATGAAATAGTTGGCATTTTCCTATCTCTGGAGTTCCTAAAGCACAGAGAATGGGGCGTTGGTTGAGGGTATTGCTAGGGAGCTGCTGGTTGGAGAGGGTGGTGATGTATGGAAAAGAAGATAGCTGGAAGATAAGGAATCTCTCTGGCAGTGTTTTGTTGAGAATAGGCTCAGCAAGCCCTTCCAGCCATGGACTTCCTCTCCTCTTACATGCTCCATTGATCTGCTGACATTTTATTCTGTCACTCTTCATTGAAGAACTTTCTCCTACCTCTAATTTCATTTCACTTTGAGTTGCTCTCCAAGCCAACCTTCCCCTTCTTCACAGAGTATGTCCTTCAGGGTGTGTGCCTTGCTTCTACCAGTGCGGGGGCTCTCAAACTACAGGTGCAGAAAGGATGTAGAAATTATCCTGGAGGCATGAACACTGATACAAAATTTGAAAATTGCTGACCCAGACAAAATTGTCTCTTAGGCAAAGCATCATTTAGACAGTGTCTTTGAAACTCAGTTTGATGAGGAAAGTTACAGAATACTGAAATTGTTTAAAAGCAGATTTTTCAGAAGTGTCCATAGAAATGAATTGTAAGGGGGTGCAGGAGGAGTTGTAAAAACATCTTATCCCACTCATTTAGGAAGAAGGAGAACTGAATAGCCTTTTTTACCTATATATCTTCTCTTTCTGTCAAATAACTCCTCCCATCCCTTTACTGCCTTTCTGGTTTGGCCTTGTGCAATACACAAGACGTGCCACTGTGATCAGTGGAAACAATACCATGTCCTGCTTTCCATTGTGGAAATGGAAAAGGAGTGCCTACCAGTGGGAAGGGGCTCCAGGTTCATACTGCTCACTGCTGTTTTTCTCCTAGTAAGAAAGTGTTTGAGTGGAAGTGCAAGAAGGTAATGAGTAGATGGAAAGGGTATGTGAAGAGGAGTTCAGTTGAAGTTGTGCTGTGGGGAACGAGGAGGACTTTCTTCTTAAGGAATCTCATGTCTCTGCTTACTGGAATTATTTCCCTTGGCACACAGAAATCACCTTTCTGAGTTTTTGATCCTGCACAGTGTTTGCCTCAAGCTCTTCATCTTGTCTACTTAATGTCATCATCTTTGTGAATAAGGCACTGTCTGGCAATCCAGCAGGTTAACTCTTCTGCCAGTTGTTTGCTTGTTATGGTGCCTTCTTGAAGGTTGCCTGCTTGTGAGCAGGATTATTTCAGTGGTGACCGCCTGTACTTGATACCATTTGTAGGGGAATTGTTTGTTCTGCCCATTATCTGGTACTTGGTAACCAAGAACAAGAATTTGCATCTGTAATGACTGATGGGACCTGTGCCCTGCTTCTCACCTGTCTGAGCAGCTCTTTGGAAAGGTGTTTACCATGGCTGTCTTGCATTCAGATGCCTGGATGAAGGCTTGCTCCTGTCCCCCTCTCTGTGGGGGACGGTGCCAGAGGTGTTGGGTGCTGTCTGCAGCTGGCCTGGGGCCCTGGGGTGGATCTGCTGCTTTAGGGAAGCTGAGAGCCCTGTGCAGGTGTGGAGGTGTTGCTGGCTGCCACATTCTTTCCCACAGGAATAATCTGTATGGCTTGACCATCTTCTGTGATTCAAAGCTTCTGGATTAAAATATTTTCTAGGTGATAGCCGATTTTGACCTAAAGGCTTAGCTTAGGAATTTCTGATCCTCTCTTCATTGATGACTTTCAGTATTTTGCAGCAACTGTTCATTTAGCTACAGGACAAAGATGCAGCTCTGCTGCCATTTTGATGTGCCAGAGCTTTGCATTTCATTGTATTTTCAGGTCTAAGATCTGTTAATTTACATAATCTGGGGGTAGCAGTACTGCACTACTTTAGTATTTTGTTAGTGAAGTTTGGAAACATTTCACTTCAATACAGTTTTAAAATACAAAGTTATCTTGTGCCTATTAGTTTTCACACTCTCAAAGAAAGATGTGATCCTGCTTGAAGTGAGTGTAACTTAACTTTGTAGTATAGAAATGGTTCTAGGGTTTTTACTGGACATAATTTTTTTTTTCCTTAGTTACTGTGTCTTGATAACATGTCGGTGCTAGTGGTGCTAGTGGTGGTAATTTAGATTTAAATAGTTTAAAATCTTCCTGTACAGCCCTAAAGCTGATTTTTTTTTTCTACAGTTTTAACTGTCTGATGCTTTCTTTTAAGGCATTGAAGAAAGATTAGGCTTGTCTGTAGGTGTGTACATATGCTTACACACACGTGAATAAAAATGTTATGGCTTGCAGTTGATAGGATTTCATGCTTTTCTCAATTTTGTTTCTTGGCTGCAGCATGACTTCCTGTTTTAGTCTCTACAATTTACTGTAATGTTGGAAGTTGGAACCTTGTGCTTAACTCCTTGCTTGCTTTGGTATGTTTCTTTACAAGCTTTTTTTTTTTTTGGAAGCTTTGTCTGAAAGTTTACAATTTCATATTTTCTTAAAAAACCCAACAGTGTTTTTTCTCTGCAATCCTTGTACAGGGTTGAGCTGCACCTATTGACTTTGCTATTCTTCATGCCAGAAGTTTGAAATTTTGTGGTTTCTCTGCAGGACTTGGTTGTATGGCAGTGGAGACTTGCACTGTTGTGTGGCAGACTCTGCAATAATTTGTATTTATTGTTACACTCCAGCATTACACAACAGCTATAATGTGTGCTTGGCCATGGCCAAAGATCAACAAGGAAACAAGACAGGGAAGTGTTCTTTCATGTCTGTGTGTCTGTCTGACTTCATTCTGGTTTTCTTGTGTATGTCGTGTGGATTTATGTAAGCTTCAGTATTTTCTTCTGAATTAACAGGGTCTTTACTGTTGAATGTTAAATATTGCATATAAAGTGGTAGTTCTTTCAGAGTGGCATTCTGTGGTAGATGCTTTTAAAATATAGTGCAGTAGAAAATGTGTATTTTGGCTGGCATTGGCAGTGCTCAGCAGGGAATTCCCAGCATATTTGAAAGCAGATCTGGTGAATGCATGGTGCAGCAGAAGGGGAAAAGGGATAATGCTGCATGGCTTCAGAAAGAACTTGCCTTTGACAGTAGGTTCATCCTCTGATATGTTTGGTGAATAGACAAAATAATGCTATGATAAACTCCAAGTTAGGTTAACTGTAATTTGAGAGCTTTTTCTTTCATAAATACATTTTAGTGAGCTTTTCTTAGGTGCAAATGAGGTAGTTTCTCTTAGCGCAGGCAGTCAAATCATTGAGACTCTTAAGGATGGACCCTGGTTTTGTTTTTTAGCTAAAAGCAGTCACCACAAAGTTATAATAAGGGCTCTGATTCACTGCAGTACTAGTTCTGTGGAGGTTAGTTGTTCTTATACTCCTTATACAGCAACCACCTATCCTTGTGCCATCAGTCTGGTCATTAATTTTAATTGTCTCCTTTGGTTTAGTTATATTCATATTGTTTGTCATATTTTCCTTTATTTCGTGCTTTATCTTTCTGCTAAGGATTTTCATGGGAATTCAAATTTTGACATTGTTTTTGACATTTAAACTCTGTCAGAAAAATGTTTTGTGTCTAGATTTGGCTTACTTCACATGTACATTTAACTTTAATATTTTTTGCTAGAAATCATTGAGAAGTTGATTTAAGAATGCAAATATTCTATTTGGAGTTTCTGAGAGAGTACACAGTTCTGCCTCCTCTTCAGCTGAGTTAAATATAATTGTAATGTTATCTAGCACTGAATACTAAAACGAGAAATTTAATGTTGGCAGTTTTTGGTTGCTGACAATTAAAAGGTAACCAGCAAATGCAAGTTTGGAACTCTGGGCTAGCTCAGTTTGTTTAGTTTACAGATCTAGACTGTGACCAGTTAATAAATGAAATATATATGTTTAGTCCATAGTTTTTGGTTCTCTCAAGACTCATGCCATAAATAATGGAGCAAGCTCAGTATGTCATGCTGTCTGTTTTTACATTAAGTACTTGTTTACAGTTAAGTGCAGGTTTTCTGTAGCATGAAATTATTGTCTTCAGGAGCAAAAGTATTAGTTGTTTGAGCCATATACTGGTGGTTTATGTGGCAAGAGTCTTCATGGAAGGCAGGAAATATGCAAATTATTTAAAAATAATAGTAGACTCACCAGAGTTTGGCCAATACAGAAACTGTTGCTAGGCTGGAGGCCAAAACAAGTCCAGTCAGGCCCTGACCCTTGTTAGCAGAGCATTATAAAAATGCTTGGCTTTTTAAATTATGTTTATGCTCCTACAGAGTGGGATATTAAGGTTGGTACTCAGCTTAGCGTTGCAAAGTTTGCATTTAAATAACAAGATGGGGCAGCTCTACGGCGGTTAACTGACAAATTCTCAAAAGCATGTCCTTGATAACAAAGCAAAGTGTTGGGGAGTGCAAAAGCTCTCAAACGGAATGTGGCTGTTCAGTCGGTCCTGGTGCTGCACCTCCTCACTGTTTGATGGTGCTGGGGTATATGCTGAGTGACCAAAAGCTGGGGTGTTTATCAGTCCAGCCCTGTAAACAGCAGTCGGCATCTTTCCTGGGCTACTTGTATGACCTTCATTTTCATGACTGGGGTGTTGGCAGAAGGAATTAGTGTAAAGAGCTTCATTTCTGCAGTGGGATACCTCACTGTTGCATTGGCCAGAAACATATTTGGTGGGACTGGGTTTTTTTTCATCTGTCACATCTCTTCCCAACTGGTGCACCCTAACAGACTGCACTTCTATGCCTTACAGGATATGCTGTAAGTTTTTGTAATCTGACTGGGCTTTGATAGCTTCCTGGAAGGCAGTGCTTGTTGTGAGTACGTGGATGTTGCTTTGCCACACTGAGTGCTTGCAGCCAGGGTTATTAAAGTGCTAATTTCATGAGAATGACATCTTACGGAATGCAGAACAGCTCCGCGGAGTTGTGGCAAGGTCACTGGGACAGCAGCCATATACAGATCTGTATGTCTTCCCAGAGCACTCTGGTGTTAGAAAGAGGGAGTTCTCACAATCCTTAATGGTATATAAAATCTCATTTTATGCCTTTGTTTCCATTAGCTTGAAGTGTGCGGCACCTTTGGCAAGGTTGGACCTAGGGCAGTAAAGATTGTAACATATGAGCCATAGACGTATTCCTGTAATTTATCCTTTGCCCCTCTGCCAGTAAAGATGTCTCCTTTACAGGCTTTGTGGGCACGTGCTGGGTTCCAGCATCTCTGAGGCTGCCTGCTGTACTGAGTGGTACTTGGAGGCCGTGTTTGAGACAGAAGAGAAGGATCCCTGTCATAATTTTTTATCTTTAGCATCAGAATTACTTGCGCTTCATCTTTGCTGTAAGTTAAAACACTTTCCTTGTTTCCTGTGTGGCACTTTGTACAGAGATAAGAATTGTATGGGTGAAGGTCAAGAGTTCGTGAGTTTTAGGTGTATTAAGATAGAAAGAAGCCTGTGATCCTCCACTGGTGGACAGCAGTGTGGGCCAATGAAGTAAATCTGGTTGTTTGCAGCCCCCTTTTCCAGGTAACTATAAGAATATAAGGATTGAGTGCCACACCATTTTCCTTACTCAGTGAGCACAAGGATAAGTTCAGCAGCCAACAAATGGCAAGTTTGCAAGGCTGTTGTTTTCTGTATAAATAAACTTGCTGAAAGATTGACTTTTGGGGAAGATGATGTACTAGGCAAGAGGTCCCTTGTAAGCTTTATGAGGAAGAAAAAACATGTTTTTGTAATCCTCACTACTTTGTTTGACAGCCACATGAAGTAGGCAAAGAAAGTGCTGCTCCAACCTTCTCGAAGTAGTGTTTCTGCAGAGAGAGTGCTGGAGGCTGAGCGGGTGGTTGAAAACCCCACAGAAAAGGTGTAGTGAGGAAAGAAGCCCTCTTCAGAGTGCTGCAGTGCCTGAAGGGAGGTGAGTAATTGCAATTGCAGTTTCTCTTAAGCATGAGGGGAACAAAACTTCAGCAAGCCATTGGCCCAAATGAAAAACTGCAAGCCAAGCAATAAAAGGCAAAATCTTTTGGCACAATGTTGTACAAGCAGTTATCCAAACTCTGAAGAACCAAAAGATAATGTGGTATTAAAACTAATCCTTATTAAGATGCTGATAGAATGTGAAGTTGTAGTGATGAGATTTACTCTTCCCTAAGAAATAAGAGCAGGATTCTGGGTTTGGTTCAGTTCAACTAAAATTGAAAAATAAACAGGTAGAGAAGAGGCAGGTGGCAGAAATGTCATGTGGGATATTTCCCACCATAGTACCTGAATTTCAGTAAAATACTGGGACTAAAAGTTGAAAGAATACAAAGATTGGTGCTATTCATTTGGAAGGAACACTGGATAAAACCAAACATTAAAAATGAAGTGTTACAAAGAAGGATAAATAGAACACAAAGTGCCTTTTTCTTAATTCGCGGGAGAAAGATTCAAATGAAACAAGTATTCCTGTGTACGCTTAAGCATTATGGTCTCTTTCTGCCTCAAGGATGAATTACTGCAGTTTGCTGTGTTTGGACAGCTTTAGCTTTTAAGGTAGAAATCTAAGCCATTGCAAAAAGTAGCTCCCAGAAGTACCTCTTTTTTGGGAGAATATGAAATCTGTGCTTCAGGTTGTTTGGTGCCAGCTACCTTTTTCTTTCCTTTTAGAGGATTTCACAGTGTTAAGTTTCTTTACATATGTAATGTAAATGTCTTGGAATAACCTACCCAAAGACTACCTACTACCCTGTGTCATCCTGCTAATTTAAGTGTGTTTTCTTCCTTTTTGAATGTGCTCAGCAGCAGCAGATTCTTCCTTTTCCTGAGCTGAAATAGTTACACTAGCCAGGGTAGATGGAGATAGAGGAACATGAGGAGCACTCTGCTGCTACAATGTGAGATATTCATTCTTTCTCTGACCGGTGGTCACCTAAATGTGTAGATCACAGACATACATCCAAGAGTTAGGCAAAATAGTGTAATATGCTTTCTTGGTTGTCATTTTATGTAGAATGTTTAATGGAAACTGCTCTAGAGGAGAAAACTAGGGCAGGTCAGAGTGGTCTCTGATATCTTGGCACTACATTTTAGGGGTTTGGAGATGCCAGAAATACCTTGGAAGAGGCCATTGCAAAGAAATCAGTAATGTTCAGATGGTTCCACAGATAAGGCCTCTGCTTGTTTTTATGTGATTAAATTAGTCAAAAAAAAAGAGGCAATCTTACATAAAAACACTGAATGGCTGTTGGACCTCTGAGTGTTTCTGGGGTTTTGCAGATTCTGTCCAACTTCTCTGTATGCAAGTTATTAGAGGAGACAAGTGGGACCTAAGGATGAATCACTGCAGTGGGGTTTGGAAGAGCTGTGTTTTGTTTCTGGCCATGTGATTATGGTGGACAAACCTGGATGAGATCCTCAATCTTTCTACCCTGTGTTCTTACTGTAAAAAATAAGGTGCTTCAACCTACTTTTCTTTGTGAAATTAGTATTGAGAGAAATTGGCTATTGCTGTGATTGTTCTTTCCCTTGACTGGATTACCCTGCCAGGAAGCTCTCCAGACTCTGCTCAGGATATTTTTGCCTAAATTGGCAACTTGGAGGCATACACTTCTCTTTTTTTTTTTCTTTTCCCTTATTTTAAATCCATTATATCTGAAATGAATCACAGTTGTATTCATGTTAGCTTGACTCCTTTAAAGGCTATTATTGCTTCTCAATTAAGTCACAGAATTTTCAATATTTTTTTTTTCGGAGTAGTTTTTTTGTTTGGGGTTATCATAATCACAGTATCCTCCTTCATATTTTAGACTACTGTTTAGTGAATCCTTTCCCTGAGAATAGTTCAGACAGTTTTAAGTCTGCTAGTACAAGTTGAAGGCAAGACCTTCCAAAAATCATACTGTGTCTTGTGTTTCTGTTCAAGTCACATGAACACCATTCTTTTATGCACATTTTAGAACTGTGAGGAGGGTATGGTTACACATTCCCTGCCCTGCTAGAGCCAGCAAGCTATGGTGATGTAGAGAGACAAGATCTCTTGATTTCCTGAGTGTTGGAAATGGAGATGAGCAGAAAGAAAAGGTAGGGTAAGGAAGTACAAGCAGTGGCAGTGTAATGATACTTCCCTAAATATTTTCCTAGTCTTCAGGAACTTGCAGTTAGGGATATCTGGAGCCAGAAGTGATGCCTTTTAGCAGTAATTCTTCCCAACACCCCACCCACACCACTAGCAATGGGTAGATTATCATGAAATTTTAGTGAGGTGAGGTTGGGAGGAAGATCAGAATGCTCTGCAGGAATGATTGAAATACTTCAGGGGCTGTACTTTTAGAAATGGCATGAAAATAAGGGGTTTTTAGAATACTTTCATGTACTTCAGGAATACATAAAAACTGATTCTGTAATTTAGAAGTTTGTTTCTCTCCGTAATGGTTTCCTGGTATTGCCAGTTGACTGTCAGTTACTGCTTAGCTTTTATTATGCTAGAGATATATAAAGGGCAAATGGCTATTTTAAAGAGTAATTATAAGTAAGAATAGAAAAGTATTAAATACAATTGTACAAGAGAGTGGCTGAGAGCTTACTTGTAAAAGTTTATGGTTCTGCTGCTCTCAGGAGAAGGACATTTTGTGTTTGCAGAGCAGGGCAGCCAGAATGCTTGGAAGTGTGAGATCAGCTTGCAGAGGAGGATGAGAAGAGCTGGACTGCTTTAGAGGATCAGAACAATAAAAGCTACAAAATTTGATTGCAGGGAGGTGTGTGTGTGTATATGTGTGTATACATACTGGTCTCTGTACATATCTTTGTGTGTGCATATATGCATATATAGGAGGAGAAAGACAAAGGGACACAGGTGAACTGGCATCAGGACACTGGTTAACTGTACTGTTAGAAGAACAAAACGATATAAAAAGACTGTGAGTAAGTTTTAGATTTAGAGTGTCAGGTTGCTGCTTTCTGGAGCAGTATGGCATTATAGTAACCCCTAATAGGATTAGTGGGGGCAAGCAATCCAAACAATTTAGATAGATCTTGATTACTTTATGATAAGAAATGTATGACATATTGCCTTTGGTAGTAAGCTGACTAGATTGGATCGTTTAAAAGGTCCCTCTGAGTTCATTGGAGTGGACTTGGGCTTTAGGCATCAGAGTGGCATTTTACCTTCTCATGGTCCCCCTATGGAAGGGGATTGATAGAGGGCAATAATCCTGGTCCCTCAGTTTTTTCTGTTTTTGTAGTGTGTTCTAGGTGGACAAATCTTCTGGTGATGACGTTTTCAATAATGGAGTAATTTTGCCATTGGAAATACCAAATTATCAAGCTAATGTGGCAGAGCTTGTCTTCTCCATATCATATTATTGTCCATTTATTTCTAGCCTGAAAATTCCTCTTTTGTTTTTTTAATTGACTTGTTCATTGCCAAGTTGTTCGTGTCCTCGTGTACAGCTGTAATAGTAATGGTCCAGTGATACTCCTGACATGAAGTTAAGTGCTGCCACCAATGAATTCTGTGTCTGAATATGGGCATGTCTTTTAAACTGGGGCACTGATGCTTTTCTTGTGTAAGAGAAATACTTTCTGGAGGATAGTGATGATAGATAAAGTTTGTTATCTCTAGGGACTCTTAGATGAACTCTCTGTAGGCAGTTTCTGATAGAAAGTGGGAAACTTACTTTTGAGGAGATGATTTGTTTCACTGTGAGTTCAGAGATGCCCAAGTTGGTACACTCTGACCTGGTTGGGTCTAGCAGGATTACTGACTTAGTGGGAGTTGTTATCTAATAAATTTTTTAGCTTTGACAGAGAAACCTTTACCTTTCTTTCCACCCTCCTTTTGGTTTGAGTAAGATTTATGACTTTCTTGAGGTGGAGATGAAGAGGAGCAAACATTGGTCAATAGCAGAGCTCTGTGGAGGTAATGAATTTGGAGAATGTTATGTGTAGAAATAATTTTTCACAGGATTGGAACTGAACCATAACTCAGCAGTTGTTCATGTTGAACAGGGAATGGGGATGTTGGTTTTCTGAACACAGTATCTTTTGCTCTTAATAAGAATGGTTGCCAAAATAAAACCCAAGGAAAGGATTCAAATGGCAAACAAAGTATTTGTTAGGCAGTAATTTCTTTGCAACAGTGATACTGGAGACTTTACTGCTTGACTTCAGCCACCTAATAAAATGCATTTTATTTGCACGGCTATTCATGACAGCAAAGAAATGGAGCGGTGTAGGAGCAGTTTCTGTGGAAGGGAGTAACAGACCTGAACAGACAAGGCTCACCCTGAGGTGTCTGGGAAAGTTGGGGCTTCCACGTTTACGTTGAAATGTCAGAAGACTTAAGGTTGATAGGTTTTGAAATTATGGTGTGTGAAGGACTTTTAAAGCAAAGCTGAGTTTTGGTGGGTTGTTAGTGTGGTTTTGTTTAGGTTTTTTTTAACCAAAACAACAAACCAGCAAAGTGATATAGTAGATGATAATTGCTTCTAGAGCTGATAATATGGTTGTTTATCCATGTTTTTGTACGGTGGTCCTTCTGTTCCTCCTCACCTCAGTTGAGGTTTCCCCCATTAGCTGAGGTGTGGTCACTGCTACCTGTGTTTTAGGCTTGGATGCAGTTGGAGTGGCAGCCTCTACAGGGCTAAAACTGGAAGAGATGGTCAAAGGAAGAGTTTGACCTCACACCATGAGGAGGAACGTGCCTCCAGCTCGTGTGTGCTCTGGCACAGAGCTGAGCTGTTCATGGTGTGGATGCTGTGCCAGTGGCTGTATCTGAGAAGAATCAAGTGTGTAAATCCATGCTTTAGTTTTCAGTAAAACTTGCTGATCACAGTGTAGACCCACCTGTCCCAGGTTACTGAAGGAAAAATTGGTGCCAACCTCCAGTGTCAGATCTGGTAAACAGAGGTTGTGGCCTGAGGTAAGGTTAGGGAGCAAGACAATAGTGGAATTACTCTACCTTGGAAAAGGTGAAAATAGGAGACCTGGCACGGCATTGCAGTGAGAAATCAAAAAAGGAATTACTTGGACCTCTCTGTTTTCAAGGGATTTATAGCCTTTTTCATAGTCCTTTAAAAGCCATCTACCCTTACCTGTGTTGATTTTAAAAATAAGTAGGCAGTAGGATGGCTGAATCTGTAGTTTTTTTTGGAAAACGTCCAGTGGTTTGACCTTTAGAAACTTCATTGGTTAGCCAATGTACAGATTTAATAACAACAAAATAATATTCCTCTTTAGGCCAATGATTTGGTCTGCAGCTGTTTTGTTTTACCTGATTCCTAGAACAATGATTGAATCATGGTAGTGTGGGATCTGCCCATAGATGGTGAGTTGTTTGGGGCTTTTTGGTAGTATATCAAATAACTATCTTTAACAAAACTAGCAAATTTCTACTGTATATTTTTGTGGCATAGCTGTAGGATATAGTATTTTCAGAGAACTCCTGGTGGTACTTTTGAAAGGTTATATATCTACTTTGCTGATGTGCAGTGTAATTTTGTGTTAGCTTGAGAAATATGTAATTTGCAAGGTTAATTTGAAGATGTCCTTAGCTTTTTGCTTTCATAAAATACCTACTGAAACAAAACAAAACATGAATACACAGATTTTAATGCGTCAGAATTAAAATGCACCCTGGTTATTTTCCAGATTTTTCAGTCTGATAGGGTGATTTTTGAAATTCAGCTTTCATATTTGAAGGGATCTTACTGAAGATGTTCTGTACATAGTTATGAGAGATTGTTTGCATCTCATGCGGTGTTTGAGAGAATTTTTAATTTTAGAAAGAAATGTTTAAGCTTTGTTGTGGAAACAATGTAGTCTCTTTGAGATTAATTCTAGCTCTTTCAGAATTTTGTTTTCCTTTAGTCTTGTTCCTGTTGAATAGCTGACAATCTTACGCAGTGTTTGTGTCTTGCGAGCCGCTTGAATGACATTATGGAAGTGGAGTGCAGTTTCACAATCTGACTTCGCTCAAATACCAAGTCTATTGCAGGCATAATTAATGCTCTGACTGTAGTTTGCTGGTTTGGGGGAGTAATGTGAGTTAAATGCAACCTTTGGATGAGACTCCATGTCCAGAGCAAACAAAACATCCTCGTACATGTGCCCCACACCCTCTCTTGTACTACTCGCATTGATCAGTGTATGCTGGCTGTGCTGTTTCTGCTTGATAAGTCAGCAGCAGATACTCTGCTGCTTTTTTTTTAGCTTATTTTTTTGCTGAGTTTTAAGACTTTTTTTGCTGAGTCTTTTAGCATGCTAAATGCCAGAGCTGGCTTAAGGGATGGGGTCTGGGGAGTGCAACCAGTCAGTATTAATTTTAGGCTGCCAAGAACTGTAGCTCACATTGTTTTAACCCAGATTTGTTTTCTGCTCTGAGAATGGAACTGCTCTCCTGGTTGAGACCCTAAGCCTGCTGTTGTGCCCCAACAGTGCTAAAGATGACAGTGGAGATTATAAATACTTGGGTTTTTTTTGGTGGGCTCACCTCAATGACTTTTTCCAACCTTTAACACTATGAGCTGGTAGATTGATGCCTGCAAGTACGTCCAGAAGCTGTGGAAGAAAAAGCAGTCACGTTACAGCAGATTTCCTTTCGTGATTCTGCTGTTAACAGCTTGGCCAATTGTTTGCCCTACATCTAATTCCCCAGTCATCAGAACAAAGCTTACAGGCTGGAATATAAGGCTAAACAGGGTTGTGGGCCTTTTTTTCCCCTCGTTGAGTTCATCTGGGTACATCATGGTGCTTTTAAGCACGTAGTTGCAAACACTGCAGTGTACAACAAACCTTTGCATCGTGAAGTAGCCTGCAGTATGTAGCAGAACCATGTGCAGGCTGTCACAGCAAGTCTGGAGCCCATTTTGGGTGGCTGAAGATTACATTTACAGGGGTTTTTTTAACAATAGTCCTGATGGATCACTTTCAGAAGACTGGTGTTCAACCCAAATATTCAATGGATCCAACAGCTCAGTGCCCAAATTCAGAGGATACGTGAGCTCACACCAGCTTGGGGGAAGCGTTGTGGTCTTGGTAGAATTTTCTCTCAGAGAAGCTGTGTGTGTACTTTACAGCAGGCTGGTTGTCTGTGCTCAGTGATCTGATCTGCTCCTACTTTGCAGGGGTGGAAATTGTTTGCTTTTCTGTAGTGTCAGTCCCTTTAGAGTCTTTAGTGTGCACAGGAGTTACACTGGCAACCTGTTGCCCAGCAGTTCTTCAGTGTCAGGCTTGGAGCTGTCCTGTGCAGGCCTGTGCTGGGCCTGGTGAACTATGGCTGACTTGTCTGTTCAACCAAATGCTTCCTCTGTACTTAATTCAAATTGACCTCATCCCTCTGACCTATATACTATAAAGATAGGTGTGAATGTCTCCCCAGTTGTTTCACTGGTAAATGCTGGGAACAGTGTTCCACTGAGCTTTTCTGCATTGGTGCTGTCAACCCTGTATCCCTTTCTCATTTTGGTCTGTAAGAGATCCCACAGGTTTTTCTAGTTGGTTTCCTGCCTTTGATATAGTTAAATAACTTGCAAGGTGCTACCCAAACATGTTAAGTTCTTTATTTCCTGTTTGCTTTTGACGTGCCATGTATTTTCTAATCTCTTCTGTTCTCATTGAGCAAGCTTTCTACTTTTAAAAGCTGACCTCTCAGATTTGCTCCCTAACCTCCCTCTTTAATCATGCAGTATGTATGCTTGTGTTGCAGGGGCCAGTGTATTCCTTTGACTGCTTTTGTTTTGCTTCTAACTGTGATGATGTTTTACCTGATCTCCTAATACAGAATTTTGTATGCTTTTGTGACTTTTTTTTTGTTTGTTTTGGTTGGTTGTGTTTTGTTGTTGGTTGGGGTTTTTTTGTTTTGTTTTTTGTGGGGGTTTTTTTTGTGGGTTTTTTTGTTTGTTTTGAGGGTCATTTTCCCTCTTTTTAGAGTTGTTTGTTTGTTTGGGTTGTTTTTGAAGGGAGACAGGTTTGAGAGGATTACTAATTACTTCTTTTTTTTTGTGCTGTTCCCTTAACATTAATTATCCACATCCAGTAATGTTTTGCTTCACTTTATTCACCTGCAGTGTTGAAATATAATTGCATTGCAGGCACAGTTACAGAGCAGCTTTCCTGTCCTTTAACTAGGTCTTGTGTACCACTCAAAACTAAGCCAAAAATGGCATCTTTTCATGTGGGTCCTAGTGCTAATTTTCAAGGTAGAAGTCACTACTTGGGGGAGAGAAAAAAGCGATGTGCCATTCTGATGAATCACAGGGCTCACTTTACAGCAAGAAATTTCAGTTTTTATTACCTTTCTTAAAATAGAAACTCTTAATCTCCCTGAACTGGTAGTGCAGTTGATGATACACCTTTATTACTTGATTATGTGACTTTTACTATAAGAAGTTCATTGGACTTCTCTTCCTCTGTAACATTTCATGCTACTAAATGTTTATATATCCTTCCCAGACAGTGCTGTTCCCCACCTGACTGTTGTTTGTCATTCCTGTTGGCATTGCTGAGTAAGCTGGTAGGCTCTCATCATTATCCTGTTTTGGTTTGTCCTGCTGTCACCAGGCCTTGGAGGTGCTTGTAACTTCGAGGGTGTTAGGTGAGGCCAAGCCTTTGGGCTTCCCATGTGTTACTTCTGAAATTTCTAGCGGTAGTGTAGAAGTGTTTTTAAGTTCCAAAACTCTTATTAGCATGCCAGCCTGGCTGACTCTGGCATGACTAATGTATGTGCCTGACAAGTTCTTCCTGTTCCCATCATGCCTAAATCCTTGCTGTCTGTATCACTGACTTCCTAGCTCAGCCTCGCATGTGGATCTGGCAGCACTTGAGAAAGTAAAACCATGGAAATCCTGAGTGTAAGTCTTCTGTCCATCAACCTGAGCTTACTTTCCAGAGAATCCATCCTATGATTCCATACATTGCTGTTGCTAGTGTGGATTCAGTGGACCACTGGGTTGTTTGGTTGGGGATTTTTTGTTGAAGCACCAAGTGTCAGTGTTCAGTGTAGAAGCCCTGTGAGCCTGCTGCCTTTCCATCTTCTGGGTGCAGTGCCAGCTGATTGTCAGATGTCACAAAGACAGTGAGCTGTGTGTCTGGGAAAGTCATCTGATAACCACACCTGCTTCTTCCTGGTCTTCCTTCTGTCTACTACAAGGAGGGGTCCTAGTTTAACAGGAAGGAGAGGGTGGATTGTTTCAAAGACAGCTCTGACCCAGCCTAGGTCCACATGAATGCTAGAGATAGCAAAAGGCAAGATAAAGTGTGGAAGAGAAAACAAGTAGGCAACAGGAGAGCACTTTTTTCAGTGGCACTGCTGGTTGTGTATTATAAAACTGCAGTGAGGTTCATGTGAGGCAGTGGGCTTTTTTAAACTTTGTAGATTTGTTCCCTTGTAATGAAGGCATAACTCTAAACTTCTCAGTCTTCAGATAGAGAAAGTGCATTTTTTGGAAGCAAAATGCAGACAGCATTTCTATACCTGTGTGAACTTGCTTTTGGTAAGAGGCAGTGATAGAACTGATGTTCCCCAGAGAGGATCCACGTAGTTCTGTCCCAGGGGTGGCCTACGGAGATGGCGCTGGGAGAATGTAACAACAGGGAAAGGCTGTAAAGATGCTTTTGTATCCTCCAGTAATTTCCTATATTGGAGCTAGTGTCTTTGTATTTATGGGTTGTCTAATTGTATGGCTGGTGACAGCATGTGGTAACCAGTATGCTTGCTCAGAAACAGTGCTCTGTTACCTTGGATGTCTGAGAGCAACTAAGCCATGGCTGCTGCCTACTGAAAACTGGGGCCTCAGTACTGGCTTGTGTATTACTGCATCATTGTGTCACTAACTACAGGGTATTCCTCTTCCAAAGGGTTCATGACCAGTCGTCTGGCCTGTTGGTAACACAGTTCTCTGTTGCCTGAGTGCTAAGTGTGGTGTTACTCAAGGCTACTATGGTTATGTTTACCTCATGACCAGTTTTATTCTGTCTTGTGCTTTGCATAATCTGCTAAAGCAACAACGTGTCTGAAAGCTCCTCTGCTTTTTCCAGCAGTATAGACTGTCCTCATGAAAGTCATTACCTTTCTTTAATAATCTTTCTGCTGTTACCTGTTGTTTATGCTGTACTGCATGTGTTTCTTCTTGTGAAGTGCAGATGAAAGCACCTGCCCTTTTTCACTGCTCCTTTTGCCTCTCCTCTCTTTGAGCTGACATCCCTGTGCATGCCCCTGCACAGTGAAACAGAGCAGAGAAACAAACTCGGTCTAGGTTAAACTGGCAAAAAGGAGAGGGATATTTTTAACCAGGTCAGTTCCCCTATCACACATGCTCATTGCAGAACAAGAGAGGAGGCTGTCTGGGGTGGGAGGATAGGGTGAGTCTGTATTTATTTAAGCAACAGCTCTGGACTTCACTGTTACTCAAGCTCGATTCAGTCATTAGTGATTTAAGGGGTGGGAAGATAATGAGAGATCATCTACTTCATCTGAAGGCATGACATCCTGTGTTCTATACCTATGCTGACTGACAGATGTCTGTCTTCCTTAAAAGCATCCAGTCTCCATAGACATTACTTTCAAACCAGTGAGAATTCTTGTGATTTTGAATCATCTTTGTCCGGCTTAAAAGTGCTGTCCTTTGTTATGTCTTTATCAAAAATATAAATTCCATTTGGCTCTTCCAGCACTGTGTTGAGACTGCCTTTAAACTGTTGTCTCATTGGTTAAATTCCATGGTTAAGTTCATACAAGTAGTGCAATCTACAATGCATTGATTTAATAGTAATTAATTTATTCCAGCTGAGTTAGTGAAGTCTGAATTAGAGGGCAAATTCAGATTCTTCTGAAGCTTGTTTTTTGGCTCCTCTTGCATTATGATGACCTTCTTGAAACCACTTCAAAAATAATTGAATGTTTACTAAATTTTCAAAGTTAAACATTTTAAAAATAAATGCTAAAAATTTGAAAGTAAACACTAATGTCTTCTTGTATGGTTCATAGTATTTCAAGTCTCTTGCTAGGTACTGTTATGCAGTGGACCTTTAAAATATATAGTTTAAAATGAGAAGGAGCAATGATTTTTAAAGGAATAATTTTGAATGTTTGGCTGAATTGCAGTCTCTCCTGTCAGCTGACACCTTGGCATAGAAGTTTTGTAACATTGCTGTAAAAAAAATTCTATGTAGTTTCAGTTTTTTCCTTAGGTTTCTTTAAATATTTCTCAATCCTTTGAACTAAGTTCCACTTAAGCAGAAAACTCCTGTGTGTTAATTTCTCACAGCCTTGGCAAATTCTAAGTTATTGGCATAAATTGTTTGTTCATCTGTTTATGTTGTGCCCTTCGGTGCTTCTGTCTCAGCATGCATCATGCATTTGGCAACTAACAGAAAGCATTTTAAAGGTCCAAATGGATGCCTTTATGACTATGCCTACTGTCTTGTATGTATGAAGTGTCTGAACTTAATTAACAAAGTTATTTTCCAGAACAAATTGCATACATTGCATTGCCTGCTTCTACTCACTGATGTAATATTTTGAAAGAACAGCGTGTCTCACAGTTAGCTGAAATTCATTAAAATGTAAGTTATGATTCGTCTGTAGCAGGAGAATCCCAGTTACAGCTCTAATAAAATTTGGTGTGACCTTTTAATAACTGCAGCTCCTGGTTTTCACTGATGGCTTGAGTAACTGCTTCAGGTAATATTTCAGCAGAACAAAAAAAAAACAGTTGTGAAAATCCAATTGTCACTGGCAATTTGGGTAAAACTGGCAAGTAATCACAGTGAAAAATGCAGTATCTTCACTGGCAATGAGAACAGACTCTCTTTTAAGGTAGTATGTGTAGACTCTAAAGGTAGGAGTGGTGTGTTAAGCTGCTGTCTGAAATCTATGCAAAACAGTATTCTCTGGCTCCTGGTTTGTTGTAAATATGCAGCAACTACTTGTGAGCATGGAATTGTTTGCTCTCTTAAAAGAATGGAAATAATGCTGTGGCACAAAGCTTCCAGACTTTTAGTGCCTGGAGAATGCTTTTTCTCTATCAAATTTCAAAACTAATTTTATGCCCGAGTCATTCTGCTAGCGATAGAAAGGGAAACATTATACCAGTGCCTCAAAACTCATGTTTGCTGTGTTCTTACTAGTGACTTCTAAGGAAATAAAAATATAGGAGCTGGAGCTATTCTTAGCTAATTTCTTTAGCACTGTCTTCTGGTCTTTTATGGGGTAGAAGTTCTGGGGATCTTACACAACTTTCTAAAACATGTTACGTGTGGTGTTCTTAAAATGTGGGTTTGGATACATTCATGGAATTTTAGGAAAGGTTTCTCCTTTCAAAGTATTAATTGCAAAAAAAATTATGATTCAAAGGAAAATACTTCAATGGAAATATTTTGTCTCAATTCCAGTCTGTACATAGAATGATTATAAACCATACCTGAGATCTTTGATGGTCCTGAAATTGTTTCAGTTTTGACCTGCAAAGTTTCCAATTATGTTTTTAGGGTGACCATGTTGCAGCCTTTAAAGTGTTTTTCTTTGACATGACTATCTGTTAATTCATGACTACTTGCTCCTTCTTGAGAGGAGGCTGCAGAGTGTTGCTTTGGGAGGATAAGTAATGCCATCCTTGTTAGTTTGTACTTGTTAATTTGTTATTTGAACATGTGCATGTGTTTTGAGCTCATTTTTAGATATGGGAGCTGCAAGTGTTTTGCAGTTCCTCACTCTCTTTGAAAATTAGGTGTGGAGGTGACTTTGGCTGGGACCTGTTTACTTCAAAACACTTCAAATGTAGCCAAAGTTTCTTTATGCAAATTATTTATTGGCTCAAATGCAGTATTTTCTTAGTGTTTCTGTCAACAGCTACCAAAGGGAACATAAAATAGTGTAATGTCTTCTGGGGAATGAGAAAGGTAGAAACAGCCGGGGCAGAAAATACCAGTTTTGCTTTGTCAGTAGTTTCTGTTGACAAACCAGTAGTTTCAATGTATAATCTGAAGTTAGTCTGACTTGATTAAAAGAAATATAATGGATGACTTAATACAGGTTTCAAAGGTATATCTCTTCAGAACATTTAAATGTGTCCCATAAAAAGTCATAATCAGGCAACTGTAGATTCTGAAGTTATAATGTTAATAATTTGCAATGATACTGAATTGATTTATTAACTTCATAAAGTCTGATTTTTCTGCTCTGGTTCATAATTATGCAATTGGGGAAAAATTGCTTAAGTAGGTCAGAGCATAAATGTGAAGAGTTCTATAATGTGTACATATATTGTTACATAATTTTATTAAATATTCCAAATTATGGTGTCTTAATAACCTAGAATATGGTGACACTTGTTCTTGGGTGCTTTTGACTTTAGAGCAGAATTTTATCTGGAGTTGCAGCCCTTACCCTGGGTCTGTTTAATAAGCATGTGTACTGTCTTGAAAGATTACTTTGATAATTATTTTATTTTACTAAGAGGATTTCCAAAGAACCTTAAAGTTTGCATTTCAAAATTCAAAACCCACTTTCTCATAACTTTTTGCTCAGGTTTTGGGGAACATGCTGAATGCTCCAGAAGTTTTAATCAAAATGCAGGTTCCAGCATTTATGAAACAAATAGACTGATTTAGTGAGGACTTTATCCCTGACTTGTAGTGGTCATGTGGAATGCAATAACTTCAGTATTGCATTATTTCTTCTCCCCTCTTTTAAAAGATGGTTACAAAGACTATGGAAAAAATGGAGCGAGGATGGAAATGGAAGAGAAGATGGAAGGGTTGGGGGAAGAGAAAGAAAGCATAAGAACACATGAATTGCAGAAACGAGCACAATGGACAGCAGAATGAATTTTGCAATGTGATGAGTTCAGAGAGTGATAGAGGCAGGAGCACATCTCAAATTGTGTGAGGGTGGTAATGCTGATCAGGGGAGTGTTATATGTTTATGGCTTTGTTACAAAACAGTGTACAGTTCAGCAATTCCTGATCTAGTGCTTAATAAGAGCCAGAATTGCCTAGGCCAAATGCAGAGCCATCCTATCTGCTGTCACACATATGGCACTGTACTGCTCAGATAAACGTGCTCGCCTGGAAGTAGCCAAGGCATGTCTGTCTTCAGGCTGCATTGCCCCAGACCTGTGCTGAGAGACTTGTAAGCACCTTTAATTAAAAGAATATGGATGGAACAATAAGCCTTTTTACAAAGCAAAGCTGGTTAATTACTGTCTTTTAGTTTCTTGGTGTTGAAATACAGGTGGTTGGTTGGTTTTGAGGAGCAGGTTTCTATGTTTACCCTGCTGGTCAGGACTTGGATAGGATTAGCAGAAGTTTACAAGATAGAAGGCTAAACTGGATGGTCAGAGGTAAATATGGAAGAGCAAGAGATTATGGTGTGCATAATCACAGAAAGTACTGTAGCAATGCTGTGAGGAGCCTTGGCGTCACAAGTGCTGTGTTGTGCAGGCTGTAACCCCTTGTCCCATTCTGGTAGTTCATTCTACATTGTTAACTTTTATTATTTAAGTCTAACAGACATGCACACTATTCGGCATTCAGAGAATCATGAAAAACTCTTCTCTTTCCCCACAGTTCCTTCACTTCCACAGTCTTTTGGGGAGCTGTGAATTTTCCATTTTATTCTTCCTTGCTTTCTGATTCCTCCTATCTACTCTCTAATCATGTCCTCCCCTCCCTGTTTTGTGTGGGTGATGCTTTCATGCCACTGTTCTTCATCATTGTAAAGAGTATTTTCAGTTTGAAATGACTAATGGTTTCCCCATTGCACGGATGATTCTGACAAGAAATAGTAAACATAAAGGCTGTGCTAATATTGCTGTTGCTAAGATCAGCAGCCAAGGTGCTGGAATAACCTTGTGATACTGCATTGGCTAATACTTGGGTCATACTTGGAAAGCTTTCTTCACAGCTGTATGGGGTAGAAATATTTTTAAGGCTTGATTTTAAATTTTCTTTTTAATATAAAAAAAACCTTTTTCAATTGAATAACATAGCCATATCTGTACTGTTTCTGGCCTAACTGCAGAGGATCTCTGTTGGATCCTTACTTTAACTTGATCTTAGTATCTTGGAGATACACATTATGTTAGTGACTGAAGTACAGCCCTAGGCTTTGATGCTCTAAAGATACTCAGTTCTGGATGACTTCAGTTGACTTAATGATTTAGCACCTATCCAGATGTATAAACCTGATACTGCTGATTAAGGTATAAAACAGCTTCATGATCTTGGAGCTTGTGGTAGACAAGAGCTGTGGTGGGAACATTGTTGAAGTGCTGTAATTTGAAGCAGTCCAAGCTGATGAACTGGTCTGTCCTCTTGGTTGATGTGTGTATACTCAGCTGTGTGACACACCAGTGCCTTGTACAAACTCAATTTATGCCAAGTTGAAGTTGTAATTTTGGAAATTTGGGGAAGAAGCATTCTGTTTTAGAGGACAATTCAAGTGTCTCTCCTTAGAACAAGATGCATAGGCCTAAAGATGCATCAGTAACTGAGCAATGGAGCGAGCATTTAGTTCACCTAAGGAAGTTGCCATCCTGAGGAATTTCCAGGTGTGTTGTGACCTGTAGCACTGCAGACTTCAGTGCTCTGACTTGCCACCTGTACTGCCCTGAGGAATATCTTCATGGAGAATGTTATGATTTTAAAGGTTGTTTCTTGAAAGTGCAGTCTGAGGAACTGTAAATATTCAAATCTTTTTTTAGCAATGCTAAATAAGCTATACATAACCAACTTGTGCAATTTCTGAGGCATTCTGGCTTTTGTTGCATGTAAATATTTATTTTAGTGAAATGAACAGCAAGCTTAGGAACATATGTCATAGAAACTCAATTTGTTTCATGAACTTGATGGATTGTCTTGTGAGAGTTAAGGGGAGAAGGTGCAAAATAATGACTTTTGTCATTTGTTTTAGTGTTTTGTTGGTCATGTCTGACTGAGCATCCAGTCTGGGCATACCTAAAATTTCTTGTTGTCCCCTTATAAATTGTTACTTGTACCTTCTCTTTTCTGGAGTGCTGCCCACATTGCCTGAGCTCATGTAATAGGGTGTACAAGAATAGCAGCTCAGATGCTACAGCTGAAAGAGCAGACACATTGTCTGGCTGTATTTGTGAATTTATGTCCATTTTTTAAATGAATTTTGAACGCAACCTTAATTAAGGTGTCGTAGGTTCACTTTAGAAAATGACCTAACAGGCAGCAGTCCTTTTATTTTTAACCCTGATTATACTGTTATTTAAACTAGATATTCTTAAAATAGTAGCTGCTTTCTGACCTTCCTTAAGATTAGCTGCTTAGATAAGCAGAACTTGCTAACAAATTCACACCTAGCAGCTCAGGTTTGAGGTTGATCTCTCTGGGACATGTGATCATTTTGGGAAAACCACTGAATACACTAAGTGATTTATATTCCTAAAGAAGTGATCTCTAAATGTTGTTTCCTGAAATACAGCAGCTGGAAGCAGTTGCTCATGTAGTCCTGAGAATGACTGAAAGAATATGCTGTACCCTCAGAAGTAATTAATAACATTTTCAGTAATTGTGTAGTATTTTAAATTTAAAAATTACAGATCTGCCTTCTGAAGCCAGTAGGTTGTGATTGTCTTTGGATCACCATGTGTTGGCAGTAATGAACCTTCTTCATTGACTAAACACGTTGAAGGAGTAGTGCAATACAGACTGTTTTTAAGAAGCGCAGCATGTTTCCCACATGGAAGAAGAATGTTATCACAGAATGAACTTCCTCATGTTTGGGGAAATCTATGCTTGACGGGCTCCAGTCTTTATGGATTTTGCTGGATGGCATCATTATCCTAGAAAGCTGAGGTTTCTTGTGTATATGTGATTGGACAAAGGCAGGGGAATGGCTTTGAGTCACTTTACTCAGTAGCTAATTCTTTTTTTGGTAGTGTAAAACTAGTCAAGCAAGTCATGCTGTTAACAACTAATGGCAACGTGTTAGGTGGCACCGCAGTGCAAAAAATAACTTTTTGTTTGCAACGTGCCCAAAAGACTCTTTATATTGGCTTTCAGAACAGGAAAAATATAATGTATGTGCTTTTCTAAATTTCCACTTCAGAACCTACTTTGAACTTGAGATGAAGAAACTGGTTTCTGTTCTGGATTCAGGAAATGTTGAATAGCACCTTGAAACTCAGGGAAGCTAGTCAGTCTTATATTCCTTGAAGCAATAAATAAAGTTTCTGGTCCTTAAAATATGGCTGATATTACATCTCTGTCTTTCTCTACTCAATTCTGTAATACTGCTACAAAGAAGAAAACATAGAGAAGTATAATATGAATGTGAGTTTTTCAGATTTTTGTTTTTGACCCTGGATGTTTGTAATAACACTTGTCTCTCCCACAGTTCAACACACAGTTTCACATGTGAATTGTCCCTTTGTTCTCTTACCTTGCATGATACAAAATCACAAAAGGAGTCTGCAGTGAATATCAGGAGACCATTTGGTCTTTTCCCTTGTTAAAGGATGGAATCAAATATAGTTACAGCATTCCTGACAGTGGCCTCTTCGTGGAGATCTTTGAGGATACACTGGTGATGGCATCTGTCCATCCTCTCAGGCAGTCAATCCCAATGTTCATGTTGCTTACTATTAGGATTTTTTTCAAATTAAACATTGTACAGTGTGGGTCTTAACTCAGAGACTTAGAACATCTGGCAACAGAAGATGCTAACTAGCTGGCCAACAATTTCACTGTCTTTCTCTTTCTTCTCATAAATGATTTTATGAGAAGAGTGGGGTTTTTCCGTTTATACTCATAAATATTCATAGGTTGCAAATAGATTGTCTTCGTTGTGCCTCTTCTTGGTGCTTTGCTGTTTTTCTGTCTGTCTTTTCCAATTTCTCCTAGTGGATGTATTGCAGTAATTGGTCTTTTATGCACTTGTGCCCTTTTCCTTAGAGGAAGGAGCTTTGAGCTCCTGTGAGAAGCTACTGACTACTTCCTTTACTTGTTTCTCTTGGCTTCTGGAAAACCTTATACATTAATTGTCTACATTTACCAAATTCTGTCTTTATAAATGTGGATGGACCACTGTTGTTACTCTCCTTGGAGGTTCATGAGCTCCTGTCTTTACTTTGTGTCTTACTAGACTTCTGAATACATTTGGTGAGCTAAAATGTCCTTGGACCATGTTGTGTGCTTGTATAATGACTGTTTGAGAAAGGCACTCACCAGACTTTCTTGTGCTTGTTGAACAGCTCCATAGTATCATCCATCAAGCTTCCTCTTCATCAGAAGCCAGGTGCTTCCAACACACCTGCCCCCTCCTGTGCCTCAGAGCAGATGCCCTCAGTAAAGCTGTCGGGGGATGTGTGGTGTCTCCTTCACTCCTGAGCTGTGTTCTCTTCCGTCAAGCAATCTGAGTTAGCTCATGGAATTGTGACAGCTGCAAATGGCCCAGCCTGGAGTGTGCAGAAGTGGAGTGCATCACTTCCAGCAGGGAGGCTGCTTGCTGTGCCTCTGGGCACGGCTGGCGCTGCACGTGCGAGGGGGCGCAGCAGACTGTTCCAATGACAGACTTGAATTCCTTTTCCTCCAGATGCTTCTGGTTGGAAACAGGGTTAAGTGAAGGTTTAGCACTGTTAGAAGGTGTAGCATGATCACAAGTAAGACAGAGTAAGCTTTACATTAAAAAATCAAAATGTTAAAATGTCCAGAACTTGGGAGCAATAGTTCATTCGCTTGCGTGGAACAAAAGGGACAACACTGGCAGTGCAACTTGGATTGCTCTGAGTGTGTTCTGGGTATGTGAGAGCTTGGAGATCCTCAGAGCCAGAGTGGAAGCACTGTGGCCTTACAAAAGGGAGTGTGCAGCTTTTCAAAGTGTCAGATCCTACAGCCCTGGGTGTCAAGTAACATTAGGGCTGTAGAGGCTTTCTTACCTTCTCTGGTTATAAAGGTGGTGGCTGCATAACTATAATTAAAATGTCTGCCTAAATATCATTTTACCTTCCAATTCATCAAGTTTAATCCTTTTTGCTTCAAAGTTTTCCAAGATTTTTTATTACTTAGAAGTCTTCAAACGAAGCAAAAACATTTCTCACTCATCTTTTATAAAAGTAGAGAAGTACTCTTCATCTGTTACCCTCTCTTTCCCCTGTTCTTCTCACCTTCCTCCCCCTTTTTTTTCCTTCATATCCATAACAGGGAAGAGGAGCCTTTCATATTGCTTCTGATGATACCAGGACAAGACCAATTTATTCATAGTTCTTGCTTTCTCCCCCACACCCAATTTAAAGAATTCCTTCACTTTTTTTGGTGAATAAGAGGCAGCTTGTATCCAGTGCTGCTTTCTATTGAAAGAAGATATTTTTAACAGTGCATTCTGCATGATGTCAGCGTAAGCTATTGGTATGCTGACTCTTCACTGTGATAGCTTACTGATTGCTAAAATAGCTTGCACACTTCTGCTTTCAGTCTAAATATTTTCAGTAACATATAGCAATGGGTCAGTAATTGGTTTGGGGGATTTTGGTTGTGAAACATTACCAGTGCCCTAAACACAATGTTTTAGCATGATGTATAAGAGACTATTTTGATACTTGCTTTCAATGTTTAGATAGGTTTATACCTTGTGACCTGTTTGTGAATTGTTCCAGTTCTCCAGGAGGTGCAACACATTAATGTCCAAGTAAAGTACAGGACTGTCCTAGTTTCTTCATTAATGAAAATGGTGTAATAGTAGCTGGAGTGTGACATGGGCAGCCCTGATCGGGTGACCCAAGCACCCGGGCTTCAGCCACCCATTTGCTGCTTTGCCTTTCAGGTCAGTGTTCAGGGTGTTGGACACGTGCATGTGTTTCAGAATCTGACAAGGAGACAGACTGTGTATGTATGCACCTTCTGATGACTGCAGTTGTATATAAGGAAGCAATATCAGTTTAAACTCTTACTGTGTTGCAGCTGTCTCTTTAATTCAGTTTTGCAACTGAAAGGAAAAAACAATATACATGATCAGCTGGCTTTCATGCAGTAGTGCCTGGCAGCCTCTATAGCAAATAATTTGAACAGGTCCTGCTATTTCAGTTAGAGCTGGGCAAGACTTTTCAGTAAATAGTAATTTAGGCAATGGCTGGATGGTTTATAGTCTTCAGGTTGCTTGTGAATTTGCTGTGGCACCTGTAAATAGTTTCAGATGCAAATACTTTTTCAGTGTCTGGCTCACAAACAAACAAATCAAAATGCAGACCTTTTACAAAAGAAGAATGATTGTCATGTTTGCAAGGGCTTTGAAGGGTCTGGATCTGGTCTCCTCTTCTGTTCTTGCAGAGTCTGAAACATCTTCCACCATCTTTCAGCTACTGATATTTGGAGGTGCTCTGCATCACTCCTGTTACCAGTCAGCAGGATATGTCAGATTCTTGGCATCACAAAGGGAAACTGGATAACTCATCAGACAAATAAATTTCTGAGTGTTGATTCAAGAGAACTCACTCCCAAGCTTGAAGCTGTTCTGTTTTTATGCTTCATCCTAAACTGAGTAAGCTACTTGAAGCTGATTGTTACAGTACTTCCCAGGGAAGTGCAATGTCTGGTTTTGTGAGTTTTTTCATTTATTTTTAAACTAACAAACAACAACAAAAACATCCGCAGCTTTATGACTAAATCAAGAGGGAACCAGTCAGAAAGGTGAGAGCACTCCACCCAGTGTGCTCTTTGATTCTTATGGGATATGTGGCTTCAGACTTCTTAGGCCACAGGAAGACTGATCTCAGCATGCCATGCATATCCTTGCTGTACATCATTGGACAACAAGGACTCCAAGCTGTCTTTTCTGCTTTTTACTAAAGATTTTTAGGCCTAACAATGTGTTGCTCAAAAAACCCTTCTTTTATTTTAAGAAAAAGAGATAATAAATGAAAATAAGCAATTTTTTTCAAGTTGAGAATGTAACAATTTACATAGCTGTTTTTGACATCAGTATCCATGGAGTTCGGTACTTCAGCCTCAGATTTGCAGTTATGTCAGGTAACAAGTTTATTTGTGGGTGATTTGCTTTAAAACACAGGAAAAGAATCACAGGCTTGAGGAAGATAGGCAAGCAGCTGAAACCAAGGATGCCAATAAAAAGCAAAATAATGTCAGTAGTAGGAAAAATACTCTTTTCATAGCCTGTCTAGCTTCTATGAGCAGGTTCTCTATCGTCTTTGTTTAGTGTGAGACTAGAAATGCTCTCTAAAGACATGGATTTTATGTTAGGCTGTAAGAGTTCCTACTAAAATGTTGCAGTCAGCATCCCTAGTTCAGAGATGGAAGCATCAATGCAGGTGGAAGACTCTCCTCTGTAATGAATTGTCTGTGGTTTCAGATACGGATGTTCCAGAAGGCAAATCTGAACTGGAAACAAGTGTAGAGGAGAGATGTGGTGGTCAGGATGGAAAGGTCCCCTCTGAGAGGAAACTGAATGAGCACAACCCACTCAGAGCTCAGCAAAGTGAAGTCTGAAGAGGCATGTGAATTCTTTCTTATAAATACTTTGAGAAATAATAACCAGGAAGGGAAAGAACTATTTAAACTGAAGGACAATGTTGGCACAAGTATGACTAGGTACAAGCTGGCTGGGAAAACTTTTTGGCAGGAAATGGGAATGTTTCCAGAGATTCTGAACATCAGCAAGGTTTTGAGGCAACCTTTGAATTTTTCAGTTTGGGATTTTGTCTCCATTATTTCTACTTCTAACATGTAGAATGTGGATCATTTATGAACATATTTATATAATTATTCCTTACAATAGCTGGAGCCCTGAAGGTCTCTTTCAGCCTTGTTTCTTGAATCTTAAGAGTTAGAATTCTTTTAGGCCACTGATTGTTCTGAACCTGTGGTCCATATTACACTTTGAAGACATCTGTGATGGTAATTAAGTAATTCTGTTCAGTAGGCTTAGATTTTCTGTGTAGACATCCTGCTACCTTTAGTGGCTCCTAGGGAGCAATACAGAAGTTGAAAGGTTGGAAGAACATCTTTAGTCAGATTTTGTGTTGCATGGCAATAATGGCTGCCAGTGATGGTTCATTTACCCAGGTTAGTCTGAACAGTAGGTTTATGCTCCTTCTACCACTAGTACAAAAATATGCATATAACCTTTACATTTTCTCTTGGTACTCATTGACAAGGACCTTCAAAGTGTATGCCAATGTTTCAGTACTATTTGACATTCAGTGAAGTTCTCTGGTCTTTTGTTATCCTTTTAAAGTAGCAGTAATGATGCATCTTAGAAGGAATTCAGTTTAGACAAGAAAGTAAATGTGTATATGTTTCCCTGAATTACAGCCCTCCACTAAGTGTATTACAGCTAATAAATCTCATAATCCAAAGGTAAAGGTCAAGAGAATAATCCTAAAGTCCAGTTTGAGTCTTATTCATGCTTGTTTCTGTGCAGGGGAAGAGTGGCTTCAGTGCCATTGCAATCTAATAATTTTGTTGATACCATTAAGGGCAACTGGGAGACCTTTCTTGAACTGTAGTAAAACACCACTTGTTGATCTGAATGGAAAATAGTGCAACAGCCCACACTTAATAAAATGTTAGGTACTAGGCCCTTCTGTCTTTATGTTGTTCAGTATTTTTAAACAACTTTTTAAAAGGGAGGAGAGATGGCAGTAAAAGAGAAATAAAAGGAAATCCAAAAGCAAACTATGACTTCAGCTTCCTCTTTTATTCATCATCGTTGAAAGAAGGGAACTTGCCCAGCTCAGTGAAGTGAGGAGGAAGTTGCTGTACCAGCAGGGGATAACAGGTTTGAGCAAGCTGGGACAGCACCGGGTGCTGCTGTGTTACTGCTGCAGACTGAGGCCTGTCCTTCTCTGCCATCGTGGGGTGAATATCCTGTGCCACACCAAAGGGAATGGTGTGGAAGGAGAAAAGGGTTATGGGCTATTCCTTGAGAGTCCAAAACTGCACCCATCCCTATGTGTGCACCCCCAGCAGAGTTACAGCCATCTCTGCTGTACTCTGCAGTTGTGCAGTGACTGATCTGCTCATATAACTAAATGTATTCTCTACGTAATGCACTTTGATTTGTCACCTTTCTGGAAAAAGAGTAAATTTTACTTGCTTTTCTTCTCTAAACATCTCTGTTCATCTCAGAAATCTTTGTTAGTGTTGGTATCCAGGATCCATGTGCACTCTCTTGAGAAATTCAAGTTAGTGTGGTTTTCTGTTCCTTGTGTGTTGATTGATGCAGTGCTCTAGAAGTGCAAGGAAAAGTTTGGTCCCCGGGAGCTATATGGTTTGCCTCTTTCTGGTTAATTTACTGTATAGATTGGTTGGTTATTAGTATTTCTTTGTAACTGACATGCTCATATAATTGAGATGTTCAACTTAAGAGATTTTGTTCCACTTGTCATTTTTGAGATTTTTTTAATGATGGTTTGGGATTCATGGAGAAAATATCCTTTCCTCAGGTAGTTCTTTAAGTTTAGAGAGTGTCCCCAAATTTTATTGTCTTCCAAGGACTTTGGTGTGTAGCCAGCAGTGTTAGGGACCAAAGAATTTGTGCTCAGGAGGAGGGATGGCTAGAGTGACAGGGTTTTTTTTTTTTTTTCCCTTCCATAAGGGGTTTCTTATGTACAGATCTCAAAGGTGAGGCTTTTCCCATTCACAGGAGAAGGTTAATGGGTAACAGTAAGGTACACTGAGCATATTGGATCTGTTACCAAGCAGCTTTATTCTATCCCTAAACTATTCCAGTAATCTTACTTTCTATTGTATCACTTGAACAATGTTTCTAGAGCAGTCAAAAGAATTGCAAAGGACATTTTTAACTGCTATGGCCTATTCAGATACAGTTATTTTAGAGATTTGGCCCCCTGTTGCCTGAAATGGAAGGGCAGTGTTGCTGAAATTTCACCCCAACTGTCAAAATTGCTCCTGTGATCACATCTCTTTTTTCCTCCCCACCACAGCCCCCTGTTTGTAACGTGGAAGATCGGTCGAGATAAGCGATTGCGAGGATGCATAGGTACTTTTTCTGCCATGAACCTGCATTCAGGACTCAGGGAGTACACACTTACTAGGTAAGATTTTGTTTCCTGTAGCCTTGACTTACATATTTAACTAGGCTGTTGAGGAGATGATAGGTGTGCTTTGGTTTGTTTTGGGTTTTTTGGCTGTGTCACTGAACTGATCAATGAAAATATGTGTCTCCTTTTGATGCTAAGTGTATTGCCTGATTATTTGACTGCTGGTGTCACGAGGCCATGCTTTCAGTTAAAAACCTTAAGTTGAGCCTATTCTCTTTTTATTGATCTGGAAACTACTCTCTAGTAGCTTGTTATAACTGACTATTACAATATTTTTCCAGTGTTCAGACAAATTTTAACCTTAGTAGTTAATGTCAGGGCAGAAGACCAGAAAGTCAGATTTGGGGATTATCCTATTCACACTTCTAAAACAGCAGGTATTCTCACCTCTTCTCCATCAGGTGCTTCCAATCAGCTGCAGTTAATTTAATGCTACAAATTTCCATTACATGTTACTCTTCAGATACATCCCAGCCCCTGAGTGGGAAGCTTCTGGATGAGGGAGGTAAGTGATGATAATCCTTCACTCCCTGGCAGCATAATCCTTCATGTTTTGATCTACACCTAAATTCATTCACCTTAATATTGTTCCATTTCCCTTGCATAGAGTGAAAACTAATAAGTTTATCACTAGAGCTAGTAGCAAGCTTTCTACTTGTTTTTTCTAAGAGTTTTCTTAAGTTTATTCTCTAAAGAATCAATGGAATTTTGTTCCTCTCAGTTACAATAGACTTTATTGTGCTTTAAAATAGAAACTACATTCTAGCATGTGTAGACCTCTAAAATTGTCATCACTTCAAATAATTAGTGCTTCCAGATCTCTTTAGATTTGAGGCTTTCCTCCATTATAGGATCTTCCTCTTTGATTTTAAAATGTCTTGTCAATCCCAGCATTAAGTAATATTAGAATGGGACATGGTCTTTCTTACATGTCTCCCTAGTTAGTTGCAACCTGAAGTTCATTTCATGCTTCTCTGCTCAGCTTGAAGAAGATCAACTGCTGATCTCCTGGAGTCCTTACAGACTTCTGAAAGACCTCGTTACCTTTATTGTGTTCAATTTATTTATTATGTGCTCTGGAATGTTTCTGCTTGTGTCCTTTAAAACCTCAGCATTCAAAATGGTCAATGAGAAGAAGCTTTTAATAAAATTCAAAGCAATTTCTTTGTTGAGAGTTAAAGGCTTAAAATCTTAGCCATTAGTGAGCCAGACTGAATGAAAAACAACTTGCCCCCTGCACCAGGAGAGTGTTTCATTTAGGTGTATGCTTTACAGTGCCTGACCAAGAACAATGAGCTTGTACAGAAAATTTCCCCCTAAGGCTAGGAATAAGGTGATAGCCCAAAATGTAGTTTTTGTTCCTTGTAGATTTTTCCATTATTACAAGTCAGACAGGGCTGTACTCTTAAATACCTTTAAAACTGGTTATAATATTCTTGTCACTGCATTCTAACTCTGAAAGCTGAAGTCAAATTACATGAAAAGTGATGAAAATTAAAGGGAACAGAAATAATTTCAGTGCAGTATTTAGAAGATGGCCACATGCTGTGGAAGTTTATGCTAGCCTGTTCAGAGGATAGATAGTTAGTTCAGTAATTTTCAAGATCAGGAAAATGGAACTATATACCAACCTATTAAGAAAAAATCTTCATGAGAACATCAGTTGTTTTAAAACAAAATAGAACATTTAGTGGGATATTGGATTTTGTTGCCTCTTAGGGTGATTTTTTTTTATGCTTATGGTACCAAAAATGTTTCTGTTTTTTTTTTTTAAAAAAAACCCGAACTTCAGATATGACCACTGAAATGTAAAGTTCATATGAGAATGTTCAGAAAAGGTGTTCCCTTCTATCAGTCATTATATAAAAAATGAAAGAGAGGGATACCTGTCATCAGTTTGCTTCATGGGGTCCTTTCAACTATGGAGTTTCCAGAGGAGAGCATTTCAGGAATTACAGAAGCACCTTGGAAATGTCCATGAGCTTTCAGAGTCTGGAGTTCCACAGGCCTCCCCAGGAGGGATCAGAAACTAGGACATCATGGCTTGCTCCAGCAGTATGTGGGCAATAGGCTCCTGCAGAAGACATGACAATTCCTGAAAGAGAAAAACTTCTTCAGCAAGGCAGAAATTGATCAGCAAAGAAGATAGAAGGAGAATGGGCTCCACTTCAGAAAGAGGAACTTGACCAAAACTTTCATTTGAGGATACAGTCAGATATTCTACTGACTTTATTTTGCTTTGGCACAGGGAGGCACTTTTCTTTGGTTATTTTGAAGACACAGCTTGGATAAACAGAACCAGCTTGTTTGTCCAGTTCATTGTTACCTTTTTCAGCACCTTCTGTGGAATTGTGGCCCAGTTTTCAGTCAGTAAAATGGTAGAAAAGAACATCTGTTTTTAACTGCCCTGGTGCTTAGCAATCAAAATATCCACAGTTCCCTTCACACATAATTTTATAGCAAATATGCTGAATAGTCCTTAGGATCACAATAAATAAATCTCTTTATTTCTAGTAGTGATCTCTAGCTATATATTGTACACAATGTGTAGCATACACCTCTATATCTGCATACAGTAGTGTAATTCCTTTGAAGTAGCATAATGATAGTTCATTTAGGAATATGAAGTGAACAATTTCCTTCTTGGGATACCCCCACCCTACACTTTTTCAAGTCTGTAAACAAAAATGGTGGTGATCTGTGACCATTTTGAGCTCTGTAGGTTGTCATGCTGATATTGCCAGTAAGTTCTAAACAGGAAATTTATGTAGAATGATTCATCATTAATTGGATGCATCTGCCTAAGTTGTGAGGAGGGATGAGAATACCCGTAGTTAAAAAAGCTATTACTGCATTCCTAATAAAATCTGTGTGTTAAATTCAATTTTCTCTGCAGTTGTCAGTGAAACACAGGGGAGAGGATGTGTATTATTAAAATCTTCTGCAGAACTTTATGAAAAGATAGATTCAGACTTAGTGATTTCTGTTTCATTTTACTAGGAGGTAAACCATGTCCAAATGTTCTACACTGTGAATATTGCATTTTAGAATGAAGAAATTTTACCATGGATAAAATAGTCCTTTAGACTAAATGTGTTAATTGAATATCCCACCTGAATGCATAAAAATAAACCAATCCAGATTATGAAAAATACCTTGTGTTTTACAGCTCCTTCAAGAAAATACACTGAACTTGGAAGCAGGTTACCACAGAATTTCATAACAGGTTGATAAATTACTTTTTCATGTATTCTGTACAGAAGTAAAACTTAGGTTTTGGCACTGAAGTTTTAAACTCCTGCTTTCGTACACTTGAGATACTGACCAAAATGGTTTCATTTGTTCACTTACGTTTCTTTTACCTATATCATAGAATTTAAAGTAATATTTTATCCCTATTAGATGTAAAAGTATAGGTGTATAAATTAAGTCTGTGTTGGTTTAGCCTGTCAAGGCTACAGTATGTATCTGTGGAGGGAAATAGAGAACAGGCAGGTAAAGGGAGATGTTACATGAGAGTGATGTCAGAGAAGAAAGTAGTGAAGAAAGATTGGAGGACTCCAAGGCTTAAGTGTATTAGTCTAATGGCTGAAAGCTGGGTTTAAGTTTTAAATATGTAACCCACCCTCCTTTAACTAGCATAGGCCTGTCTCTACTGATTGTATGATGTAATCAGTCTTTTTGTTGTGTATCCTACTTACCACTCCACCTGAGGGAAACAGGACTGCTGTCAGACACTCAGCCTAGATGGGTTTGATCAAGAAAAGAAAATGAAGAGAAGCACAAGACTGAAGGAAATGAAACCTGCAACCCAGCTTTCTCATAACTGAATTTGGGTCTATGTTCCATAGGAGGATTTGGCTACTGCTGGCAGTATTGCTCTGTCTTTGTCAGCAATTTGAAGAGTCTTGGTCCTTGTTGCTGCAATATTACCTGCTCTCTCTGTGAAACACACTGACCCTTTCCTCCTATTCCAAAGTTAACTGTCCCAACTGCAAGACAACAGTATGGCAAGTTAATTTAAGGGGTAAAATTGAAAAATATTTAATGACTGATCACATCTGCCATATCTACATGGCTCCTAAATCCCTCTAGGGTTGGTGACTGCACCACTTCCCTGGGCAGCCTGTTCCAATGCTTGGCAACACTTTTGTTGGAGAAATTTTTCCTGACATCCGATCTAAATCTCCCCTGGTGTGACTTGAGGCCATTTTTTCTTGTCCTATCTCTTGTTATTTGGGAGAAGAGGCCAACCCTCCCTGGCTTACAGCCTCCTTGAAGGTAGAGAGCAATAGGGTCTCCCCTGACCCTCTTCTTCCCCAGGCTAAACACCCCCAGACTAAACAACCCTCAGTTACACCATCATATTCCCTTTCTGAGTTACAGGGTTCTGTAGGAGTGAGTTCAGAGCCTCCTCCATTCCTTGGAAGGTAGGAAGTGGAGTGCCAGTGACCCTTTAGAGAGTGTACTGAGTGCTTTTCCCTCAGCCCAGGGAGAGGTCTGCTTGGCCTAAGGAAGGTTCAAGGATGCTGAAGAGGTTGCAGGACTGCTGCTCTGCTCATTTGGGCCCTCTTGGGTTGGTAGCTGATAATGTTGCAATGACATGGGCATCTCCCAGTGACCACTGTAAGGCAGATCCTGCTCACTGGGCAGGCAGCAGCAGAGAGAGGGGTTTGTTCTCATCACTTTGTGGCAGTTTCCAGTCACTAAAACTCCTTAGCAAAAGAAGGAGATGTCTGAGCCAAAGCTGCATTTGAAAGACATTTGGAAATACATGAGCACTTAACACATTTATTATATACACATGTATATTTGTATATAGCACATATAATATATAGCACATGTGTTCTGAGTCAGAACTGGGCTGAAGTATATTGAGGCAGGTCAGCATTTAACTTTGCTTTACAAATCAGGAGATGTATATAGATATGTATAGATTTATGATGGTGTTGACCTCCAGAGATTAAGAATATAGTATTTTAGAACCCTTTTTTGCTTTCAAAAATCTTTCTGTTAAAATATAAAATGGAGGTATTAGCACTGTGATCTTGAAGTGTTGACTGATTACCTCTACTGAAACTGAGGGGAAATTATTTTAACGTATAGGCATTTTGTACTGGCTCATGGCTTTGCCAGCCATGTCATCTGTATACAGATGAGACTTCACTGAAACTTGGAGCTGTTCATATTTCTGAGTTTTATCTAAGCTGATAAAAGCCAGTTGCTTTGACTTTTTTTGTAGACATTGACTTTACAAATAACTAGCACTTTAATGTGGGTAAATCTAAAGATCTCTTATAGTGGAATATACATTCATTAGTAAAATGGTTCGTGGTGTAAACCCACAATACCAGGAAGTCTAAATGAAGTATATAAATCTGACTTTATTGAGCCAGGCTGAGTTACTCTGTGTGAGTCAGTTCAGTAAATAGGTCTGTAATGATTTTGTGCACACAGTGGCAGGTCATTATTTCAGGGAACTGTTGCTTAACAGAGCTGTCTGCTGCCTTTTCTCAAAGGACAAAGCTAAATACCATACTGGCTCTTTAAGTGGAAAAAACCCCAAATTTTTGCTTTAATGATGGATTAAATGCTTCTCCTTATTTTGTTATGAAAGGAAAATCTTGTTGTTTAGAAGAGAGGAGCATGCCCTAGGGAATATATGTTTTTTGCATGTCGCATGTGTTGGAGATGTAATAATTCTGCCTTAGTTTTTTTCTTTATTTAAAAGCAAACAAAAAAAACTAAACAAAAAAGATACTGGTTTTGTAATTGCTGGTCTATTATTCCTGAGAAAAACCTTGCTAGACCCTTGGACCTAATGGTAGATGAGAATCTGTTTCCTTAGCAACACTTCCTGAAAGAAAGCAAAGGAAAACGCCACAAATGGAAGGACAGTCCTTAGATTATTATCTTTATGAAAGGAGGAGAGCATAATGATGCTGTTCCAAAGCTTTTTCAATAGTTCCAGGGTTATCAAATATTGATAACCATTTTGCTGGGAAAACTGAGTTATAGAATATGAATTCTTTGGCACAGGGGAATGCATTACTGCGTTTTGTGGAGTAAGCTTACTCTGTGAGTTGACTGTTTATGAAAGGTACCTGAAAATCAAGGAAAAATACATTTTATAATTAAAAATGATGACAAGATTGTTGTATCTGTATAAAGCTGGTCCATGAAGTTTAGAGGGGATTTTACTAGACTGTTGTAAGTTTAAGGACTCAGCAGTAGCGTTTGGTGTAACTAAGGAAACTGGCCAGATTTGAAATGCTTCTTTCATCATCTTATTTTACAAAACATGCATTAAAAATTGGGAATTTCAAAAATGTACTTTTTATAAAATGCCTGCTTCGAAAAGGACATGCTTTAGCAAGATAACTTGCATTAGTTGATGTAACTTGTGGTATTTGCAGTAAATCAGATGTTGCTGAAATTTGATGGAATGTGAGTGAGTACCTGGTGATAGCCAGCAGTTACCCAGACTTTCCAGATGGGTTTCAGGGAGGAGCCATGTCATTTGTGACTCCAGTCTTTCCCACGATGATTTTGCATTTCATGTTCTTCCCACACAGTCTCCTATTATGTGAAGAGAATGATGCACACCCTGTAAGTTCAAAGACAGAGTTCTAGTTGAGTTGAAACACTAGTTTGGTTTTAAGTAAGATTTTTATTTGTCTTTGAATATTACTTGACAGAAATATTGGGGAGGGAGGGTGGAGGCAGCAGAGCTGGCCACCCTGGCTTTCCTAGCAAATAACTTACTTTTCTATTACTAGTATGGATAGATGTTGGTACTTCCATGGGTTTTGGTCAGCTTTTTAACCTTTTTGTATGATACTCTTAAGGGGAACATTAAAACATTACCTAAAGATCTTTTGGAATGAAATTTGCTTTTTTTTGAGACTCTTGGTGACTTACTGATTTCTTAAGCTGCAAAGATGTGCTGAGTTATGGGCCAGTGCTGAAGAACACGAGGTAGGACTGTGCTTACAGCAGACAGAGGCGTAGGTGAAGTGTCTCAGAGTACTTGTGTTGTAAAGAAAAGATTTGTCTATTTGGAAGCAGGACAGAAGGGAAGGAATTGGCATAGAAGTTACCTGCTTCTGGGCAGGTTTTTCTCTCTGGCTGTTCTCAGCTTAGCAGTAGGTGTTAATTTTTAATACAGAGTAGGGAACATTTTCCACAACTTTATTGTGAACCATCCTGCTGCACAGACTGGCCAATGCTTATATATGCTAAATATGAGACATCCTGAGGCTCTGGAAATTGAGGTGCAGGGTGGTATATCAGATACCTCACTCAGTAGAAATAAACCTTGGCTCAAAGAACTGTTTTTTACTGAAATCTGATGTTTTAATACCAGTTAGCAGAGATTAAGCAAGGTCACAGGAAAACGAATTGTCTCATGCTTATAAGCTGTTAAAATCCTTAAACTCTGCAGCTTTGTGTGGGAGGCACTGTGGGAAAGGAGTCTCAATTAAAGTTTTCAGTCTGTCAGCACATCCTCCATTTAGGTGTTTTCTGATGCTTCCTTTTAAGACTATAAAGAAGAAATAGCACGAACTGGGTGTGGGGAACTGGGCTCCAAAAGCCCTTGTTATCCCTGTTCACTTTGATACAAAGGTGTTGAAGCTTTTGAAATTGTTTTTTACCATTTTCCATAAATCAGAGAGTTAAAATGCTCTTGTAAACTGTAGCACAATTTTTCTGGTATTTTTGAATAGTACTGACAGATACCTATTTCTAAAAGTCATTCCTGTTGACATCAGGAAGAGAGAAGTTGTGTCCTTTACAGAGCTGCACAACTGAGATGGTAGAAAAGCTCTTGGAGGAAGAAATAGCCTCTTCACTGCTGGAACTCAAGCAGCCATATAAAATGCTGAGGAATGTCTGAAGACATCAGAAGTTAAGCACACTTCTGAGGTAGTCCTGAAGTCTTACAGGCCCAGTCACTCTGCACTTTCAGCTCGTGTCATGACTGTATTTGTGAGCCAGTGATCTCAGATCAGAGGGGAGAAACAACACCCAGGAAAGCTGACTGTCTTGAACTTCATCATTTACAAATGACTGGCTGCATTGGAGGGGGTAGTATATACTTACCTGAAAATAACAGGGTTTTTCTTTTCTAACTTTATTTAAAAATATAATATTAGGGACAGAAGCACTCCAGGTTTGTCTCTTTCCTGTGAATTGCTGATGCACTTTTCAGATTCTGCCATTTTCAACTGTATTTCTTACAAAAATGTATGGAGTGCTTTATACACTCTGAACAAGTGTGTATTGGTGATAACTTATTTTAGAAACAGAAATTGAATGTACTTCGATTTTTAGCTCAATAAGTAACTGTGTATTGATGCAGTTTACAAAGCATCTACTGCTGTGAAAGTATGTAAATAAACCATTACTTAAAAATATTTGTTGTAGAACCAAAAAATATATCTAATCTCAAAGTCCTGCTTTTATGTGAATTTTCAATACTTCTAATTAAAACTTTTCTAAATATAGTTGTAATTTACATGTAGAGGATACCTTTTGACCATGGTGGAGAACAGCTTTTTTTGGCCATCACTATGAATTTCTGTAGGACTGAAACACTCAGTTCTTCAAGCCAGGATGTTCTCTGTGGGGGAATGGTGACGTGCCTGCCTCTTAAATATACCACGTAGGCTACAGAGTGTCAGCTCATATGCTTAAATTTAGGTTCACTGTTCCAATGCAATGGTATAATCTTTATTTCTTAGTGCAGATTACTTGCATTAAAGGGTCAATTGTCAGGCAAGCAGTTCTCTCAGGTTGGGGAAGTACAGTATATAAATAACTCCCACAAGAACTTGGGGAACTGCTCCAGATGTTAAGGAGAGCTCTGCTGAGCCTGGGCACAGCTCCTGGGACCTTCCCATCTGTCAGGAGCTGCAGCCCCAGCTTTGCTGAAAGGGCCCTTTGTGATAATGGCAATTACTAACAGTTGTGTAAGGCAGTATATAAAATCAGGTGTTGCAGACTTTTGCCAGCAAGGAAAGGTGACTTTTTATTTTTACGACATTTTTCAGTTGATTAAAATTCCCTTAGTTTTAATTTGTTTTGATTTGACAGGGGAAAAGAAGAAAAGCTCTTGGTTTTGTTTTTTTTTTTAAACAGTACAACTTTCTGGTACTTCTAGTTCAAGTAATTTTGATGAGTTCTATAATACCACAAACTGAAACAGGTCCCAGGCTTCCTGTAAAATGCAATTAATTCACCACTTCATATACCAACCTAATTGTGAGTAATGTTTTCAGTGCTTTATTGATAAATAAAAGCCAGATTAGAAATACATTCACACTGGTACATGCAAACAGTATTTCTTAGTTCAGAAGACTCTTCATTATTTTTCATTTAGTGTTGCTAATGTGAGTGATGTAGAATAAAAATATATTTAGTATGTAATAAAGGGTTCATTAATTATTTTCTTCAAATATTGGCTTCTATCCCATTTAACTAAAGTGTCAGTGTAAAGCCAAAATATAATGTGACTCACCTGTATGGAAGTTGAAAGAGATGTGTCTGTATGTAAGAAAAAACAGTTCTGTGTGCATATGTATGCATTTAACAGCTTCAGCTCTTATGGAATTAGAGTTAAAAGAGCTTCTTGTGTTACCTCTAGGCCAGTTACTTCCAGGTGCTGTTGTTTAAACCCCACAGGTGGTGTGTTGGTTTTGTCATGAAGAAAATGTGCTGGTTATATAAGTGGACACAAAGAAGGGAAAGGGGAAATGTAATTTTAAAGTAACTGAGAGGTCACTGTAACCTCAGTTCTCCAGCACATCATCACTGCTTTTCACCAGAAATGTGTTACATGCTCTGTCAAGAAATTGATGCTGGTTTTGTTTCTGTTCCCAGAAGCTTCTACACAATTTGCAAGCTGGTTAGCTGGCCCTTTCTCATCTGTGCTGAGGATGCATTCTGCAGTTTGCTCACTTAGCTACAGAGAGGCTTTTTTCCTTTGACCTAGACTGCTAATCCCTCATTGCAAAGAGCAGCAGCTGTGCTTTGTCTGTGGAGGTCTCTGCACCACATGCAGCCTCGCTCGCCAGTGCCACCCCTCTGTGTGTGCTTTGGCTTTTGCAGTCACTGAAAGGGTGACTTTCTGGGTTGTTGCTCAGAAAACCCTCTTCAGGTTTGTGGAAGTCTACAATGCATGATTTTAAATTTTTTTTTCGAAAATATAAATTTCCAAGAGCTGTTACATACGATTTCATAAGACTGTGTTTGACTAAAACATTCCTGACATTCAGGAGGTGAAACATTTCTTGAGTTGCTTTTTAGAAAGGTGTTGAAATCCATTTCTATTTAAATATTAACCACTTTAGATAGATGTGTTGAATTGTATCTCCAATGGTATGACTGTGGCTAAAGCAATTTTTCCTGTGTGTCCACACTGTATCCTCATTTAACTTTGAATAGCTGGGCTTCAGTTGCTCTTGGTACAATTCTCTCAGTGAAACGTGTGCAAGATGTTTGTGGTAGTTCAAAGCTGAGTTGACACAAGAACAGAACAGTCCTTTCCTGGTTTAGGCTCTACTGCAGTGAATGGCATAACTCCTGCTGCCTTCAAAGGCAGAAGAATTTGGCCTGTAGTTTCTCTAGGAAGATGTGATTTAAAATATTTAGTTCATAAGCAGTTTTTTGTAGGGCTGTTGAGTTAATACATTCCTTGAATACGTAAGTTACAGTTTTTGAGGCTATAGACAGATGTAGCCTAACCTGGAACTTTTGCCTTTTCTTCATTTCAGAACTTCCTTTTTATTCCACTTCAGCTGCTTTTATTTGCTACTCAAGACCTGATTTAGAGTGAAAAACATATATACAGAGTGACAGCTGGCAGACTTGGAACGGACTGTGCTGTTTAGCTGAGCTTGCAAACGTTCTGTTGCTTGGGCATCTTGACCTTAGATAAGAGTGATTTGTGAATGCCCCATCCAGGCACTTCTGAAAGCTGAGTAGGTTGCAGGTGGCACAGAATGTGCCACCCAAGTACAGAACTGTGACAGGGATATGAAAGGAATAAAGGGATGAAATCGTGACCTGCTCTCGTGAGCGAGAGAGAAGAGTTGCTAAAAGGAGAATAAGAAGATGGCTTGAAGACAACTTCTTTGTGTGTGGAAGAGAAAGGGAAGAAATATATAGAGTGTGTCTATGTATCTAAAACATACTCTTTTTGCATTTGTAGAGGTAATGAGCAATCATAGCTTGATCTGTTAATGAGATTCACATATGAAATAAAAACCTGCACACATACAAAAAGAACAGAAAAAAATTGTAAGAAGCCTTTTTTGTTGCCTTAAACAGGAATTAAATTCTGTTGATGCAGCAGTTCTGATGGCTGCATTCTAGAATAGTTCATGATAGCGGGAACAAGTGCCTAGAAACCAAAACTCTCATGAAATAAGGAGGAGCCATTTCTTTCCTTGAGGTCTTGTTACATGTGATGTGCCATAAGGGATTCATCTTGTGCCTGTCTTTTACTATATTTATAAAAACACTGAGAATTAGTAAGATGCCATGAGCTCATATACCAACCTCTACACTGACAGCACTCAGATCTGCATCTCTTTTCAGATGTACTTGCAGGATGTGTAAGAGATTGCACTTAGCTAAAAACCACTTGGTGTAAACATAATCCAAGTTGAGCTGTGATATTGATGAAACACATATCTTGGGAAACAAGCCAGGATATTATTCTATGTCCTGTGTCTTGAGTGGTCATATTCCAGTCTGTAAGGCAGTGTGCACCTTGGGCTATTCTCAGTTTTTGTACTTTTTGAAGAATTTCAAGACTGCATTCTGTCACCTTTCATTTCTCAGACTATATCCACTAAATACCTTCATATTTCAGCATATTTTCTTGTCTTAATCTTTTTCTGTGAAACATTTACTGCAACAACTCAGGTAAGCAAGTATGGTTGAGTAACATGGTCTGGTGGAAGGTGTTCCTGGCCACAGCAGGGGCTTGGAATGAGATGATCTTAAGGATTCCTTCCAACCAAAACCATCCTCTGATTGTGATATTCTTCCTTCTTAATTGATTTACTGCATAATCTACCATGCCTTTTGATTTCCTTATATTTAACCTGATTATATATATTTAATTTGTCCATCGCTGTGGTTTCAAAGTCCTGATCAAAAAAACACAATTTCAGTGTTTGTGGCAAACAGCACTGAAACTGAGCAATAAAAATTCAACTGTATTATGTTTTTATATTAAAATATAGTTTATCGTATTTCTGGTGACAAAAGAAATATTGAGAAATGGAAGTTTTCTTTTATTCTAGAATCTCAACAGCTTATTAACAAAAGCACCCTTTTTACAAGCTGCGGGAAATAAAGATGTAAATGTTTAAATTATATTCATGTATTTATATATAACTGCATTGCTGAGACATTTAAAAACATTTTTCTGTATGTACTTAACATGAGGGCTTTTAAAAGTTTATAAGAAATCAAAAATGCCTCATGTTAATTTGTTCTTTTATAAAAATATGACTTGAATACAGCTTTAGACTGGGAGCAATATTTTGTGATTTGCTTAAATGAGACTTGAATTCAGCAATTATGTGGCCTTAAAGATTTTTGTCTTGACTTCATTATCTGTTTTGGGGTAAAAAGATGATCTTAGGTCAATATTGAGAGACATGCTGGAGATGTAAAGAATCTAGAGATTTTTTTTTTATGTTCCTAGGGATTTGGGTGGTTAATGTTGATCTAGCTGTGTGAATCTAAGTGTAATTGAGCAGTTCATTTTTGTTAATTATCTAAACTTTGCCATCTGCTGGAGAGCCTTTCAGTGACATTATAATTTAGTCCAGTTGGAGCTCAATTAGAGGTTTCTGACTAGTCTGTTATCATGTGTTCACCAAACAAAAACCTACACACCAAACCCTGGTCAGTTCTGTTACTCAGTTTTTAAACAGGCATCTGGAATTGCTGTGACAAGCTTACTGTGTTCTGTTGGGAGATTGTTTTAAGTGCTGTGGAATTTGTTTTTTGTGTGGCAAACCAGGACGTTTCTGTGGCAATTGACACCTTTCAGCTTCCTGAATGTTTATGACACAAACTGTCATGCCTTTTTGACTTCCATTGTCATTTATCCCAGCAGGATGATTGGTGCAGGGAAGCATGAGGACAATAAGAAGGCAGAAAAACAGCTGCTATCTAAGCAGAAACCCCTGCATACAGCTGCTGAAGTGATGATGCCTTGTAGTCAGATGTTGTTCAAGGTCCATGCTGAGCTCTTCACAGTGCAGGCAGCTGTGGGGTGTTGGATGCTCTGAACTGCTTTGGTTCAGCTGTAGCAGTCTGGGCTGTATGGAACAAGCAGGTACAGCTCTCCACCTACACCTACCAAGGCACAGTACTTGCACTCCTTGGGCTGGGGTTTGCTCCAAGTGTCCGTCTCTCCCTGCCCTGTGTGGTGGGAAGGCTTTGGGCTTGGCACACCTATGTCAGGCTGTACCTCTGAACTGTTACTGAAGCTCTGCTGCATCTTGAAGTGAGGGTAGTCTAAGATCTTTATGATTTTTCTGGTGTCCTAGGGTATATGCTGTAGTAATGCAAAATGATCCCTCTGTGCCCTGCAAGACTAAAACTATGAGAAAAATGGAGAGTCTTCACCTTATTTGGTCTTTTGAAAGGCCACATCAGTCCTTCAGAACCACAGAAGCAATATAGTAGTGTAAGATTTCTGGTTTAAGGAAACAGTAAGGAAGTTAAAGCCTAGAAGCTTGAGTCTAATGAATGTAATCAGGAACCTAGAGTATTGCTGTGTGGATCTTTAGTTTTTACTGAACTTTTTGACTGGGAGCAGGTTGCAGGAACTGACTACTATGATGACACTTTTCCACTTGAAATCCATAACACCACATACATGGAATTCTCCTAAACTTAAGGACCTCTCCATACAAGCCTTTGTTGTTTCCTTGATACAGCAGAAAGAAAATTAATTTCAGGCATCATGTCCACACAGTGAAACATCGTTGTGGCATAATGATGAACTAGGTTTATTTGGAAGAATTCAGAGTGATAGAATATTTCTCTGGGTAATTGTCAGAGCAATAGAAAAACACCTTTGTTTCTCTCTCCTAAAAAGCTCTGAATTAATGGGAGTATTGGCTTTTACAGCTTCATGTTTATGAGCTCTCTTTTCTTAAAAGAAATGTGATGGTGAGTCAGTGAGGAGTTTGCTGGCTTTTCATCTGGTGCATACACAAGGCTGACAGACCCAGCTGAAGAACCAGCAGCAGTTAAATCCCCAGGAGTTTCACCCAGTGAAACTGGTCCCTGAGCACAGTCCCTGAGTAGCATCTCAGACTGTTAGTCCTTCGTGTGTGCTGTGGAGTGGATCTGTACCATGTAGCCAGAGTAAGAAATTCAGGTTTAAATAAAGATTTGCGTGGAAATTTTAAGTACCCTGGAAATATTCTGTAAAGGTTTCTTTTGACTTAAATAACTGGTGAACTTGTTTGTGGAAAAACAAGGGCCCAGAACCTTATCAGCAATACCAGTATGGTTTGATTTTTAGTTGTGGGTATGGTTTGCACAATACACTTGTGCACACAAAAATGCTTTTAATATAATTGAAGTCATCAAGTAAGGAGAACATACAGACAGCTTATTTTAGGAACCTCTGGCTGTCTAAAATAGAGACTTAATTGTCTTATGTAGCCAGCGTAGGTTGCCTTTTCTGATGAGCTTTTCTAGATGCTTAATTTATGTACATGCTCTGATTTGTCTTTTAGAGGAATGATACTGTTTTCAAAGCTAAAATAACTGTCTAAAATAGAGTAGCAGGGTATTCCTTCTTCCTGTTAAGTTAATTGCCTGATTTCAGACTGATTGAGAGAAGAGAGACTTTCTGGCATACTTCACTTTTGTGGAGTAAAAAAATAAATTGATTCAAGAGCCAAAATGCCAGATCAGTATTTTATTTGTCCCACCTGGATTGCTGCTGCCATTACCTGCTGCACTGTGCTAATAAAATCAGCTGAGGGCTTTGGAGATGTGTTTCTGTGCCACACAAGAAGTGTGTATTTCTTTTTTTACCTTGTGACTGCCACTTAGCAACATAATGTGCAGGAAGTATAAATATTGTTCTTTCCCTTTCTGTCTCCCAAATGTAAGGGAGGGTTCAGGAAAAACACGTCATTCACAGTTGGTTTGTTTCCTGGAAATTTTTCCAGTCTGACCCAAAAAAAAAAAAAAAAAGATGACAATATAAATAAATTCTTTTTCCTTGCATTCAAGTGATTTGATGTTGCATATAAATCACTCCTTGAAATCTCCATTTAAGTTGGCAAAATTCTGCTGGTCATAAATAAAAGTCGGTGGAAGGCTGACCTGGGGGTTGTGTTGGGCTGTCTTATGTCTTATGCTGACAGCTAGGAGGATTGTATTCGTAATAATTTCACCTTCTGAAGTAGAGCACACTCTGCCCTGTTTTTCTGGCTTAAAAATTAATTGCATGTCGTGACTTGGAAGCTGTTAGTTTTCTCTGGCCTCTGCCAAACTGAGCTATGAGAGCTGATTTTCATTAGGAAAATAGTACTGGTCTGCTTAAGTGTTCCTTAATTTCTTCCTATTGAAGTTGCTGAATGAAAAAGTAAAAATTTGAACGAACTTCACTGCTCAGTAACCCAGCAATGGAAGAAACAATAAATACAGTCTTTTTTTTTTTTTTTTGAAACCTTGGTACCAAGTGTCACTTGCGGTTGTCATTTCTTCACTGTTCCTTGAAATCCAGTGAGTTTGTCACTCATTAATTCCAGGATGTTTTCAATTAATTGAAGAACAATATCTGGGCCCTTTGGGCTCAGTTCATTGACAAAGGGCCATTTCTTTGTTAAATACATCTTCAAAGGTAATTCTGTTAAGCTTAGTGAGCTCAGTAAAAAAATGCAGATTCTTGGGGTTGTACTTACTGAGCTAAATGAAGAGCTGCTAGAATTTAAAAGTCCTTTCCCCACCATCTGAAAGTTGTGCCAAGGTGCTGTTTATCAGAAGAGAGCAATAGTTTGCTAAATACAATCTTTAGCTTGTTTTTCATAAGTCTGCTGATGATATTTGAAGAATCATTTAGATGCCAGAAAGTTACGGTTTGTTTTAGCTGTGTTCAGTATCAGAAAGTGGTTAAGAGAAAATTGACTATAGTAGAGTGAACTAAAAAAGTAATGGAAAATTAATTTTTAAATTGGATTAAATTTATTGGTTCTGTTTTGGTTAATCTTCTGGGAGCTACTTTTCTACAGGGTAGGCTGAGCAGACTGTGAAAGAGAGGCTGTCACAAAAAGTAGATTTTTAGGAGTCAGGGATCTTGGATTCTATTCTCAATTCTGTCACTGACTCACTGTGTAAGCCTCCTAAATTGCATGAGTCACTTAATGTCTCTGCCTCATTCACACTTCCTATAAAAATGAGTATTACTTACATCATGCCCAGTGTTTGACAGCTTCCCTTGGATCTCCTCCTCCCGTGTCATGTTTAAGCCTCCAAAGTGATTTCCAGCAATGTACAAAACTGTATCCAGCTGAACTCTCTGTCCAGTGTAGGTCTGTAGATGTGACTGTCCCCAAAAAAGAACTTCAGTGAGAAATTTCATTCTTAATATTTGTTGTTAAATAACAGTGAGTAAAATACTAGGAATTTAATTCATTTGATGCCTTCATTCATCTACATCAAAATCCTTCTTTACTATTTTATAGGATCTTTTAAATTCAGTCATGAGGATTTTGAGGCATTTCTAAATGGAGTAATGAAACTCCACTGCTACTTCTTATTTCCCCAATTTGTGTTCTGCTGTTGGTTACCCATATGCCACATCTCATGTAAGAGCCACAGGTTCTTAAAAACTAAAGCTGACTTTTTTCCCAAGGCATTTTTATACCCCACAGAAATTGCAGATGGACAACACAATGATGTATTCCATTCCAGTTCACATGCCCATACTATTATTTCAGGTTACTCCAAGACCTTCTCTCGTGGTATTTTATAAAAAATAAGATGTAGTCTTAAGTAACATAAATATATAAGGAATATAATTTTTTCCCTAATCATTATGCTGTTTGTCAGAACAACTCAAGATACTTCAAACAATTTCCTTTTCTTTGTTTATTTTCAATGTCTTTAAAGTGTTTGCAAGCTTTTCTATATCCCACATCCAAGGAGGAGTGGTACATGGAAAATGAAATTATAGATAAACATTTCCTATAGCCAAGTAAACTTCATTTGAAGAAAAGCTGAGATTTGTAGAGTATGGCTCAGCTAAAGACAAACCGATAGTTGAGTAACACTTTGTTTTGGCTTTTTTCTTAAGAGGCAACTGCTGATCTTAGTAGGACATCCAAGACTGCATAAATATTTAACTAGAAAGGCCATGCATGTGTGTGCATGCATTTTGTATCTAAAAATAGTTTTCCTTGAACGTGATTCAATTCTGACTTTGCTTGCTTCACTTTTAACATGGAGCAGATTCTATGTGGAAAAACTAATGCCCTTTTATTGGCCAGCTAGAATTCCCCTTGCTTGGCACTGCCTCTTTTCAACTCTTCAGTACCATGTACTTCCATTTAGTCAGCAGCAATATATGTAAATTATTTCTGGACATGAAGGAATAAAGAACAGATGGCCTAGAAAATGCTTTTAAAGTTAGTGGGCTTTTTCTTCAAAAGTAGTTTTGAACTCTGCATAATTTTTCCAACTTCTTTTGCTAATTATTTCCACTTACCCTGCCTTAATTCTAGGTTTAACATAAAAATTGTGGAGTCAATATTTTTTAAACCTGGTATTTAATATGCCAGCTTTCATTCCTCTTTCTAACAGAAGAATTGACAGAAAAATACAGCATTGAATAAGACTGTAAAATTAAATTCTAATGCTACAGAAGTACAGACTTAAATCTCCTGTGCTGATCAGGCCAACACACAGTTATGTGGTGATTTTTTAATCTTTTAAAATTGGAAAGTAATTTTATTCTGAGCTCATACCAGTGACGAGCTTTTGAGGAAAGCAAGTGTACATTGCCTTGTCTCGTTTTCTGCTTGCTGTGAGTTGGTCACAGAGAGGCACAGGCCAAGTGCAGTGACAAGTCAGGGGAGGCCCAAGTCTGAATTTCCATCCATAGATGTTTGTAGAGTGTATGATATGTATGGTAAGTGCTAAACTGCTGCCTCTACAAACTGATACTCTTTCTTCCCAGAACAGGAATGGCCAAAGTAAAAGCTCCTGCAGGGAATTTTATCCCTGATGACGAAGTGTTGACATCTGCTGACACTTCTGAGAGTGATGCCAGTCGGTGAGGCATAGAGAGCTCAGCTTCCTGAAGTTCCTGGAGGAACTGCTGGGCACTGTCCACTTGTTCCACTGGCAGCATCAGAGCAGTCATAGATGGTGATTTATTCAGTACCCACAGAGAGGAAGTTTAAACTCAAGGGGAATGGCTGAGTTCTGAAGGGAAGTGTCTCTATTGCCATATGTCTCCTGCTAACCAAGCATTGAGACATGCAAAAATTAAAATTATTAATCTGTGAAGAGATAATAAAAAGCTGGTTGCTTTCAGATTTTCCAGAGGTATCTGGAACTTCTGCAGAGTTTGGACCATGGTGGTAATAAAAGAATGACCGAGAAGTTGACTGGTACTCTAACTGTAATATAGAGCACTTAAACAATTCTCAGTTTTTAAAGTAGTGTGTGATGCCCAAACTCATTAGGGAAAGGTTACTGAGTTTTAAGGTAGTTCTTCTAAAACTGGCACCTGATATAATTTTTAATTTCATAAATTTTGTTAGTAGACAGTATTTCACGTGTAGCTAATCAGTACAAATAAATTCTCTCACTGGCATTTCCCTTCAGTATGTTTTAATTCCAATTGCTGATTGTTTGCCAACACAAATTTCTCTGGGTAAATTTTGGTTTTACTTATGTAACAACATAGGCAAAGCTATTTTGAAAGACAAAAAGGATGTGAAGACAGGGAAAGGAGGAACAGAATTGCAGCAATATTCTGTGCAGAGCAGTCACAGTGGTGTCAGAGGCTGTTACTCAGATCTCTGGTCTTCTTCTGCCAAATGTCTCACTTACCTCCAGCAGCAGCAGCACTGGGATGGGATCTGTGCACTGTTGCCTGTAGTCCTGGAGGTGTCGGGGAGGAATTTTCCAGCACGCTGTACAGATGAAACAGCACCTGGCAGTTCAGCAGGAGCTAGTAGAGTTGAAATCACTGTCATTTGACAAGCAATATTTTAGTTATCACGAGGTGGTTACATGAAGACAAGGTATTTGTGCCAGTGTCATTACTGAAGAATGGAGTAGGCCAGCTGAGCTTGCTGAGCGGCCTTGGCTGCGTGGCACGGCTTCCACTGGAACTGAACCCCTTGGCTGCCTGTGTGGGCCTGAGGGTTTTGTGCCTTTGTGTGCCCTTCTGCTCCCACTGTGTTCACCCAAAGGTTTCATATCTCAGCTTTTGATCAATATTTGCCATGATTTCACTCATCTTGTTTCAGATCATTGGTTCAGCGTTGGAGTGGAATAGCTGAGGTGGGGTGTCCTGCACAGGGCGTCTTGCTGGGTCCCTTCCAACTCAGGATATTCTGGTTCTGTGAGATGTGGCTCACTTGAGCATGGGATGAAGTTTTTTTCTGCACAGTTTGAAGAATGTTAAATTGCAGATGGTTTATCATCTAGTAATGGCAGTGCAGCAGATCTGCAGTGAGTGGCAATTTGCCTGAGACTTCTACTGCTGACACTGTGGGGATCAGGCTTACACCCACAGCAGACAACCTTTGCCTCACAGAGTTGAAATTCACAGTGGATTTTTGGCAGCTTTAGAAAGTGGAATTCAAAGATAAACTCCTAGTACCAAGTTATGCAAAAAAGAGGGGAAAAAACAGTCTTTTGAAGGTTGTAAATTCTTGCAATATGCGAAATGTTGTGCATGGTAAGATTGTTGCATAAATTGTGAAAAACAGATTTAAAGTAATATTAGCAATATCTGCACATACAGTTGTTTGCTAAGAGAGCTGAATTTGTTGTTGATGAAATAATACTTGTCTGTCTGGGTGCTTCTCAAGAGTGTTCACATAGATTGGTTACATGACAGAGGTACAGCAGACCTCAGGGAAAGGAGACATCTGCATGTATGCAAACTTGTAGTAGCAATGGATTTGAAGATTATTAGGGTTTCTAAACATAATTTTTTAGTTTAAAAATGGGGGTAAAATGTTAAAAGTGTGTATACGTGAACTTACTAAATAAAATTCAGAAGAGTCTCTAAGTGCAGAGATCCCATCTCTGAATCAAAATACCTAAACTATAAATAGCTGGGTTCCTGGAGAGTATTCTAGGAAGGTACCCCTAGACATTTGCTGTGATCATGTTCTTGTATTCATTTATTTTGCTAAGTGCAGTTGGTTATGACTTATTACTAGATTGACTTAAGGCTAGATGGACTTGTGGTTTGAGCTGTGCCTGTGTTCTCAGTGTCCTCCCATTACATCTGTATATTTATTTCCCCCTGCCAAGTGTGGGGGGAAAGCTGAATTGGGTTGTTGGTATTTTGGGATGTTGTTGGTATGCTGTGGCTGTAGGAGTTACCTCTGATCACCAGAGAGCAGAGAATGGTAACTCTGCCTGGTTCCAGCAGTTTCAAAAATCCCATCAGAATTACCTACTTCTGATACATCTTCGGTGGAAGTCATTAGTAAAATATCATAGGCACTGTGCTTTAAATGTGTTCAGTGTTCAGTTCTTCACAGGTCTGTGTAGGCCTGTCTATGCTCTGTAAATGTCAACAGAATTGATCTTGGCAGTTACTGTTCTGGCATCATCTCTCACTCTGTGGCAACTTCACCTGGGGTTGCCTAAAATTACTTTTAAATAATGGGTAGCGTAGGCCTGCTGTTACTGAATTATGTAATTCATTTGCCTTCATAATGGAAATCTCAATTTCTGACCTATTTTTTGTTGTAAAAATACCAAAGCTTGTAGAAGGGCTTCTAAGTCTGAAGTTCAGTACTATGATCTGTTTTGTAACTGGAGCATATCTGCAACAAAAAACCTGCCTTCCCCCACCTCAGAAAAATACAAGTTCTCTTTTAACTCTTCAGTGTGTGGTATTAATTCTTGATGGGAAACTATTTCTGATTATACAGATGATGGTTTCCTTTAGTTAAAGTTCACATGATTTTCTCATGTGTTCTTACTTGGTGTGCTTTAATGAAGTTCTGTTACTCCTTGTACAAATCAGTGGTTTCTGGTGCAGAGCCTTCAGCCATAATCTGACACCATGGCTGTAATCATATCAGCTAATGGCAACTGCTGGCTCGAGGCACGTAAAACGATTAAGAACAATCTAATTGTTGGATGAAACAATGAAACAAAGAGCTTGGTAGTACTTTAGTAAGTCTCTTACTCATCAAAAAGCTCAGTTAGCAGATCGCTGTTTGTGTGGGAGATGAGCATGTTTGTATTCACGTCATATTTCAAATCTTAAGAGAATAAAAGATCGAGACGCCATCCTCACTTTAACCTTCCCTTTGCCAATTTAACTGGTTCTTAACCAAACTTATGCCAGTAGGTTTTTACAAATGTTCTTACTCATGGCACTGCTTGCTGTCTGTTAACTGCTGTGCATTTCCAGGCTGCTGGCCTGTGCACAGGTAGCTCCTGCTGGTGTGGATTTTACCCCATTAGGTGTCTTTGTCTGTAGAATGGTACATCAGCCCGTGGATTAGCTGTTTGCAAGCTTCTTGTTACTAATCATGACATCTGCTTTGCAGAACCTCCTCAAGTCCTGTAGGTTTACAGGTCTGTAGAGCCCTTGGATGTTTTCACGTTTTTATATTCACCTTTGCTAGTAAAGCATGAATATTAGTCTTTTTTAGAGAATGTTCTGCTTGTTTGGGTTTTTTTTTCCCATTGAATAATTAAGTTCTACAATTTGATTACTGTATGAAGTGTTTGATCACTGCAGGCTATAGAACTTCCCTTCCACTTTGTGTTGTGATGTTTAATCCTTTCTGAAAGGGATTTACAAGTTGCAAGTGGAAGAGCTATTGCTTTTTTAACTTTTTTCAAAAGCTTTCTGCTGCTTCATTAAATAGATTGTCACAGTAGCAAAACCAGCTCAGGAAGGAATGACCCTCAGAACATCATCTGATTGGCCAGCCAAGAACCAAAACAAATGTTAAAGGGAAAGGTTGGGAATGTTGATCAGTGTGTTACACTAGTGGCTGGATTATCAAACTGGTCATCATTTCATTAGGTCCTTGAAATTAAAAAAAAAAAAAAAAAAATCTTTGAAATTCTGTTTTGTCTTCAACAGTGCCCTTAAAGATAGTCGTTTCCCCCCCATGACGAGGGATGAGCTGCCACGGCTTTTCTGCTCAGTGTCTCTACTCACTAACTTTGAAGATGTATGTGACTACATGGATTGGGAGGTAAGAGTGTCAGATACCTTTTAAGAAAACAACTTTGATACCAAGAGCATCTATAGCTGAAGTCACACTGTTTAAATGTTCTGCATATGTTAGTGTAGCTGTCACTGTTTTGCACTCTATACTCATGGTTATGTGCATAGATTCAAAATACACTTTTGGATAAAACTGTCATCACCTTAAAAGTCTGAGCCATGAAAATGAAATGAAGTTATGGGTTTGCCCACATAGGCACTTGCAGGGGTCTGCACAGTTGTTGTCTTGGTGTCTCAGACTCCAAGAGGGAAGGTGTTGCTGAGCCAGGCTGTCCCGAGGCCTGGTTGGCAGCATCACCAACAGGAGCGCGGTACCTCAGCCCCTGGCTCTGGGAAGGGCTGTTCCAGTACGGCAGTGAAGAGTCTGATGGGCGCTGCTGGAAACAGGCACTGCACAAACTTGCAGGCACAGAACAAGCTGCTTTATTTAGCTTGCAGGAGTGAGACATTTTATCCTCCCCAAAAGTTTGTTTGCTTTCAGAGTGAGTGCCCTGCACAGACCCCCCAGAGCCTTTGTGCAGCGGGGCCAGGGCAGTCAGTGCTCTGACGCTGCTTACGCACAGAGCTGAGGCTGTTCTAATTGCCAGCTTCTAGGAAACCTGCATGCATTCTCCTGGAACAGCAGCATAAAAGAGATTTAGAAGCAAATGCTGACGTGTGTATGACAGTGAATACTGATGGAAGTGTTGGTCTGTACTATTTTTCCCAAATTGTTTGGCATTAGATGCTTGCAGAAAACAAGCTGCTTGACTTAAGATGAACCCCTCATCTCAGCCATCACACTGCATTCCTCTTTGAATCTGTAGTTGAATGGACCTAAAAAAATTTTGGAATTGTTGTATGATAGCAGACATTATAATACCAGAAACACCACAAAAGCTACAGTATTCCCCTTTAATAATAACTTAGCCTGACTAAATATTTAGAATTTCTTAGGGAAAAAAAGAGGCTTTCTGTTGTATTTACACATAAAATATGTATATTGAATAGAAATTGCATTTGTTGTTAGAACAGTAAGAGGCCTTGCTGTTTCAGAAGGAGGGTATCCAGCAGTAACCTCAGCATTATGAATTTTACAGTAGCTGAAAATTGACAAAAATGTGTTTCCTGTTCACCTCATAATGGCAATGGCTTCTTACCTTCTGATATGTAATTCTCAATGAGATGAATTTGGGGTTTCTGAGCATTTCCACCATAATCAGAAATGCTCATTTTTTTCCTAATGTCAGATCAGAAATAAATCTTAGCTGAAAACGTGTGTGCATTCTCAACAGGAAGCTTTTACAGAGAAGTCTGCATTGTCACTGAGCCATTTGAGACTTTAAACAGTGTTTTCAAGTAATCAGGCTGTGATGACTATTATTCTAAACTAAGCTAGAAATCAAAATGGTAGAATTTTTCTCCTCTACTAGGTTGACTTTTGGTAGCCATCATTGTGATGTTTTTAATTTCATTTACTATGATTTATTAATGTGAAGTGCATAATGAAATAGCATTTAGCTCTTTGCATGCTGTAGTCTGTAAATATCATTAGATGCTCTTTCATTGTCTCAATGATAAACTTGTAAGATGGCCCAAACATTCATCCTTAAAGAAAAGCTGAAAGCAAGGCCTGAGTTCAAAAATCCACTGTCCCTTGGAAAGAGTGGTTGTAACTTTGTTCTTTGGGAGACTGCTGATTCATAACTAATACTGTATGAAACAAAGGAGGCTCTTACTTTCTATGTCCTTTCTATATTTTGCTACAGAACCTGTGAGACTTTAGCAACAGGATAACCAAGCATAATGCAGAACATTAGTCTTGCTGAGTTCTGATTGATTTTATGGATTCTCACAGTTGTTATTGGAAAGCTATGACTTATGAGGGAAGAATTCAGGGGTCAAAAATATAAAAGTCTTCGTGTTACCCATTTGCTTACTTGCTCTCTCCTATTTCATTTAAGGTTTTTTAATGATATGTTTTTAAAACCCTTAGCAAATTCCTACAAGTTCTAAGAAATGGTCACAAAGTTGGTTTCCATACAAAAGGGCCTGGAGGAGAGGGAGGGAGGGTGATGTCTGAATATAAGATTATAAAATTTGTAATTGTTTGTCCTTAAAAGAATGATTCATGGCTGTGTGTGCCTGTCAGTGGGATAGCTCATGTCACCCATGTGTCTTCTAAGGGAGCTGCAGTTATGCAATATTAATGGCAAAAGGACATTCAAGAAAGTCTAGAGTGTGATGTAAAAAGAGATTCTGAATCTTTCATCTCCTGTAGTGCTGAGATCATCCTGAAAAACATCAGCCTGGTTAGGAGATCCTGCTTCTGTAGGTGTGCTGCTGCTGATCTCGTGGGAGCCAGGTCAGCAAGTTGCTGACAGAGGTCACAATATTTCAGAATTGCCAATTCAGACAACTCAGTGCTCTGGGAGCTTAGGGACAAGGTCATCTGAAGTCAGGAGTGAAGCTGTCTGAAGACAGCTCAGGATTGTCTCCTCTGTCCCAAAGCAGAGTGGTAGATCTTTTCTCTGACCTTCCCAAGCTCAAATGAATATTGCAGCTGTAAAAAGCAATGCAAGACTCTTTTCCAGCAGAAAATTCCATCAAGTTAAACAGGAGATCTGTGTGAATTCACTGCTCTTAGCTCCCACATGATTCTTCAAAGTGCTGTCATTTTCACCTTTTACAAAAGTAATTAGGGGAAAGTACACATCTTTAAAGGTCCACTTCAATGTCATGTTCACAAGGACACTTCCTGAAATACAGTTTAGCATTCTGACTTACCTGTGACTCATTGCAGTGCACTTGAGTAGCTGCCCAGATGTAGGGCTTTGAAAGGAACGTGGGAATGTAGGAACTGCGTCTCCATTTCTGATCAACAGAACCCATGAGAGATCACTGTGGCCCAGTTGTTCCTGGGGTGGAGTTGCACAGCCTTTCCACCTCAGAAAAATGGACAGCATGAGAGACTCAGAGATACTGTGTTTTTTTTGTGATAGTACTAATCTTTTACTAAGATCAGACAGCAAAGGACTAGTTACAAGACAAGTCATAAAGACCATTTATTTTTAAACATATTTACTATCAATAGCAGTCATTCCTTCCCTGCATAAACTTAACTCAGACCTGCTAATTCAGACCCTCTCCTCAGTTTTTATCTAAAGATCCTAAAGCATTGCAATTGTGTATAATTATAATAAAAACCTTTTTGGCTAGAATTGAGCAGTGGCTCTTCCTTAAAATACCTTGAAAGAGGTCTTTGCCCTGAAGTTGCTGTTCTTCAGTAAATAAAATCTGCAGAAGTGTACATGCTGGCTGTGTTGATACAAAAGGCCTTTAGCCTGTATGCACTGGTTTAAATATTAGCTTAAATAGTTCTAGCCAGTAATGTTGACTGAAAGGTGGCTTTCCAGTGTTGGCAGAGTAGGTACATTCAAGAGTTGTGGGAATTCTTTCCTGCCTGCAAGTGCAGTGACACCAGCAGCTCTTGCAGCCTCTGTTCTGTAGAACAGAGAAGAGTCCTGATCTCAATATTTTATTCTCTTTGGATGATACTCAGGGATTCCATGTATGTAAATGAATGATTATGCTTGCTGTGAAGTAGAGAGCAAACCTCCTGAGGAGTCTTTTGTCTCTTAAGTCAGAATGTAGTATTTAGACCAACAGACCTACTCCCTAATAGAACTACTACAGATGATCAGAAATAAGGCAGCATATTTGCTGCAAATGTGGGGCTAAAAAGCTGTAAAATTCAGCTAATAAGAAATGGGATCAGCTTCTAGAAAGTGGCAGTAGTCACTTAATCTGAAGTGTTCCATTTCCAGACACATTTGTGTACAGCTTTTTCCATAGTACTACGTATATAAAGGGGGATATTACTGTTTTGTGGTATCATAAGAAATACTGTGCAAGTTACAGGCCAGTTTTTTTTACTGGGCAATGTTTCTAGGTTGCTGCTCTCCAGAGATGGAGCTGACAAACTGTCAGTCAGTGGGAGGGCTGTCCCTGTCCCAGTGCCACCAGCACGTGGGGCACAGGCTGTGGATGGGCACAGACAGGGAGTGCCTGCAAGAACAGGCAGATGCTCGTTGCTGACACCAAGGGGGTGTTGCACTGCTCCAGAGAATCCATGTGGATTCTCTATGAGAGGCTCTTTGTTACCTGCTTTAATGTATTTCTGACAACTCTTTTACACTTAGTTCATCTTAAACTAATTAGTGGTGATTGCATGCAAATCTCTTACAGATTTCAGTGCAGTAGATGTAACTGAATAGAATCATTATTGGATGATAATTTGCTCCACAGTGGAGTCCACAGAAGCTTAAATCTCAACAAGGCCTGATGTTCAGGTGCTTACCCAAATTCCCCATGGATAGTTTAATGAGAATAATGTTATTTCTTCCTCTCAGTATGGTCAGAGAGTCAGGCCAAGAGGAACAAATTAGTGAACTGTGTTTGGAGCTTGGCTCAGAACAGTTGAACAGGGGAGTTGCTTCAGCTTTGGTTTCAGAGGGGGTTTTGGAACCATTTTTCCTTAGATATATATAGAGAGAGGTATTGTGGGCAGTAATCTGGCAAGGGCCATAGGCACTTGGCAGGACAATAAATGTTCCTGTTTTCTCCCATCCCAAGGTCTGTGTAAACAAAGAATTCATTAAAATGATGTGTATAAATTAACATGAGTGTGTTGAAATATACAGCAAAGTCTGATGTTTTGTTAAGGTCACTTCAGAAGTAACATGTAGTTTAATGCAATCCTTAGCTTTAGTGAAAGGTCTATGAGTTTTAATTAATATTGTCACAGAACCTAATTTTAGATAACCTCTGGCCACTTACACAACAGTCCAGAAACTTTACATTTACAATTACTGGATATATAGGATACAGTATTTCATGCTTTAAAACCCCATAGAAGTATTTCTATTGGCAGACATTATTTTTTGCCTTTCCAAATCTCTCTCCTTATCTTGCTTTGCTCTTCCAATAGCAGCAATTTAAATAGCTGCCTGTGCACGTGGGAGGCTGCAGCAGCAATTGCGTGGTCCTTTCTCAGCTCCAGAGGATACCTGTAGGCAGTGATTTCCCTAATAAATGGTAATAGGCTAGACAGAACTCCAGCTCCTGCACAAGATTGGTTTGTTTTTCTGAACTGCACAGGCAGATGTTGTTCTAAAAAATGTTGCCTGTAGTGCTTTAGTATTTTTAGTTTGCAAAGCAGAGCCGAGGCTGGGTAGGAAGGGGTGTGCTGGTCCTGGTAGCCAGGGCAGTTAATGCCCCACACACAGACCCAGCCCTTCCTCCCATCTTGGGGAGGGGTGCTTTGGGAAACCTCACAGAAGTTTCCATCAATCTGGGTACACCAATTTCTTAAGGAAGTCAAAATAAATTCCAAACTGTGCTCATGGCAGATCTCGGTGTGGATCATTTTTACTTTGCTTGTGCGTGGCTTCCATTTATTTAACTGCAGCCTGGTTTAGATTTAAGCGGAGTTGAACAATGAAAAGCTGTTTGTCCTGCTCAGCTCCCGGGTTGGAATTCGGGCTCCTCAGGATGCTATGAAATTTTCCCTTGCTGTACATCCCTTTTTTCTACAGACATGGACCTAAAAGTCTGTTAAAATGGTTTATGGGAAACATGAGAGCAGGGATGCAACTTGAATGTTGCATCGTATTTAATACATCACTGGTGCTCCTGGTTAGTTGCTGGTGAGTATTATGTGGTCACTGTTATTCAAAACACTTGTGCAGCATTTAGAATCTCCTATTCTGCAGGACTTAAAGGTGTGCAAAACCAGAAATATTTGATCTTAGTTCATAGGCAGCTGAACACAGACATTTATAAAATCACCAGCTGCAGAAACTTGCTGGGTTTGGAATATTACTCCTTAGACTCATTTCAGCTTCTAACATTGTTTCATTTTACTTTCAGGCCCTTTGGGTTCGTTATTACATCCTCTGAGTATACACATTTGATCTCTCTAGTGATTATGTATATCCATGTAATGAAAGTTGGGGTTTAGGAGTGTTTGGTAATGAAATAACACATTAAAATTTGCGGTGAATTAAATTTGTTAGTCACAAAGTTAAATTTATGAAAAATGTTCATAGGGAAAAATGGTTGTGGCCATTGTCAGCCACAAGAGACTCTTCCTCCCATTTTCCTTGCTTGTATCATATGTAAAGAATGAAAATACTAAAAATTAAAGTTCTTAATATAAGCAAATATGTTAATTGAAGAAGTGGTAGAGCTTTGTAAATATTCCTTATTTGTTTTTTGATTGCTGTGTAGTTACTGTAAAGTAAATAATATGTCCCTGGAGAAATATTTTTTGATTCAAGCATTTTTTTGATTAATTTTGTATCCACAAGGAAATGCCACACCAAATAACATGATACCCTTTTAAACATCAACTATTCATTTTCACATACAGTGTTTGGACCTTTGGATTTAACTGGAAATAACATCTTGGTTATGTGGGCATAAAAATGTCCATCTCCTAATGCTTTGTGTTTGTGCACAGAATTCAAAAGCAACTGAAAACTTTCTGGCAATGGAATATCTTTTATGGCCTGGTCCCAGTGCAGGTACTGTCCACAGAATTACTGTACCTTGAAAGCAGGGGCTTCAAACAATGCCCTGGAAAGGTGCCCAGCCTCTTTATGTTTGTTTTTTGAAAATACTTTTGGCATTTTGGCATTTATCTACATCTAATTCCTTGCTATCAGCAATCTTGGTTTTCATGCTGGCATTTTGTCACCTTACAGTTCTTAGTAGCATGGAAATAGGAGTTTGAGGCTGGGTACTTTGGAATATTTCCATTTCCTCCTCATACATGAGCAGAGATTTTGAAGGCTCCAGGCTCGAGTCCATAGTGTGACAGGTCTTTGATTGTTCAGTTGTTGCTTTGAACAAAATTAATGCTCTTAGTTGAAGCCTTGTTGGATTTGTCAGCTGTTTTACCTGCAGATTATAGCTGGTGAGCAGGTGATATCCTCAGCAACAACACTGGTGGCACTGTCAGAGGAGACAGAATGACTTTTGCCCCTGAGCTGGATTTCCAGCCCAGGAATGAAGCTCTGTGGTGGGGAGCAGAGGAACATCCTGTGTCCCTGTGCTGCTGCTGTGGCTGGGAGTGAACACCTCTCACAAAGATGACCCCACTGCAGGGCCACCTTCTGAAGCTTTTTGTGCAGTGCTGTTAACCACTGACAGGGTCACACTTTGGGGTTTATATGCCAGGCAGCTGTTGTCTCTTTTCTCTGGTAATGCACTAACAAAGGTGCCAATCTCTTGCAGGTGGGTGTACATGGCATTAGGATAGAATTCATCAACGAGAAGGGATCAAAGCGCACGGCCACCTACCTGCCCGAGGTTGCAAAGGAGCAAGGTCATTGTTGCACTTTATTTCATATGATCTGGTGAAGAATTTAAACATACCTGTAAATGTAAAATGCAGTGTTTGACCTTGCACTGATGTCAGATGATGGAGCAATATTTAACAGTAAGAAGACTCTTCTGTAAAATGCCAGTTACATGCCTGTGTCAGTCTCCTAGAGGGATTCAGTAGACTGGAGCTGGTTTTTAAGCCAGTCAGAAATGCAGCAGAGCTGTAGGAAAATCAGATGTGGAGGGGTGGTGCAGTGCTGTCAGCCAGGCTAACAGTTGTTAAAAGCTGCCAGTTTTTGTGTAGCTGTTGGGCTGTGATGTTAGGGAGATGCAGAAGCTCTGTTAAGCTATGGGATGCCTGGGCAATTATCCTAACCACTGATTTATTCCTGAATTCCCAGTGATCAAGTTGTTTTTCAGTTGGGTACTTTCTGCTAGTGCTTAATTCGATTTACAAACACTGACTTCCCGGAGTTCTTAATGGATGGAAGGAAAAGATTTTCAATATGAAAGTACAAAATAATGTTGTGCAAGTCCCTTTTAATGGAGGCACAGATTTAAGTTCGTGAATTTAAAAAAATGGAGTGGGTTTTGTTGAACAGTTACCTTTTGGACCAAGCAGCTGACACTTCATCCTCACTATGATTTTTTTATTTCCAAGGTTGATAGTGTGTCTCAGTCTGTCCCAATCTTTTACTGTTTGCATTGCTGCTGTTTTTATTATTATTTAGCCTTTTTATATGTAAGTTTGTCTACAAAACCTTTGGCTGATACCTTTGCTGGGGATCGTGTTTTTAATTGATAATTCGGTTTCCAAATAGTTGCTTAAAAGTCTAGAGATGTGCCAGGCTTTTTTTAAAATTCAGGAATTGTGGGGGGAATGTGTTTAAATTTCTAAATAATTTTAGTAGACTGTGAATAGCAATCTGATTGTTTAAAGTCTCCAGAACTACCCATTTGGTATGTTCCCAAACATACTAGGTTTTTTTGAATGTAACAGTGTGACTAATTATTGCATCTTTGAAATAACATGTCTAACAGCTACTTAAAATATTAAGTTTTTTAAAATAAATAAATAGGAGTTTTGAATAGCATAAAGATTTTGAGAACAGTAGTGAATCTGTATTTTTAATCCATTACTTTGTTTATTACCCAGACCTATAATACATAGCAGTTCTAAAATTAGGTGTGCCTCTCTAAGTGGTATCTATGAAAAAGTCTGATTTCAAGTTGTCTGCACGTGTTCAACTAATAATTATTTTAAATTTTATATAGAAATTTAATTTTCCATATTAGTCATTTATAATGTCTAAAGTGACTGTGGTACATGATCATACCTCAGCGTTTTGCATGAGTTTAATTTTGTATCACACTCCCAATCTAGGACACCTGAGTGGGTTCACTTTCAGAATATTTCAACTATGAGGTAAAAAACCACATGTTTGTAGAGTGAACTGTGTGTGTAAAGAAAAGCTGTGGATGGTATTTCCTTCAGCTGTTCTCAGTAGGGAAGGACATTGTGGTTTATACCAAAGGCCAGCAGAGCCCTTGGGTTCTCAGCAGCACCACACACTGTACTGTGCTTTTGGAAGTTCTGTTCTTTTTGCTGGATTTCTCACTAATTTTTGCTACTGTCAAATTCAACAGGATGGGACCACATTCAAACCATAGATTCCTTGCTGAGGAAAGGAGGCTACAAAGCTCCGATCACGAATGAATTCAGGAAAACAATAAAGCTAACCAGGTATGGCCCAGGATACTGCACTAAGGCCTCTTGTGGTAATGCTGGGAGTGCTCCTTCCTGGTAAGTGCTCCTGCAGGTGGTCACAGGAAACTCCCCCCTCTGTATCATTCATGATTTCTTTGTTTCCACAAGAGCAGCACAAATTTTGGAGAAGCCTTGCACAGGGAATAGTGGCGCTAAGCAAGACATAAGAGGTGGCTGTTCAATATCTCAGGGTACCTGCATGTTTTGTTTGATAACTCTGCACCTTCTCAGCAGTGGTTTAGCTCTGGCCTCTCAGTGTTCCTTGGCTGTAGAGGGTGTTCAGGGCTGTGGTTAACAGGGATTACTTGCCCTTGTCAGGTTTATTTGGGCAGATGGTGCACGGTGGGGCTGTTGCTGTACCTCATGGAGGGCCCTCGGTATCCCTAATCTGGATCCTCAGAGAAACCTTTGGGTCTCTTTTCTCCCCTGTGGAATACAGGTTTCCCTGATCTTAAGGTGTGAGACTTGTACTGCTTTGACAGCCAGTGTACTGCTGAAACTGTCAGGGATTTTCAGGAGTGGGGACAAGAATGTAATATTTCATACTAGTTCAGTTTGATTTTTCTGATTTAATAAAATATGTTCTTGAGGGCTTCTTAGTGTGTGGGAACCAAAATATTTTAGAATTAGCAGCAGATACTCTGCCTATAATATTGCAGCTACATGGTGAAGGGTAGAGTGAATGTCTGTAAAAATGGCTCTAAACCTATTTATTTGTATAAGCCTGCAGTGTAGAATGACTGCTGAACTGTAGTTATCTGGTCGTGTGGAGAAATGGGAATTTTTAAAATCCAATAAGGAAGTTTTGACCATTTGTCTACAGAGAGATAGACTTTGTGTCTCAATGACTGTGTGGAGTTCTGGATTCTTATAGGAACATAACTACTGTAGAGTAGCTCTGAGTAAGGAAAACATGCTATTATGAAGGTTAAATTGCAGAGGAAGGATTTACAGAAGCCAGCTAAACTTCCAAATGCAGAACCCTGATACCTTTTTAATTTATTTCAGCTGTACACCTTGTTACCTTCTGTTCAAAAAGAATATCTGGAGATAGCTGAGGGCAAGAGTAACAATGCTGCAGTTCATTTCTGTACACCTCAGTAAATAAGGAGTATATTTTTCAAATAAACAAAAAATCTTTATAGCACACATTTTCTTCCTGCTCCATGAGTTTGTTTGGAGCAATGGCATGGGAGCACAAAACAAAACAAACAAAAAACCCTAAAATTCAGCCCACCCCCAAAAAACCTCACGAAAAGCCATGTGTTCTGTGTAATTAAGTTCACAACAATGAAACTGCTCTCAGCAAGGCCCAGGTGGTTACATCGTGTTCCTTGTGTCAGACAGTACTGATGCAAGTGTATTCAGAATATTTGTTGTCAGGGCCTGGATTCTGCTTTTAGTTACACAGAGCTGGCCAATGTTCTTGTGGGACCTGTCTCCATTATTTTTCAGCCATCTTGGGAGCCAGGAGAGGTCCCAGACAAGTGGAACCTGGCAAATGTTTCATTTTTAAGAAGGGTAAGAAGGAAGATCCTGGTTATTACAGGCCTGTTGGTCTCACTTCGTGCCTGGTAAAATCAGTTTGGTGCCTCTCTATAAGAAGGACATCAAACTGTAGAGTGTGACCACAGGAAAGCAACCAAGATGGTGCAGGGCCTCAAGGGCAAGACTCAGGAGGAGCAGCTGGGATCATTTGTTTTGTTCAGGTTTGAGAATGCTGAGAAAGAATTCACTGGGGCCTAAAGCTTCCTCGGGGTGGTGGTGGAGGGGAGCTGCTGATCTGCTCTTTCAGGTGATCAGTGAGAGAACACAAGGAAAGGGAAAGCAGCTGCATTAGGGGAAGTTCATACTGGACATCGGAAAATATTCTTCACTGAGAGGCTGGTCAGGCACTGAAACAGGCTCTCCAGGGAAGTGGTCATGGCATCAAGCCTGTCAGAGGCCAAGGGGTGTCTAAGAATGCTTTTAGCCATATGGTTTAGTTTTAGGTAGTTCTGTGAGGAGCAGGGAGTTGGACTCAATGATCCTTGTGGGTCCCTTCCAACTGGAGATATTCAGTGATTCTAGTCTGAAAAGAATGTGACTACATGTAATGGAGCTGGGATAATTTTAAAAGCAGCATTTGGCAGACAGTTGATACCGATTGTTTAAGAACAGCCCAGAAATCTGTAGTGCTTGTTTACAGTTTTTCCTCCTAGGTTTTTGTAGAGTTGGCTGAAGATTCAGGACACTCTCACTAAATCCACAGGAGTTTCTATTCCACCTATTTCCAGCAACGTAGTAGGCAACCATTTTTAACAATTGTTTGCTTTAAGTATTTCTCACAAGCACTTAGGCTGTGGTTTGTAATGTGATTCGGGAATGACCCTGGCAGCTGGGGCGGTTCCCTCCCTGCCCTTGTGCAGCTGAAGTCAGTCTTATTCCCAGCAGCAGAAGCTGGAGCCCTTCTCACTAAACAAAGCACCAGGGCAGCATTTCCAGTGCTCCTGCAGCTTGCTGGAAACAGTTCCTGAATTGGCTTCTGTGCTCCTCCCCAGGTACCGCAGTGAGAAGATGACGATGAGCTACACAGAGTACCTTGCCCATCGTCAGCATCATCACTTCCAGAATGGTATTGGGCACCCCCTCCCACCATACAACCATTATTCCTGACACTGAGCCGCATGACCAGTCACTGGACCTCTCTGCAGACCTCTTCCCAGGAGACCCTGCCCCTTCTTGGTCTAGCTATCTCTATTACTGTACCATTTTATGATGATAGTTTCCGTTGCCATGTTGAGGCTTCTTAGTTGGTTCAGCTCATCGTGGCAACGGGAGGGAAAACTGCATTACTACAAAGATCCCATACGTTTTTTATTATTGATCCACTGCAGATTTTTTTGCAGCATATACCCTTGGGTTTTTTATGAAAATTTAAATTTCTACTTCATTAACATTGAATTATATCAATCAAGGCTTTCTGTGACTGTGGATGGAAGGAAGAGTTTAAGGATTGCAGTTAGGGATGCTTTGCTTAGCAAAAAGGCATTCATGGCTTTTGCATTAATAGGTGTGACAGGGAATGAAACATATCGGATTCAGGTATTAAATAGACAATGAACTGCATTTTCATAACATTCTTAACATTGTGTGTACGATATCTCACCCTCCCAGTAAAGATTCCATGTAGCTCTGTACAGGATCTCCAGATCCAGCACAAGCAGCCAGAATGGCTGGCACACAGAGTGCTTGTTTGGGATGAAGAGAAGCAGCTCGTGTCCAGCCAGAGGTGATGTTGGCAAGGCAGCGTGGGCAGAATCAAGTGGCCTCATTGATAGGGCACAATCCAGTCCAGCAGGACACCAGGCCCCTTTGTGTCCCTGCTGTGCTGGGAATCATGGGCAGCCCAGCCCTGTCAGGAGTAGTCAGGATAATGCATTTGTAATGAAGATGCCTTTCTGATGACTCAAATTAGGAGTGACATTTGTTTTCTAAAAACAGGTTGGTGAGTAGCAGATGTCATATTAGGAAGAATATGGATTTAGATTTTAGTGCCTTTGACTATAATATAATTATATACTTATATATAAAATTCATAGAAAACATATAGCAAATCCTCCAGACATTCTAGCAAACCCTGTTGAGGCTGCTCTGGCATCAGGGTTTTGGACAACTTCTTTTTCTTCAAAGTGAGATTTTTAAAAAAATTTTTTTCAATAGCAAACTTATTTTGGGAGAGAGAAATCCCCAGTTTGTTCTTTTGCCTGCTGTTGAACTTAACTGAGCTTTATCAAGTCATGAATAGTTGGATCAAGTTAACTTTTCTTTAATTAAAAAAAACCTGTTTTGAGAGCCAGGACGTGTATGCCATAATGTTACATGTTTTCATTTATTGCAGGAATAGTGCTTGAGAGCTGTAAGTACTGTGTAATAATTCTGATACCCCTCCACACAGTAGAAGAAAGAAAACCCATTGGAACTTTGTCCCGCTGTAAGAATAGGATTTAGTAAAAGGTATGTGTGGAACATTTGCAAGCCCAGTCGATGGCAGGAGCTCTCTCCTTCCTCCTGTGCCTGCAGAACTCCCACTGCTGCCTGCTGCAGCTCAGGGCATGTTCTAGGGGACAGCACAGGCCACCTGTTGCAGAAAAGACCTTCCTAATATGCGTGAGTAAACCACAGTAAGCAGAAATTCCAGTTGTTTTGAATAATGAATGTTTGTATGTATATAGATATATACAGTTCAAATAGATAAAATCCATTTAAATTCAGTTGTTTAAAAAAGATTGGATTAACTGTAAAAATGTTTCAGTAGGGTTTCAAAACTAGATAAGGATAAATTATGCTCATCCCTTATGTGAGGTTAGCTCTGCCACTTAATTTCTATGGAGGTTCCTGTAGAAGGTCTCTGGTATTCCTTCATCCACAGCATTTATGTCCAAATATTACCATTTTCAGTTGCGATGCCTTAATTTATAAGCAGAGGGCCTGAAATTTCAGGAGCCAAGAGATGCCAGCCAGAAGCTGCAAAAATGAGTAGATGTTTATACAGAGGCTATTTTGGATGATACTGTTGTCTTGTTTCTACTTGGGGAACACTTTTAGATGAATTAGTCTTCAAGTGGAAATGTGAACAAGTGGCTACCTGACAGAGTTGTGTTGGTTCTTTTTCTTGCCCTTATAGGGAACCTGAGCACAAACTGAATCATTCTGCTGCAAAAAAAAAGTCATCCAACCCCATCTTTATCTGTCATCTCGTTACAGCTCGCTCGTGCTTCTGCATGAGCTCATTGTTAGAAGTTTTTTAAAAAGATCTATTATATATAAAATATATATGTATTGAAAGGTGCTAATCAACCTCAAGAAGGTCACGTGACTGGTCATGCGGATCTAAAATCATATCAGATTTTTTAAAAAATCTTCGATATATGCAGATGTTATACAGAATTTCTTACCAGTGTAATAATGATATACTGATGAATAAACAATCCTGCAGGATTTTAAGGACAAGGTCAGCAATACTTCCCACCATGGCTTGGGGGAGAAAAGGATAGTTTTGTCTCCTTTTTGTACACAGCATAATGCACAACGCATTTTTGTCTATCTCTTAGTAGCTGTTGCTTAAAAATATAGTTAAAGGGTGTTACACAAACTGTAAAGGTGTGCTTTTGAACTGAGCTCATGCCAGACCCTTCTGGACCAGAGTTTTGTATCACTAATTTAAAAACTGTTACAGAGTCTGTGGTCGATCAGATTGTATGATACTTTTTTTAAAAGATTGGAATAATCAGTCTACCTACAGTGTTTCTAGGGCACCTACCTCCTCAGCACAGGAGTGCTGAACTGCTGCAGATTCTCTGTGTAATTGTGGGATTCTTTGTACCAAACTTTGTGCAGCTCACTGTGACATGCACTGGCACAGAATAGGTCTGTTTGCTTAAAGCTGATCAGCAATTGCTCTCACAAATGTCATTCCCTCTAGTTACCTTTAGTACCTTTCAGTTGTATTGTTGGGGTTAGCTACAGATCTGTTTTTCATTTGGGGTACTTTATAGCAATTAAGGTACAACCAAGTAGCTTATTTCACTGTTTGTTAAGTTGAAATGCTGATTTATTTTATGAGCACTACTCAGTTTGCCTTATTCCATTAAAGAGATTGTTGGGGGTTTTTTTCATTCTCTTGCTTAATGTTCCTAAAAACTCTGTTCTGTAAACTGAGTTAGACAACCAAACCATAGACTTGACACGGAGCTGTTACTCAGTGATGCTTCAAGTGTCCTTCCTGCTGCCACCCCAGCGGATGCTGCTCCGGCAGGGAGGGGCGCTGCGGTCCTGACCTCAGCCCTGCTCTGGAACCAAGGTGGGCACAGCCCCTGGCACAGCCCCTGGCACAGCCCCTGGCACAGCCCCTGGCACACCTGGAGTTTGTATATGGACCTCTACTTGTCTTCAACTGTGCGGGTTTTTAAAACTGTTGTCTGGAGTAGGTTACATCTCTTATGTGTGTTAGATCGAACCAAAGAAGCCTCCAGCCATGCCCAAATGCTGCTCCTAAAGCCTGCCTTCCAGTCCTTACAAAATCCCTGCAGGATTAAATGTGTTAACTTTTTTATTTTTGTACAGTTTCTAACTGATTTTTGCTAGTGATGTTAATTGAATTAAGTTTATTTGGGGAGTCTGAGTATCTCCTCCATTTAAATAAACTGGTGACTTTCCTTTTATGTTAAAAAAAATAAAAAAGAATAAAAAAAAAAGAGAAACCCAAAGTGTGCCTCTCAGATTTAAGGGTTTCTGGTTACATTTATTCTTAAGACCAGCAATGATTCTTTATATACAAAGATATGTTTTCCTCATTTTTTATTACTGTTAAAGAAAAAAATAAAAAAGAAAAACCTCTTTCTTTGCTCTGGACCCAGTAATTGCGCTGGTACATAAACGCACTGAGAAAACAAACTTTTGTTTGAAACTTTTGTAACAACTTATGACTGTTTTTGTATATCAAAGTTGATTCTTTTCAAGATATTTGGATCTAGTTTCTAAGTTATTTTAGTGTTTTATATGTTACAAAGGAAAAAAAAAGCATACTTTAAATTGTTCACCAGCATCTTGAGTTATCTTCAATGCCATGGTGACACACAGCGGGCTTAGAGCTACCTGGAGTAGCTTGGAAGGCCTCAAGTCTTTTCCTTCCTTCCTTAGCAACTCGATTGATTACAATAATATCACAGATTACCTGACCCCCTTCCTTTATAACTAGATCCTCCTTCCTTCCACATTTAATTGCTATTAGTGTGAAGAAACTGTTGAAATGGGCATTTTAATATAAGTACGGCTTAAAAAGAGAAAAATGAGGAAAAAGAAAAAAAAATGCTAGAAGGTTATCTGTGGGTCTGTGAGATATGGCTGTGGAAAGATATTGTAGTAGTTTTAACACTATTGTTATTACCTTTTAAATCATTTACCCAATAAAATAAGGAAAAAGAATCACCATTTCGTTTTATGTTTCTCTGCTTAATTGACTCGCTTGGTCAATGTTTTTATTTAAGCATATCAGATGCTAATGGTGTGTTAGAAATATTTTCTGGGATTAACTCTTTTCTCTGCTGTCGGAACACTCTTGGGACATGCAGCTTTCACTAAACACTCCAGGTTAAATTATCATTTCTATCAGCTACACCAGTTATTTATATCAGTATATTGATCAATATTTATATCAATTACCAGTTCAGTTTTATACTATTATGTCTGACTTTACACGTGGAATTCTGTCCAGGCCTGAGCTCCTTCCTCTGAGAGGCAGAAGTGGTTTCAGTCTTCTGAGGCAAAACTTCTTGCAGAACCAGTTCTGCTGGTGTAAGCAACATCTCACCTGCACCACTTACAGCCACACTGTTCAACAGAATATTGTGGCAGTGTGCACTGAGGAATCTCTCTCAAAGCCACAGTGCAGCTGATGACAAAACAAAGTACCCAGAGAGACAAAACTGAGTTGGAGAACTCTGGTCCCTCAGCCAAATTCTTGGTGCACTGAGAGACGCTTTCTACTGAGTCTGAGTTAGAGGGAGCATATTTCCTCTGTAGGGTAATTCCTGAGACAAAGAATTCCATCTCCCTGGAACTCAGATCTGATTTTTTAGCAGGGTTTTGTTTGCCTAAAGCAGTAGTAAGAGCTCTGCTGGCTGTAGATGAAAAGTCTTTGAAAACAAAGCAGTAGAATCCATGTAACCTTTGGCTGTTGAAGGCTGATGCAGCCATTACTCCACATGCTCTGAAGCTTTGATTTAGCAGATTAACAAACCTCTGAAGGAAAACCTGCCTCAGTAAATAGCTTCCATCACTGGGTTAGTATTTCAGAGTTGGTATCATTAGTCTGAACTGTGTAAAATCTAACTTAAACCTAATCTAAACCCCTCAGGCCGTTGGACTGTAGAGCCAGTTACAATTTCCTATGAATTTTCCTCTTCTCCCTACTTTAGCCAGCTCTCCAGTTACCATGCTGTAAAAATCAAACTTGCAGTAGCACTGAGGTTGTGTAAGTTGTGGAAACATGCTTAAGCTTACATAGGTGTTGGTATTAAACAATGAAAGGCTGATTTCCAGTTAGTTACAGAGAGCTACTGAACATAATTAGCAGTGCCTGCAAAGGGAAATTGCTTGCTTGGTTCAGCTCAGGCTGCCATACTGCACTTCACACTGGATTTCTGTTTAAGATGTTGTATCGGCCTGTATACCCTTCCAGAGAAATTAAGCTGGAGAATTGATTCTTTTCCCCACCTACATGAAAAATTGAATCCTCTGCAATGACTCTGTAATAATACAGGTGGGCACATCCAGTATGTTCTTTTTCCAGGAACAGGATTTGCCAAGAGCCTCACACAAGGAAATAACCTACTTGTCTGAGATGTACTGGGTCACCAGAATACATGTGACTACACTGCAATAATGCAGATTACAGCCAGAAACATTGCTGAAGTGCATTAAAACTCCTTTGTCATCACCTGTGCTGTGGGGCCAGCCAAGTGCAGGAGTGCAGCTGCTACAGCAGCTTTCTGAACAAAAGGTTGAGCTGAAAACTTCTGTGTGTGTTGCACCATCTTCTACTAGAGTGCCATGAAAAAGGAACCACAGGACACTGTAGGGTCAGTGAGGAAGTGTCCTTGCACTGTAACAGGTCCCTGAGCTCTTCACCTGAAAGACAAGGCCAGGTACTATTTAAACAGTGATTAAAGGACTTAAATCCCACAGTGAGCTCTGCCAGCAAACTGCTCTTGACTGACAGGTACCAGGCACAGGTCACACCAAACTGCCTAAAACGTGACAAATCCCAGTAACCATTTTCCTCCCAGGAACTGCTGTGAGCAAGGTAGGCAGCAGCAGACTGGTTCAGACAGGAGCCTCCATATTCTGACTGATTTATAATTAGATAATTCTGAGTGCCTCTGTGCCCTCTTCATGTTACACATTCAAGTGGAATGTCAATTTTAGTTTTCTTACCTAGTTACAAAAAGTCTGAAGCAAGACAGACTGCAGATCTGGCACAGTAGAATGATAACAAAACTGTTCCATATCCATTAAAATGAATTTATTTGTTTTCGTTAAAGGTTTAACAACTATTTGCCCAATGATCTGGACTTAGGGCACAACAACAAAAAACCCCATCAGACCAAAATACAAAAACAAGTACACAAATTACCCCATATTTGTAAATGTTACCTCATAACCAAGGTTTAGCACATTAAAAAGTTTACAAAATTTATAACACTCTTACAAATTATTCAGAACTAACAGCATACGTGGCAGTTGAGCCCATCCACATCCATCCTCGCCCTTGCCAAACCATTCTGTGCCTGGATAATGCCGTGCTGGAAGCAGAGGGTGGGGTAACCAGAGCTGCAAGGTTCTGGAAGGCCCTTGGTGCTCCAGCCCAGGGAGCAGCTCCAGCTCCTGGCACAGCGTGGTTGGGGAGAGCGGGGTGTGCTCGCTGCTCTGCCTGCTGCGTCCTCTGCAGCATTGGGATAATGACTCAGAAAATGCAGAAATAATTTAAAAAAAGTACAAAATTGACCCTGAAGAAAAATAAAATTATTTATAAAACAGCTTGGCTTTTGACTAAATTACACCAACAGCTGCGAGACAGATTTACAGCAATATCACTTAAAGTACGAGATCACAAAAATCAACAAGATTTGTTATGAGTCTTGTCACTGTAGAACTGAAAACATCAAAGCTGATCTGTCTGTTTGCAGAAACGTCCTACCAGGGCTGATATACACCCTCTTCCTGGGATTTGGCCTTTTCAGAGCTTCCTTAACTATAAGCACTAATTTAATTCCTAAGAATCCGCCTTGACTGAAACAATTGCAACACCAAAGAAAATAGCACAACTGTATTTTCCATTAGCTATGATGCATAGAAAACAAATACTTCTGGTTTAGATGCAAGACTTAGGACATAAAAGTACAGTCATTTAACAGTAGCAAGAAGCCATTTCTGAAAAATACAACTGAGCTTTACAAAAGGATCTCAAATACACAGAAATATCAAAACTCTGATTCTGGCCAGAAACAGAAACCTACAGTTAGGTACTCTGTGACCTCAGGGTTTGCAAAGGACTGACTTTTCCTGTCTCCCAAGTTCACCAAGGCAGCAGCTGCTCAAGCACACGTAAGCTTTGCTTACAAGCAGCATCTAGGAACCATGAGAAGCTGAACCAAAAGCAGCTCCAGGTGCGTGTTCACAGACTGTGGCTTTTCATTGATGTATAAACATGGGCAAGAGCTGTTCATTTGCACCCTTCAGAAGAAACAAGATGCAAATTCTCCTTTTGTGCTTAAAAAGAAGGAAGTTGAACAAATAGATACAGCTCAGACACTGTGCAGTGTCTGAATCCTGGGGAAAACAGCACTGCAGGGATCCTGGACAGCTAAAGCCATGGCACAAGGTGGTGGGTGCAGAAACGGTACTGGCTCATTTCTCTGCTTTGGAGGGTTGGAGGGCTGCATAAACAAACCCATCAGCAAACAGATTTATTATAGTTAATGTTTCATTTATGGGTACACTTGGAAATGTAGCCACTGGCAACAGGAGTAATCGATTTCCTTACTCCTTGTTTCTTTTGAAGTGCTTATGGTACTAAAAATTGGAGGGCTCTGTTCAGACCTCCTAATCCATACCAGCATCTCTGCAGGCCAGGCAGTGGCACTGCACAAGAGGTTTTTTTCTGGTATTCTGGCCAGCAGATAAACCCACTTTGGGGTGAGATTTCACACTGCTTCAGCTGCTGCTGCTGGGAACAGCAGCTCTGGCTGTGCAGCCCCACAGCTGCTGCCAGTGTTGCTGGGATTCTTAGTGCCAGGACAAAGGAGCAGGAGGCCCAGGGCAACCCTTCCAATTGTGCATTGCACTGCAGCACTGGGAAGTCTCATCACCAGGAATTGGGCAACAGCTTGAAGTTACCGTGACACGGATTGTGTGCGTAACACCCAGGAGAGAACACAATCACCTCCCAAGAACAGCAGGAGAGTTTGGTGCTTTCATTTCCAGCATAAATAAGCATAAAAGCAACCAAAGAAATTGGTATAGTGTTACTGCCTATAAAACAAACCATTCAGGGAAAAGGAAAATCAGGCTTGCCAGGGAAAACAACAAATAACTGCTATGGAGGTGAAGTATTCTGCTTTCCCATATCCTGCACATAGAACAAGCTCTGGCTGATGCATATTCCCAAAAGATACCAGAGAGAGGAATAAAGAATGTGAAGTTCCATGACAATTGCTTCAAAAGTTTATTCCCTTTCTGCTCCCCTTCTGACCTGTCCTTCCCCTTCTGTGGAGCCTGTCTCAGCTATGCTGCTGCAGTTGTGTGGTGGCTCAACATAAACCAACATGAAATACTGTTTTAAAAGCCTTCAGAAAAAGGACATGAGAAAGGAGGGAATAATTTAACTTCTGGGCCAGGCACCACAGGAAAGACATTGAGGCTCTGGAGCTTGTCCAAAGGATTAGGGCTGGTGAAGGGTCTGGAGCACAAGTCTGAGGAGTGGCTGAGGGTGTTGAGCCTGGGGAAAAGGAGGCTCAGGGTGGACCTTGTCACTCTACAACTGCCTGAAAGGAGGTGGTCAGCCTCTTCTCCCAGGAAATAAGCAACATGACAAGAGGAAACAGCCTCAAGTTTCACCAGGAAAGGTTTAAATTGGATATTAGGAAAAATTTCTCCACCAAAAGGGTAGTCAAACTTGGAACAGGCAAGCCAGGGAAGTGGTGGAGTCACCAGCCCTGGAGGTACTCCAAAGGTGTGTAGATGTGGCACTGCAGGCTATGGGCTAGTGCTCAGCTGGGCAGTGGGGGTTAATGGTTGGCTTTATGATCTTAAAGGTTTGTTCCAACCTAAATGATTCTGTTCTAACTCAACCAGCCTCACTGATACTGCACAACAAAGAAGCAACAGCTTATGTCAAAAAGGCGAAGGTTGCCCTTCCTGCCTTCCCACCCACACCACTGGATGCCTTTAGTGCAGCTCCAACACTTCTAAAATCCTTATTTGAGTAGTTGGTTTACCTCTCCACACTTTGCTAAATTACCTTGTTCAGTAAAACATTTTCACAACTTAAGTTGGTATGAAAGAGTTCAACACGTCCAGAACCTGCCCACAGTAAGGTTTGGAAGGACAGTACAAGTGTCCCACTGGCTCTGATGAGCAAACTCCACGTGGTGAAATTACACCTGAAATTTCTGTGTGACTCAGGACAACTGGAGCAACATAAGAGGGAAAAGCTCAGGTTGGCCCAGGGAGCCCCAGGGTGGCAGGGAGGGCAGGAGTGAGCACTCCCAGCAGCTCTGCTGCCAGTCAGGAACCCCTTCCCACTGCCCAGGGGTGGCCCTGGGTCAGCTGGGTTTACATTTCCTGCTACTGAATTTTCAGTCAGCCAGAAGAGCTCACAAATTTTGCATTCCAAGCAAAGAGCTGCACTGAGTGAGACACCTGAGCTCATTTAAATTCTCCTGCAGTTTTAATTGACCAGAGGCAGTCAATGGTGGCAAACAGCGGGGTTTATATTTGTCTGGAATGCCCTGAAGCAGATTACTACGGATACAAAATGCTATAGTTTAAAAAAGAAAAAAAAAAAAGGCTGCAACTTAGTGAAGTGTTTCCAGTAACTGCAGTATTCTGACAGAAAAAAGGGGAAAGATGCTTAGGAAAAAAAGGAAATACTAAAAAAATAAGTAAGTTAAGCAAATAATAATGCTAAATAGTATTTGCAAAAGGGATAGTTTAGGTATATGCTGCATGTTCTCAAGTTGTGAGCATACAGTACATTTTTATATGTATATATATACACACACACACAGAGCAAGGCATGGAAGAAAGCCAGAAACTAGTTTGTAAATCAGAATACGGGACAATATATTTCTGATTGAGGTGTACTGTTTTTAATCATATAGAGTAAAAATATTTGAAGTAGCCACTTGTTCCCTCACCAATAAATTTTTCTTCTTTAAGGAAAAAAAAAAGTCAACTACTCATTCTTACTTTTGCTTCCTGAGGTATAAATGACTGTACCCTAATTTCAGCACATACCTTCAGGTGATCCAGCTGGAGGAGGTATGATGGTTTTGGTTTATCTTACAAGTCACAGCTTTGACAACACAATGAATCTATAAATTCCAACAAACTTCTCTGTACAAGAAAAAACCTGCAGCCCTGAAACACAACAGTCTGCATAGTGGACTCACAATTCTGGAAGAGCACAGTCAGGATTTCACATCTTTCCACCCAGCAGTTTCTGCTCTTGCAAAATTTGAACACGTGCACATAGTTGATCATTCTGTCCATCTACATCCTGTTCTCCAAGAAGACACATTGATGGGAAGATTCAGTCATAGTGCTAAACTGGAACAGGCTCTTTCCAGTAGAGACCTACACTTATTTGACATTCCTTTTTATACCTGTATTTAAAAATCAGTACACAGATGATTGAGCTGTCGGGAGAGAACAGAGTTTCATTTTGTTTCTTCACCAACCAGTCTGGTCAGCGAGGATCAGGGTAGACAGAGCAGGAATGTTTCAAAAGCTACTAAGTATAAAAAAGAAAACTGATGTTTAATTGGACTTGGTATCTCCACTCCTTCTCCAAGCCTAGTCCAAGCTAACTGAAAAAAACCATTCTGTTCAAAGTCAGGACAGAACAGTGGATGCAATCTCTTATCATGGCTTATACATAACATGGTCTTTTAAAAGTATTTCAACATTATTTTTTCCCCTCACCCAAATAAAAGCATCTCCAAAGCATCAAGATATGATGGAACTTCACTAGATAGATACTTACCCACTGCAGTTTACAAGTTAAGTAGTTGATTAAAAAGAAAATTATTATTTCTTGATTGAGTTATTGTTCCCCAACATTTCCAACCAGCTTAAGGAAAATACAGTAGAACCTCACTGTTTTGCACTTCTGACTGGAAGATTAAGTGTGCATTGTTCCTGTGACCATTTTGGAACATTCAAGTTCTAAGAGTTAAGCCAGGATGATGGAGTTCAACACGTTGGTTCACATCAGTGGAGTGTTACAATTCAGCATTATTTCCTATCCTACAAGTGTACTTTTCTTTCATGGAAAATGAGTCAAAACGAGGTAGCACTGCCACTCTTTCTGCTGGAATGTGGACAGGTCCTGGCCTAATTTTAACTGTTGGCTTAGCAAGATTCTACTGTCATCTATACAAAATGTATAAAACATGAACCTTTCCCAGAATAAGGCCACTAATTTTGCCATTGGCAATAGGCAGTGAGAAACAGTAGGTAAAAAAACCTCACTTGATTACAGAGGTGTTTTTGAGGCAAAAAACCAAGGGAAGAAGTATAAAGCCACTGTCCTCTCATCCCTCCTCTTTGCTTTCCAGTACATCTCTGCTTCCTGTATGAGCTACTCCGTGGGGAGACATTTCAGTCTATTTTCTTAGCTGGGAGTCTAAGCAAGTCCATGCTACATTTCAAGATGGGGACAGCACTGGAGAAGAGCAGGATCACGAGCTTCCCGTGAGTCATGGTCATGACAGTCTGGTGTCCGGACGCCCAGACTCGGTACCAGGGCCCATAAAAAGGATCTGAGACAGCTGGGCACAACATGTTGTTCAAATTCACTTCTGTAACCTGGGAAAGCAACAACAAATTCATAAATTAACAGTGTTTTTATGTTGCATTGATTCAGACCCCTAAAATGGTGAAAATTTAGAGAATGGCCGTAATAATCAAAAATGTTTAGGTGACACGCTTTTGCCCACTGCAAGTAGGGCAGCTTTCAGAAGAAAAAACAAATCAAAATTCCATTGTGTATTTAATAAATGGATTTGTGCAGGTACATAACCAAACTATGAAATGTTTCACCAGTATTTGTAAAATATGAGACACAAATACTCATTAGAACATGCGATTTGCATACAAGTAGCCTTATCAAAAATTTGCATGCAGGTAGCCTTATCCATGTAGATCTGGACACTCAAACTAGGTACTGTTTTTACTTTGAAAGTACTTGCAAACTATCCATTTATTAACCTGTGTTTACTTACCAATCCCAGGATCTGCAAGATGCTAAAATGATACACAAACATAAACCCCGTGGATAAAAGAGCCCACCAGAAATTGCAGAGGGGTTCTGGAGTGTAGATACCTTGAAAAGAAAGGAATACATTTAGTATTCAGCTGCACTGCTGTGGCCAGCAAACACTCAATGAATAATCCTCTCTCCCCTGCTCTGGGGATGTCAGGGCATCTGGCTCGAGCTGATAACCTACTCAATACCATTATAGTAATTAATATTTGAGAGCTTTATTTCTTACCTGGAGCACCCTGACCAGCTTCTTCCCTCCTCCTGGTCCAGCAGTAAAATCTACAATATGTTAGCTCACTAAACTTGACTATTGTTGACTAACATCAATGATTTTTACTTCATTCTTCCTTCTACCACAGAAGTACTAAATACAGTAATGGTGTACAACGGATCTTCAAAAAATCAGGTTATTTATACCTAAATACCTGCATATCGCAGGGATTATGGCTTCAGCGTGCACAGAACTGATTTGGGTAGCAGCAGGTCCTGCACAGCTTATATTAGAGCACAGCCTAGCTGTAATTTCCCAATTTAATGGTTATTTAACAAGTATTAAAAAGGAACTTGCACCAGTAATGCCAAGGAATAGAAAAGCTGTATGAAGTAGTCAATCCATTAAAGGCAGGCTGTGCTTTTAAATGAAAGCTGCTATGGAAATACTTTCAGATATACACTGCAAACAGTTTTATAATCAGTAGATATCATAGATACTATAAAATACTTCATTTGAAGGGAAGGAAGTAGCAGATAAATTACTCCAACCTTTCTCTCCCCTCCCAAACCCAGGTTTTGTCTATTTACTGACAAAACACAATGTTCCCTGATCTAGAATGTACCAAGGAAATCAGATTTAATAAAAGTACTCATAGATACAAGACTATTTTGGGAATTAAATATTCAAATTTCATATGGTGAGAACAAAACCAGTTTACAGAGTTCTCAAGACTCTTACTAGCAGCCATGAAAATGTCACTGTAAGATATGTGGGAAAATATTACTTTCCTTATGACTTTAATAACTTAGCTTGAGAACATGAAAGAAAGATGCACAATGTCATGCTGTCTGGCTGCTGTAAGAATTTCAGAGGATTATAAAAATACACTGGCAATTTTTATCTGCCTTTATCTGCTCTCTGATCCATTAGATATTATTAAATACTGGAACATGTATCCAGTACTCAAGGACAGCTCAGAGCACAGAGTGCAATATTGACACTAGCCTTGGCTAGCCAGCACATTCACTAATTACCATGAAGTAATTAAAGACTGCAGCATACACTGTACAAGGCTACTGGGAACTCAAATAACTCCACAAGCAGAGTAGCTACCACAGAACCCACCAGCCCACAGCTGCTATGAAAACACCTGTGTGGCATCCTGTGTAGATAAATCAAGGTAACCATAGAATGGGGCATCCCATCTCAGGTTCAAAGTCTCTAGAGCAATGCTTTCTCAAGATCTGTTACCCTTTCAAAATTCTTTTCTGCATAGTTTTCTCCCATAGTTTGTACCCATCATCCCAGTTCAGACTGACTTTACAGTGTTTACCTGAAATAAGTTCAATTAAACAACACTTTGTGAATGCCACACATTCAAAATGACCTACACACTGTTGTCTAAAACTGCACATCCATCCAGTGTCCACCCACAAGAACACAAGTGCTCTGCTGCTGATCCACAGGGCCAGACTCTGACTGTGGGAGTGCCAGCAGCACATCTGCACCCCACAGAGCAGCCCTGGCTCAACAGGGAATGGCAGCAGTGGCACTGCCCCAGCTACAGCTGCACACCCACTTTCTGTGGGCAGGCTGGGACCTGGTGGGACCAGGAGAAATAGGAGCACAGGAGCTACTTGGAAAGCATAAGGCAGCCTGCCTGGGAGGTTTCTTATCCAGTGGGAAGGTGAAGGTCAGAAGTGTCTGAACAGCAAGAAAAATCCAAAAGCAAAAGCAAACTCTACAGGAATAGCTTTAAATTCTGCAGGTAAAGGGAACAAAATCACAACAGTAATTCTTGGAATGCACTTGGCAAGTGTGAGCTAAGAGCTGGCATCCTATTCAGAAAATGCTACAGAAACCTTGACTTAAATAGCAATGATACTCATTAAACTCCATGGCCTGAAAATATCAGATAAGTGACACCACCTTGAATATGGTTTTTCATTACAGAGAGAAAAGAAGGAATAACCAGCCTTGGTGTCAGAGTGCACGAGATATGGCTCTATTTTTGGCTGCACCGACTTCAGGTGACCTGGTCAAGCTTTACAGAAACTCTTTGTGCTCCCTCCTCTGCTGTAAAGAAAACACTGTTTGACTTGCAAAATTTATTTATGTTGCCCTTGCAGTTTTAGGTGCATCTTTAACCTAGATACAAAACACAACATGAAATTTAAATAAGGTATCAAAGCAGCTCCTGGGAACTGGCTGAGCAGTGCTAAACCAAATTAGGTTTCTGTTGGCATTTGCTTATGTTATTTCAAAAGTATTTGACAAAGCCTGGTGAGTCTAAAGGGGTGAGCACCCAGGAAAGATAGAGACACCTCCATATCCAGGTGACTTACAGTGCAGGTAGGGTATAAACACCAATATAGATAAGTGAACTATGAAATGAGACTGGAGGGAGACAAGAGTCATCCAAAGACCAAGGAAATCGCACAAGATGTCAACACAGATCTATGGCACAATTTGGCTTTGGACCCAGGCTTCTCATGTCCAGCTTCAGTCTAGGCAGGGAATCACATTTCAGAGGTCCCTCAGGAGAGCTGTTCAGGTTCCCCCAGCAAGGAATTTCACTCTGCTACATCCTCTCTCTTGCAAAATTTAAAAAAATACATCAGCAGCCCTCACTCTCTACAGATTTTTGGTCTTGCTTTGTACTAAAAACACCCCTCCTTGTTAGATTTTGAAATCCTGAAAATAATGGTGTGATTTTCAGCAGTAGCACTATTTGGACATCAAGGGACAAAAAGGAAACACTGACCTGCACACAAAAACATTTCAGAGCTCTCTAGATTCCACAGTGTGCTTTGGGAAACTGATTTTCAATTCCTACCTGGTACCTTTTCTATACCTTTCTCATTAGACAAATAACCAGTATAGATTTTATTGCTCTACAGTCCTGCTATTCAGCAGATGGCTGTTTAATGGAGCAGTGTGGTCTATTTTCCCTAGTACAGTCTGTTAAGAGAAAGACACAAACAGGAAAATTGAGACCCAGCTGAGTGGTTGTTTGAAGGGCCTGTGTTGGCTTTGGCAAAAGCTGCTTGCTGCTTGCACAGGAAATCAAATTCAATAGGTGGGAGCAGAGAGTTTCACTCTCTGTTTATGAGAGATCATGGGCAATTCTTATACATTAAGCACTTACAGAAATTTAGTCCAAGTGCCAGTCTGGCACTGATCTCATTCTCAAAAACACACACACCCCAGGCAGCTGAGACCACTCCAAGTCAGGGCCATCTAGGTGGGCTGAAGGTTTGCTCCCATGTTGAAATAGCATGGCAAGGGATATCTCAGTTTAAATTAAACTTCATTACTTCAACAACATTGATAGGAAGGATACCAAATAGAATGAAGAGCTTGGGGTTCTTCATCTGCTTTTATAACACGATTTTGTTCACCTTGAACATGCCAAGTTGTTCATTTTGCCATCTAGGAAAAGGAAGCATGGCTTAAAAAAAACTAAAGATCAACAAAGAGATGCCATTTCTTTTATGCTGCTCCCACCCCCCAAGGTGCTAGTTCCAGTGCTCTTATGAACTATTATTTTTTATTTAAAATTCCCAGTACACAGGCTTGTGAAAATTTGAACACAACTTAATAGAAAGTAATACTCCTTTAGTAATTCTGTGAAGGCATAATGCAGAGAAAATTACTTCTCTGTTTGAATTAGAACCTAAATATAGTACAAATTTTAATTTAGTAGGGTTTAAAAAATCTCTTTAATGTCTTGTTTTCATTCCCACTACATTTGATAGAACTTCATGAATTTTCCAGTGCCAGTGCTGCACACTCTCCTTCAGCAGTCTCCCAGTTACAAGTAGACCTGCTTAATCCAAAACTCAGAACAACTATTACAATCATCATTTTCAAACTTACAAAAATGTGAAGGGAAATTTATTTTCCTTTTATTTCCCTTGATCAAAGGGTTAACTCCAGTTCAGTGGCCTACTGAGCTAACCTAGAGATGAAACTTCCTTTCCAGGGGAAAACAGGAAAAAAAGTTCTCAAGAGGACAATCCTGAAATCCATGTTTCCTCTACAGCTGTTCTGACCCCATGTGTAGGTTTCAGACTGGTACCTTGTGCCAGGAGGTTTCTCTTTCCCCTCAGTGCCAGCTACTCTCAGAGCCAGCTCAGACAGAGCTCTTGTATTACCTGCTGCTCTCAGGAAAAATTTTTTATATTCCATAAAGAAGCAGCAGTAGTTCTTCCTCTTCCTTCACAGATAGCAGTTCTTGCAGATATTGGCACCTACCCTTTTAACTTCTCCATCTCCCAGAGGGAGATTTCATTTTTCAAACAAACTAACAGCCCAGTGCATAAAGCTCAGAGGGTCACAGGACAGAGAAGTGTCCCTTCTGCTTCCTCTCCAGCTCTCTTAAATCAAACAAGATTATCCTGGAATATTCAAGCTACAAGAGAGGCTGCAGCCAGAGTGCCAGCACACAGAGCTCCCCTGCTGCTCAAGGTGCCACAGCACCAGCACAGCTGGACAGCAAACCACACACTTATGTCTAATGCATGGCGTTCAGCAGGGAGAGAAAAGAGGGAATAGGAATATGAATTGCCAGCAGGAGAGTAGGGAAATAAGACACAAGTCAACAGATCTCTAAGTAATTCAGTTCCAGCAAAAGAGCTGTACCACACATCATCAAGTATTTCAATGAGGATGGAGATGGAATTTAGATTTATTACTATCTAAATTTATCCAAATATAAAGTTATGTTTCTCCTGAGATACTACTACAGTATATAATAAATCCTGCTTTATAGCTCCTTTAAAAAGCTAAGGAAAGAGCTAGCTAAATACAAGTAAGTGTCACAAAGTGGGAAAGTGGCTGACATAGGGTGCAACAGCTAAAAGAATAAAGGTCTTTAAATATGGTAATCCCTCATTCTAGACATTTCCTAACAGCCAGTGGAAAACACAAGTTCAGTGCTTTAGTTGCACTTCCCCAGTTTACAGCCAAGGGAAAAACGAGCCGTTCATCTGTACTTGGTATCTGTGTTCTGCATCTTCCAGGGGCCCAGGCTGTCCCTAGGTCAGAAGCGCTGCCCTGCTCTAAGAGCTGCCTGTATAGGGCTGCTTCTGCCCCGCTGCTGAGGACAACAGAAGCATTCTCCATGAGAGAGGGGGAAAGGAAAAAGAAAAGTTCTATGGCACTATCAGGAAAGCCAGGAGAAGCTGGTGAAGCTTACTCATCTGACATCACTTCTGAAGACATAAAAGGGCTTTAGGACTTCAGTCAGCGAGTGGCGCTTCATTGCTTATAGAGATACAGTGCTTGCCTTCTAAGAAGAAAGTGGTGCCTTTACTCCCAGCAAACTCCACTATTCAGGGTGTCTATGTTGGTGCACCCGTGCACAGCCGGACAGCGGCAAATCGGTTCTTAAGACCCACGGGGCGAGAGCACAGGACAGCCCAGCACCTCCANAAAGTTCTATGGCACTATCAGGAAAGCCAGGAGAAGCTGGTGAAGTTCTCATCTGACGCCAATTTTGAATACATAAAACGGCTTTAGGACTTCAGTCAGCGAGTGGCGCTTCATTGCTTATAGAGATACAGTGCTTGCCTTCTAAGAAGAAAGTGGTGCCTTTACTCCCAGCAAACTCCACTATTCAGGGTGTCTATGTTGGTGCACCCGTGCACAGCCGGACAGCGGCAAATCGGTTCTTAAGACCCACGGGGCGAGAGCACAGGACAGCCCAGCACCTCCAAGGCCGTCACCGTCAGGTCTGGCTCCGAAGGGGCATTTCCTGCCCTCCCCACAAACCCAAACCCAGAGCCAGACCCAGAGCCAGACCCAGAGCCGCTCCCGCCCCTGCCCAGCGCACCGGGAGCCGGCTCGGGGCGGCAGCAGCTCCCCCTGGCGGCCGCGGCCCCGCAGCGCAGCGCCACCCGCGGGGCTGAACCGGGAACGGCCCCGAGGGCC
>VZRZ01006590.1:341377-366752 GCA_013398175.1 Climacteris rufus
AGCGGCCGGGAGAGGCCCCGAGGGCCGGGGGGGAGCGGCCGGGGGGAGAGGCCCCGAGGGCCGGGGGGGAGCGGCCGGAGGGAGAGGCCCCGAGGGCCGGGGGCGGTGCTCCCGCAGCCACCAGATCCTGCAACACCTCAACACCAACAGCCTTTCCTACTTCCCGCACTTCTAAACTCAACGAAATAACACCGGGGATAGCAAAACGCAGGGCAGATTATCCCCCGAGCTCCACAGTAGGGAGCTGCTACAAATTAACCCTTTATCAATCTGCTGGGGAATAGTGTAATTTATAATATCATTTGCTCACTGCACTAAGGAAATAACAATTCCACTTTGACTAAATTTCAGTGTGATTTGAAGTTGTAAAATAAGGTGCACACCTAATCTTGTCAAATCCATCTGAAAACCTGACCAAACGAGCTTAAGGACCCAGACAGTCAGGAACTGAGTCATCATCATCAGTCTCTAAGGTTAATGAAGTGCAAACTAGATTTTTTTTCATTATCTTAAGAGTATACAATTGAAAAAATGAGCTGCCCTGACCACCACTGAAGGTCTCAAAGAGTCTTATTTCCTAAGGGCAAGAGAAAACAGGGACCTACAAGTTCTGGTTCAATTCATCCGGCTGTTTCTGGAATGCTGTGTCCTGCCCAGATACACACTGTAATTTTGGGAGTCATTCACAAGTGGCACAAGGTGAGATTCATCCAGAAAAATTAAAGTATCAACTGCAGATACACTTTAGGTAAGAACTGACTTGAGGTAGGAATCTTCTGTGCTGGCCTGTTACATCCACAGTACATCTATTTTGCATGAGAGCCTCTGAGTGCAGCCAAGAAAGATGAGCCATGGTGTATAAGCATTTAATTTGTCTAGCCTGGCATGCATGTGTATGTATACATGCATATATGCACCTGGAAAGAAAATATGTTAAGAAAGAAGCATGGAAATTTATATTCAGTTAGTACAAAGGGGAGCAAGAGGGAAGAGGAAGACAGAGAGGTTTTAATCCCCAAGAGAGAATATGTCCTTGAGCTTCAGTGAGTTCACTGTGCAACTCTGAAGCCTGAGTTCCAAAACCTCTCTCATCCACATGCTGCTAAGCATGGTAAAACTCCCACACTCACAGGGTCAGGAGAGACATGAAGGCTGCCAGTGCAACATGAGCAGTCTGCACCACTGCAATAAATAGCAGGAAAAGACAGAAAAATTATTATAGCCATTGCTTTCTATCACCCAGTTTCCTTTCAAAAAGGAAACACTTCAGCAGGAAGTTGGATGTGTGCATGACTGGGGCAATACCCAATTGGGCTATCAGCAAACTTGGGGGTGCAATTCTCTATAGCCTGACACTCAAATCCACTTTGCTTCAGGTGTTCTGCTCACCCTGCCTTTGACAAATGTTTGGACCTTATTAAGGTCACCAGTAATATAGGCAGATCCCCAATAAAAGAGAAGTAGTATATTTTTCCAAATACAATCCATTCCTTTTCATTTTTCAAATTTTCTACCCTTCAATTACTTCTACAGGTACTTTAAATCAGAGGTGCTAGAGAAATGACAAGCTATTAACACGTTTTTGGATTGAGTAATTTTTCCATCAAAAATCATACATTAGGGCACCTGTGGGAGAAGTTCATGGGTATTTTGTTAATGAATTATAATCTGCCAGGTGATGAGGAGGCAAATGCATAAGAAATGGAATAGTTATTAGTGACACAGCCTAGAGCAATCTCAATTATAGATTTAGCCAGCTAAGTTCTTTTAGCAATTTCACTGCCATCAGATCAACATTAGATGGCAGCAAATACCTGTAAGTTAATACAGGGCAGGCGTTCAGAACACTGGACCAGGATGACAAATGTCCAACACCAAACCCTTCAAACTGCAAATTCAGCCCCAGGTCCTGAAGAACCCTGAGAACCTCTACTTCAAAACAAACAAAAAGCCAAACCAACCCAACCAACACTTAAAGGAACACATCAAGCGACATCCAAGGCCAAACTTTGAAGCAAAGACAATCCTTGTCTGAAAGTGACCTCAGATGGGAACTCCAAGGCCACCAAGTGATTTATTGACATCACAAGAGCTTCATTTGTCACTGCCTACAGTGCACTCCATGGCTGCTGATGCTTTCTGCCCCCTGCTCCTCCTCCCACAAAGATCAGGGGTTTGTCTGACTCCTGCAACTACACTACACTTTAGCATTATTTGCCAGAATTTCAGGATATCAAGGGATGGATTAAAATTAAACATGGCTGGCATATCTCCCTGATAAGAGAAAGAAACAGAATCATCTTTTGAGGTAGGATACTTCACTTTTCCTTTGAAACATTTTTCTTTAGTTTCACTCAGCAGGTTACAGTGCCATAAGGTCACTGCAACACAAAGGTTGTAGAGAAATAAGGGTGAAGGATTGTAAGTGACTGCTGGTATAAAATACAACAGATTCAGCAGGATGGAAGAGCCTGGCTGCATCCCATTGCTTGACACCACATCCTCAAGGCCTTCATTAAAGGCTACTGAACATGTAAGAACTGTCATCTTATTTCCTGGGTGAAACAATTTAGTTCTGCTAGCAAATGCAGCTGGAGGCATGTCAGCACTAGAGGGGGGCAGAGCACCACACCAGCTGAACACACAGTGCATTCCCTTTGAGCATGCACAATTGGAAAAATCACTGGCCAGGGGAACAATTTAGGATTCCCAGACTTACTGAACTGTTAAGGCATAAGTGAATGCAAGACAGCAATCTTGTTGGAAGAGATAACAAGCAGCCTAGTTCATTTCACTAATGTGTGTCACTACATTTCATTATAGCTTCGAAATTTCCAGAATTCATCTAATTAGACAAGTAATATTTACAAGGGATGTAATAATGGGAGGAGGCTCATTTTGACTTCCAAAAGTTCTCAGAAGATACCCAAGAAGGCAAAAATCTTAAAAATACATCCCACCAACAACAGAGAATATTGCAATATGGCAGAGATGCTACTCAAGAAGACAACGCACATTGTGCTAATACATTCTGAATATCCCTTTGGGCAAAAGACAGTTTTTTAAATTTTCATTTCAGTGTCTCACACAACTCTTTATCTGGGTTAAAACTCCAGCATTAGAACACTAGAAACTATTGATTAGCAACATAGAGAAAACTGGTAAAAAAAAAGTAAGAATAAAACTGGTGATATCCAGTGAGCACAGTTTTTTCATTGCATGGGACCAGTTCAATCCATATGGAATACATTGCCAACCTACCTCCTTTCTGCAGCAGATAGATGGGCACAACATAGAGCATCACATGCTGGATGTAATAAATCTCCATTTCAAATGGAAGCTGTAGAAGAAGGAAAACATTTGTAAATATTTTTCATCACTAACAACTGAGTTACAAGGAACAATTCTCTTTCTGACCCATGACAATGCCTTCAGTTCAGTTATTTTATCACCTATGTATATTCAAGAAACATCAATGGTCAGTGCCTTGAAAGTGCAGCTAACTGTACCCGTTCCATCCCCCTTACCACCAAAGCAGCAGTTCCAGTAGACAATTCCCCAAATTAACCAGAAGCACAACAAATAAGGAATAACATAAGACTGCTCTTTTCTCTTTCTTTGTTAGCATAAATTACCAATAATAATGCAAAGCCCTCAAGTAATCACACCAGAAGCTGTGCACACCTCATACCACAGAAGTCTTTTTAGAAAGAAAATATACTTCCTACCATGTGGCAGAAATCTATAAACGAGGTCTTTTATATATAAAAGTATATAAACACATATGTACAAGTAATTACTGAAGTAATGTAAAACAGTGCAAAACATCAAAATACCTGATTTACAGCAACCTGCGTGCATGTGTGAAACTGCTAAGCTTGACTAAACAAATTAAAACATAAAATGACCACTATTTTACAGGTTTTAAAAAGAAGCTGCAAAGTGATGTATACAGAAATTACCAGTTAGTAGTAAATTGGGTATTTCTCACCTGCTACCAACTTTTGGGAAATTACAATTAGCCGTTTGTGTGTTCAGTTGAATTAGTGTAACTTCATAGAAGAGAATCAGACAGCTAAAATAAAACTGTGCTAAAAATAACTTGAACCATAGTTCTGAGTCTGAGCCCCTTGACCTAGACACAACTAATTCTAGCTCTTTATCAGTTAGAAAAGTGGATGCACTGTATCTGAAAGTTATTCCCATCTGTAAGTGCCTTTGCCTATATCCATTACACTAAAGCAACAGATTTAAAACTGAATGATAGTAGAAAAAGCTCAAAATAAAGAATTCAGCTTCTTGCTGCTGCTGACTTAGAGAGCTGAAAAGCCACACTGTTCCATTATTTTTCTGAAGTGAAAACTGGACAATGCCACAAGTATGGAATCTCACAGGAATAAAGCAAAGCCATTAGGTTTGGTTCAAATGCAATCTTGTTCTGTCATTCTACAGGGAATTCAGACAGGACCTACCACTGTGGCTTGTGTGTTGGGAAGCATGGAGTGGGGAGAAAACCTTCCTTTTCTATTCCTGTTCTGAGACACTGAAGTAACAGCATTGAAATAGAAACATTACAGAAATTTCTACATCAACAGAACTAAAGAGAGGTTGAAACAGAGTTTATTTTTTTTTCCTAAACAGTACTGAGGTAAATAACAGTGATCTATGTTATGATCTATGACCTTTTAAATTCATCTACAATTCTTATATCCTCTTTTGAATTTAAAAGATTATAAAACCAACAGCTGGATCCTGCTAGTCCTGGCATCCCCCAGCTGAACACTGTCTGTGTCCTGATGGCAACTTCCAAGCTGGTCAGCCAACTCCTGGGAGACTCAGCTAAAAAAAACCCTTCCACACAATCTGTTGGGTTATTTTATTCCAAGTATTCTGTATAAAAATAAACCCAAGCAAGGTAATAGTATGCAAAAGCAAGAACTTCAGGAAACCTCACAATTTTCATGAATCTGAACCTTTTCTGCTGTGCCTTGTTGAAGGGCATAGAGAACAAAGTGAGAGAACTAAAATTATTTGGAAGAGGGCTAAAGCAATTTTCCTAACTGGAGCAAAAGCTGTACCTCTCCCACTTCAGAAACAATTGCTCCTGATATAAACACCACAACGTGAGGCATCCACTCCTGCCAAGGACTATTTTCCATTTATCTGTGGTTTCAGCAAGGCTTCCCCAGCCCTGGGGTGGGGTGAGGGTCTGTAACACAAACACTGTGCTGGGACACCCCTGCGAACAGAGTAACAGTTGTTATCTTGCAGTAGTGTTGACAGTATTTTTTTGTGTGTAAAACAAAACATCTTTTTTCCACTGTAAAAGATGGCTTGTTCTGAAGCCTGGCTGATTATGCAAGTGCATTTCCTGCTGCAGAGTTGCTGTACAACCAAGCACTCAAGTTTTACAGCCAGGCTACAACAAACAGAAAAAGAAAGTTGTATTGAGCAACTGACTCACCTAGATCTTGTGCCTTGTCTATAAACTGTTTTATCAATAAAAGACTCACTCACTGATAGCATAGGCACTCTTCACATGCAAAGAGAAACTGGAAGTGAAGACAAGACACAAGAGATCACCCATCAATCTAGGAGTTAAAGAACCTCTTTGTGAAAACAAGTAAGACTTCATGTTCTAACTTAAACCAGCTACTGCCTGAAGGGAGCTACAAGGTCTTTCCATGGACTGAACTAAGTTTTAGAAAAATCTCTCCAAAGCAGCAGTTGAGTGGAGCCCAGAGGTCCAATATTCAAAGGAGTTTTCCCCAAAACAGTATGGACATAATACTAGTTTAGATTAAACTCACTTAGACACAGCAGTTGGTTTCCAGTGGGCTTGCAGGTTAACACTTTGTTCTGTTTTCTGACAGTAGCACTCCTCCCTCTGTTAATTATTTATACCCTGTACTGTGCAAGAGCACCTCCTCCACCATTCTTTACAAAGACTGCAGAGTATGGCAGAAAGGGAATAGAAGGAATTCAGCTCCCAGATTCTGGTCTTTCCTGTAGCACATCTAGCACACAGCCCAGTGCTGTACTGTGCCAGCAGCCACCTGCTTAGACATTCCCAGTAAATCAATAACACACTCACACCAGTTCAATGCACACAGCATGTACAAGTGCCCAACTGTGCACAAACCTTGGCTTTATCACCCAGCAACCAAAGCACAATCTCTCAACAGCCCCCAACTGTTCCCCTTGTGCCAGTTAGATTAAGCCAGTTTAGAGATGACAATGTGCTACCATAACTTATTTCATTTTGCTGTGCAGGCACAGCATTTCAGGCAAACTATTCAGTGCAGTGAATTATTGCTCTAACAATGAACAGCAACAGAGCAGCCAATGATTGCAGCATACATGGAGTGTACACAAAGCCCTGCTCAGAGTATGATTCTGCTCCCAACACAGATTTAGGATGTGTACCTCTCAGGCCAAATAGTTCTAATAATAGAATATAGCAGCTTCTGGAAACATTAAAACTGCACCATCTCAGCCACGTGAGCAGAAACAACAAGTCCAACACCTTTGGGACATGTCCTGTTTTTCACTTTATCTATATCAACATTTCCAGGACATCAGCTTGCAAAACACCCTACTTTTAAACCAGTGGAAAGAGTTTCCTTTAAAATTCGATTAATGCAATATGAAAGCTCAAACAAACCCAGTTACTCTCCAAAAACTTGGAATCTTTATGGCAGCTGAATTAATTTGCATGCACAGCCAGGTTATCAGGACCTACACTCTATTCCATGTAACAAACACAGAGCAAAAAGAAATCCTTCTACTCTTGTCTGTCCTCTTATACCTTGCTGGCTCCCACTTGGGAGCCTAACAAACTGATTCCCTCAGAATCTTCTTCTCCTTTATTTCTGAAAGGGTAACAAGAATTCACAAAAATGTTGACTGAATAAGAAACAGTTTTATCTTTATCCAGTGCCTATTCCAATGCACAAAATTTAATTCTATTGGCACGTGGCAAATAATGTAGCAAATAAGTGGAGTATTTAGGTGCCAAATAAATACCAGTCAGTGCATCTGTTGCTGAAGTCTGTTAATTGTTGGCATCTCAACATTGTGCCAAGGCAGGAAAACATTTTCTTGGAAAGAACAATAGACTGACCTCATCTTTCAGGTCACATTTTCTGGAACACTACCCCAGGTGCCCATTATAGTCCAACAAGATTTTTAACAAGCACAGTTTAACTGAAAGGTTAAAATAACAGAAGGTAGAAACTTTCTACTGTAGTTTCAGTGAATATCTCAACTCTCCATTTCCACTGGCAATATACTACTATTTTAAAATACTTCTGAAATTACTGAGGTACTAAAAAAAATATTTTTAAAAAATAAACAGATACATTACAAGAAAATGGAAACTGTGACATTATGCCAGAAGCTTCCACTTCAGGACAATTTAACACTGAAGCATATATACAAAAAGAATACTTGCAATGCACTAAGTAATGTAATTGGTAGCAAAAACACGTGATCCTAACAGACTGTGCCACTAAATGTTGTTAAAAGGTGTTCTGGAAGTTACTTTGAACAGTTTAACACTTACAACCCAGAACCTGATACCCATTAAAACATCCCTCAGCTGCTGAAGCAATGATTGTGTCTCATTCTGAGTGATGAATGAAAAGTCTTTCACTCAGATACTACAAACCCAAGCAGCAAGCTCGGACAAAATTAATGAGATGTTTTTAAATTCCTACCAGGTTTGAATAGACATCTCCTGCTTCTTGGTCAGTGTTGGTGTTAACAACCACAGTGACAACTGTAGAGCAGAATGTGTGTCTGCCATGAGAGAATCTGGATCAAGGCAGTGCTGTACAACATCTCCCACATTAAGCTGTGCCAGAAAAAACATTGAAAAGCAAAAAGCCTGGCAAGCAGCTGTTAGGCCAAAAATATCCTAAGTTGTAATTATTCCAAAAATATTTACTCTTGGACATGATCTTTTGGCTCCTCTATTCCCAGTTACAAGGAGAATTTTATAAGCACTCTGTATCTTTCTTGTTTGATCATCACTGCCCTAATATAAATGAGATCTGTGATAATGGCAGAGAAAATACAAGCTAATGATTTATTAAATAGTTCAACATTTTATCCTTCAAAGGTTACCCAGAACAGTAATTTTTGTCATGTCTAAGGTTGTATTTATTTAAAAACTAGCTGATTTTAAATACAAAATAAAAAGAGATATCCTTATCAGGAAAGGAACACTTGATTTATTCATTTGTTGCCTCTTCAACAGTATCAAGTTTTAATAAAACAATTTCAAACTGCACATAAGCATAAATTTACACTTAATCTTATTTAGTCAAGAGTCACAAATGGGGAGCCACCAACGAGATCTGGAAGGGAGTCTGAAGTCCACACCACTTTTGTTCATATTTATTCATGCTCTATATGGACATAGATACAAGTACTTGATTTTTAAGTCAACTACCTTAAAACAGACATTAAAATAACTGCAACAACAGATTTTTGCAAATAAGTCATATGAACAGAATTAAAAGCATATAGTCATATGCATATACATATATACCCCCCTTCACATGTATGGATAACAGCTCTTGAAATAGCCCTTCAAAATATTTCATTTGACTCACACCCACAATAACTTTTCTTACCTTTAACTCTCAGTAGGTTTAAAAATCTCACTAGGAACACCAATAAGCCTTTTTTTTTTTTTTGTCCAGGAGACTGAAGTTGTACAGCAGATTTGAAAACTGACATGGGAAAAAAGAAGTGTGCTGTGCCTAATCTTGGGGAAGAGGGGATGACAGCCAACAACAACATTTGGCATTTTCCAGGCCTGAGGAACCTCACATTTACATAGAATCTGAAAAGCCTGAAACTGAATTTTGACTACAGGTCACAAAGTTAACACATAAAAGCCTCTTTCAAAGCCATTAAGTTTTCCCTTCATTAATGGCTAGGATGGAACTGACACTCAACACAGCAGTGTTGTCTTTTCACACTGAGTTATAAACATCCCAAAATCCAAGATTGGTATTTTGGCTCCACTGTAGCAACCAGGAATCTACAGCCTGGTAAAATGAAATTTGAAGGGCCAAGCAAAGCAAACATCTGACATCTCTCCAAAGAAAATCTTTTAGAAATAAATAAAAAAAGGAGGAGGGAAACCACAGTACTCACCAGGCGTGTGTTAACTACAGGAAACAGCAATGCTAAGAGGGCCCCATTCAGCATATGCATCTGCAGCCTTAGAAAAGAGATGGAATATTATTTTCACAGATGAAAATAAAATGCAATATTTTCATGTATTTTAAGTAGTATCTCTTCAATAAAAGGTAGCAAGACACCTAAAAAAATCTTTTGGCTTGAATTTGAATTAAGTCACTATTAAATGCAGTAATGAGATACTGTTAAATGCAATAACCTGGACAAAACTCTATCTTTAAATACACACTTAAACAATTTCCTAAAGTAGGACTGCTTTCTATAATGAGCTTTGGATTCCTAGAAAGCCTGGACTGCCTGAAATCCTGTTCATGATGCAAGCTGCTAAATAGTTGGAATTCTGCTGTTCATTTGTCTTCCAGAGCTTAAAATAGCATATTTGATAAAGGGTTTTACTCCTGTTTAATGCTGTGCATGTACAGCTTCAAAGGAAAGCCTCAGGAACTTGATAGAAGTCCATTAAATAAAATAATTGCATTTATCAAAATGCTGCAGCCATTCCTTAGCAAAGCACAAGGCAGGAAAGCAGTATTATATGCTGTATTTTGTACAGCTTTGAGCCAACTTTTTCGGAACTACTGTTGGATCACAGGAAGAGAAAATTTAGTATCAGAACTGTTTCAGTCTACTTTACATAAGACACAAAGTAATGAATAAACTGGTCTCCCACCACTGTCTGTCAAACTCTTAGGAATTTAAAACTGACTTGAGGGGGATAAAGGTATTACAATTTTAAAACAGATTTTCAAACATAATTTATATGCTGTCAGGGTGTTAGAAAATAGAAATACTCATTCTGAAAAACAAGAAATATTGTGGACTTTGCTCTACAACTGGTCTTTAGCAAAGATTTCCTGGACATCAGACACACTTTTCACACTCTCCAAGATGGAGATGCTAACACAGGACCTCTGTTCAGCACAATCCTTGCACAAATAAACAACAGCAGGGAAAAGCTGCAGACAGACAGTATGAGGCATTCCCCCAGCATAATTTTTCCAGTAAATGTCTGGACTAACACAAGGAAGAGCAGTTTAATGTCACAGTGGCACCTACAGCCATTCCCAAGCACCACTGCCTGGGCACCCTGACCCTCCCCACAACACCCCTGGCTGCACCCTCAGAGCCACTGGGCTCTGCCCTGGAGCCCATTAGAGCCTCCTGCATATCAGAAACTTGGGGTTCCTGAAGTTAATAACAGTATTTTTGAACAGACTGCATAGATTTGAGAAATACCCAACCAAGCCAGCAAGAATTTGCTTAACCTATTTAAGTTTACCTATGCACAATTTGGAAATGGGACCCATACTGCCTGCATGGCCTCCAGTAAGGCCCAGTTACTGATTTTTAGTGAGGATGATAAAAAGGCCCATGACACAATTTCAGCAACTCATACATTAATCAGCTCCACTGATACTGAGCTAATTCACATTCATGAGTGAGGCCAAACCCAACCAGTACACAAGAACCAAGGACAAGGGGCTGATTTAAACCCTGACCCTTTTCAAGATATCGTTTTTTAATCCAATCAATATGCCTTTTCAACTCAATATATTACTTAATATTTTATGACTTTAACACTGATTAACTTCCAAAATTCATTATGCAAGTAGACAAAAATACAGTAAGGAAGAGGTTTTACCTGAAGAGAATCATTGCAGTCCGACATGGGGGACAGGCAAGAAGAAAAATCTGAAGTGTTAGAAACAAATATAAATTAATGATAATGACCTCTTTCAGAATCCATTTTCTAAATCTTTCCTACCCAGTTCTGTATGTCACAAATCATTTCTAGCCAGAAGTGTTTTACAGCAGAGCTAGAAAAGACTAAAATTCTTGTACAAGTTAAAAGGTCTCACATTGCCTACATATAGAAGGATTTAAGCAGTATGACCAGCACCAAGGGTTCAGTTTCTGCCAATGCCTAAGGAACCAGTCAAATTCTGGGCAGTTGTTATTGGCATTATAAAAGGTCTCTCAAAAAGCAGATTACTGCATTACCAATCATCCTCCAGAGCAGCTCCCTTAGGCCTCAATCACAGTGAGGTCCTTGCTGTGCTAAAAATCTGCATTTACACCACCAGCACTGCCCTTCCCCTCAGCAGTGCCAGACCCAGCTCCTGAGGATCCCACACCAGCTTTCTGTCCGTAAGAGCCTCTTAATACTTCCCAAAATAAGGCTCTCACAGCATCTGCTCCATGCACAAGCTGGTAGCTTCCTTTAAATGTGTCCATTGCCACACTCAATGAAGTATTTGCAAACTACTGTAACAATGTCACCAATTATTAGCAAGCTGTTTGCTTTTCTCTTCAGGCCATATTCCTATCACAAATAGGATCTGATTTAAATTTTTATGTAATAAAGTATTGTTGATTTGCTGAAACACCCCATCTAAATTTAGAGGATAACAATCTTTTTAAACTGCCATCCAAAACCTCACATAGCAACTTAAAAGAGCCTTTGTATTAACAAGACTTACTCTAGATATGCGGATATTACTACATAAATGCTCAGTAATAATTTTTTTTTAATGTTGTCCACTACAGCAAAGAAGAGACTTTGGCTTACTGTTCAACAAGCCTTTCAGCAAAACAAGGATCACAGCTTTTACCACTGTTCCCAAAATAAAGTCACAATACATTGCTTCACTGCCAGCCAACAAAACAAATTATCACTGAATCACTTCAAGTGAGAACATTTGGAGGATCTGTCTGCTTTGTGGATGGCAGATTGGACAATTCACCAAATGTGTTTCTTTCAAGAGTTGCAGGGCTGGGAAGAGGCCTCCAATGGATACTGAAATTAATCACTACCAGACCATGTACCTGCAGCAGCAATAGCAGGAGTGCTGAAATCTGGATCATACTGCTGAGCCCTTTTATACACAAGGGGCTTCCTGTCATTGCTGCACAAATAAATGTACAAATTGCAAATATCTTATTTCCAGGTCAAGTTCTTCATATGCAGACATCTGTATGTTCCATTCAAGTCAGTCTCAGCAACATCTTAGAACATAACACATACACAAATTGTTTTTCCCATGTCACACAACACTAACGAAGGCACAGCAAGAGAGGCAGCAATTAAATTTACTGGAATGTACCCCAAGACATTTTCTTAGTGGATACTGTTAAAATCCAATCAGTTTCTCTGAAGTCTTGCATTTAAAAAGCAAGCCATTTCAACTCATTAGAGCAGGTTAAGGAGGAAGAGAACATAGCAGATGCATGATTAGAATCCACTGGCAGATGTTTTTCTGTGCTAAGGGAAACAAAGAAAACACTACATGCCAGAAAAATGTGATGAGAGGTCGTTATATCACCTTGCATGTAAGATCCATATGGCTTCTGGGATAAGCGTCTAACACTTGTTATGCTTTATTATGCCATTGTTGAATATTTTGAAATAAACTTTGTTTACCAACTAAAGCTCCTTGAATTGTGGACTATATTTTCCCTTCTCTGGGGACCATAAATATGTTCTACAGATCTCCTGTCAAACCATTTAAACACTTCACATTGTATGTTAGCAAAAGGAGACATGATATGTAGAATCTCACTAGTTCTAGCATTTCTATTATTTTATGATTTCCTTAAATTCAGAAATGACAGAAGATAGATGTTAGTGTTGAAGCACAGTTAATACTTCTGTGAAACAAATTCTGCTCTCCCAAGATAGAATTTTATATCTTTTGATATTCTACATCTTAAGAAAGAGATCTAGATTGACCTTTTTCTCTATATGTACAAAATAATCAAACCAGAAATAAGTCTTAATCACATCAGACCCTTTTTTTTAAACACACTGCAGAGTGCTCCAACTACTACATGGTAGAGCAGAAGCTACAGTCCGAGTCTGGGTCCTGCCTGAATCTCAGCACTGAGGATAAAAACCGGCTCACATTTAAAAAGGATGGCACTGTTACAAAGACTGAGATGGACATACCAACTTAAAACACTTCACTACCATGGAGACAGGCAAAGAAGAGAACAAGATTCACAGCTGCTTATTTTTACTTCAACCACACTGAAAGAAACACTTTCAGAAACTGATGAGGGAACAATAAATATTTAACATTTTTAAGCATGCAAATCCTTCTCTTAGAGGGATCTTTCAGAAAATAATCTTGCCTTCCATTTTTTATGACAGCAGAGAAATTGCAACCAGAATGTTTAGGTTAAAGGTTTAGGATCATGGAAGAGATCTTCAAATGCTTCAGATTTAGCAGTTTAATAACAACAGTTTCTCTCTAAATATGTATATACTTGCCATGATAAACTATCATACTCTTAAAAGGAAACTTTAAAGCATGCACTCGTATCTGATTTTCAAAGATCTTTATAAAATGTGTCATCATTCAGCTCAGAGTAATTAGCAGTCTTAAAACACACAGTTCACAGCAGACAAGCTCACAAGCTCCAACACAAGTATTCCCTCACTGATCCCATAATCCTGCTGCTTTTCACTGCCATGCTGGCAACCCAGCCCTCTGCCTTGCAGGAGGGAACAGCTCTGTCCACAAAGCAAGGCTCCTGTGAGAATGCAGCAGCGGGGCTTAAGTACAATGATCCATCCCCTTGGGAAATGTTTCTGGCATGAAGAACTGCATGGCCAGCACTCCCTTGCACAAGCCCAAAGACAAAGGTCACACCACAGCACGATGGATCAGCAGGGCTGGGTAATTTGGGGACTGTAATGTACACGATGGCACTGATTAACTATTCCTTCCTTGAGACAAGAGCTTAGAGAGAGACTGAACTCATGGTTGGCCTGAACCAATCCAGGACTGGGCTGCAAATAAGTTCTTGCACTTCAAGCATAACATGTGCTGCAATTATCACATTAATTTGGAGATATGTGGTTTCATTTTCTAGATTCAAATGGAAATAGTTTTATTCAANTGTGAGGCAGCGGGGCTGTGCAGGGCCCCCAGTCTCTGCTCTCCTGCAGAAGTGCCCCTGTGAGGCAGTGGGGCTGTGCAGGGCCCCCAGTCTCTGCTGTCCTGCAGAAGTGCCCCTGTGAGGCAGTGGGGCTCCCAGAGCCTGGGCCCAGCCCGCACTGCAGAGCCCAGCACACACTGGCAGGGTGCGTGTGCAGGCTCATGGCTGAGAGAGAAAGTACAAAATCCTGGGCCACTGAGACAACAAGTCCTCATAACAGGTTAATCCACAGCCTGAAGGTCACTTCAACCTTGAGGACCCAGATTAAAATGAAAAGTCAAACTCTGTCACTACACTTCGCAATTGCTCTGCAAGACCTTAAGTACAATGATCCATCCCCTTGGGAAATGTTTCTGGCATGAAGAACTGCATGGCCAGCACTCCCTTGCACAAGCCCAAAGACAAAGGTCACACCACAGCACGATGGATCAGCAGGGCTGGGTAATTTGGGGACTGTAATGTACACGATGGCACTGATTAACTATTCCTTCCTTGAGACAAGAGCTTAGAGAGAGACTGAACTCATGGTTGGCCTGAACCAATCCAGGACTGGGCTGCAAATAAGTTCTTGCACTTCAAGCATAACATGTGCTGCAATTATCACATTAATTTGGAGATATGTGGTTTCATTTTCTAGATTCAAATGGAAATAGTTTTATTCAAACAACCTAATTCACAGTTTGTACATCAAGACTTCAGCAATGGGTAAGTACACCAGTTTAAAGAGGTGGGAAAGAGTAAAGACCACAAACTATCATAGTTGGTTTCCTATCTTCCATTTAACTGTACAGCCAGATTGAAACCAGCAAGAATGGAAATGATTTTTGTTGTTCTATCATTGCAGTTTTTTAATCCAGCAGTCCCTCTACCACATATTTGTAGTCAACTACTACCTACAGTACCAGAATGCCTGCAAGCTTTTTTCCCCATGGATTATGAGCCATGACTTGCCTAAAAACAGCTGATGAGAGGCTGGGGAACATACCAGAGTTATGTCTAGGAAAATTCTCAGATGCTGGCAAGGACATGTGTATGTAGATATATTATGTTACAGGTTCCAAAAGCTTTGAGACCATTGCCATAAGTTTTGTCAGCTACAAATTTTCTCATTTGCCTAATATTTCCTAGTTTCTTTGGCATGTAAGCATGCCACATTTCACCAACAGTTGTAGTAATTAACATCTCAGAAATCAAAACTACAAAAAATCTCGAGCTGTTCTCAAAAGCTATACACAGTCTTTTGTTCAAAAAGGGTATAACAGCAATACTGTCTCTGAATTGGAGAAAAATGCCTCTTCAAATATCTGGAATTGAAGGTTATTGCCTCCCTCCAAAAGTTAAATAGGGAGAGCCCACTGGTTGGGGTTTTCTCTTTGATCCTATGAGTTGACTGGATCCCTCCTTTCTCTTATTCCAGAACATTCCAAATATCTACAAAACACTACACACAAGAGCTCCCCTCAAAAGTATTTTAATGACACTGATTTTCAGTCAGTACACTGAGGCAGAGAACATAGTCAAAATTGGTCATGAAAGGCTTTTCTTCTACCAGTCTTAGCCCTGCTGAGACAGAAACATGCATAACAAAGATCATCTTGTTTGATCAAAACCCTAAAAAGACAAAAGACAATTCAAAAGGTAATGGGGAAGAACACAGAACAAGTCACACAATTCCAACGATTCCCGATGAAACATCACAGTAGCACTCGTGGGATCAATGGGAACACTTAGAGATGTCTGAGTAGTTCCTGGTAGAAGACAGCTGAGCACACTACCCCAAAACCCCCTGCATGTGCAGAACACATTTCATTTACCTTTCAAAACAGCAGCTTGTCTGTCCCCAAACAGCCTGTTTGATTTAACATCTCCTTGCAGCACACTGGAAACACATCCTCTCTTTCAAACATTCCAGCCATGATCATTTAACCAGATGACAGATTCATTGGTTTACTGTACTATTTCAAAATGAAAACTTCAAGGGGTTCTATTTTAATTTCTACTGGCAATAGTCAGAGCAATTTGAAAAATTCATGGAAACTGGATTCATACAGAACTGGAATTAATTTAAAACAAAAAGACACAGACACAGCCTTTAATCAATGTGTATTGAAATCAAAATGTTCATCCTCCAAGGTGTATCAAAGTACTCTCTAGAGCTGAAGAGATTAAAAGGTATGTTTAAAAGGCTAAGATATAGTACACTTATCTCAGGGTGGTAAGGTTAAGTATACTTCACTGTACTTGTGAAAATCATCCATTTTCCCCCACAATAAGGCAAGAAACATCCAAGCAGATGGATAATTTAAAAGATGCAAATTATTTTCTCAATTAACGCTAAAATTAATTTTAAGTTCAAAATAATCATTCTATAATTTATCAGAAAGCAATAACTTAACAACTCTATCATACAGCTTCGATTCAGCATCTCTTTCTGTACAAGCTATTAAGTCACAACAGAATAGCCCTATCACTTAAAAGCCATCACTTGCCTTCTAAAAGGGACCTTAAATAAAAATTAAAATAATATCTGTGGTTTGACAAGTTCAGACTGACAAATCTGGAAAAAAAAAAAAGATATATCAAAAGATGTTATTTTCTCATTGCTAAACAGGAGCAAGTTGGATGTATTTAATCTTTTAGCATAGAAAGCACCACTGCCTTACTGCAGCTGTCAGACAGGTTCAGGGATTAATGTGTCCTGTGTTAATCTGACATTAAGGATACTCATGATTCAAAGCAACACTGCTGGCAGAGCATTAAGAAATACTACAGTAAAAGCAGTGTCTGTTATATAAAGCAGACTCTGGAACACAAGAAGCTGCCTGTCCCTGCTTCCAACCTTCCAGCTTCCCAGTTCTACCCAGGCATGGAAGAAGTGCAGCAAGTTGTACACTTTCCATCCTTTCCAATCGAATGCATTGTAAATTAGATCTGTTCATTGGGACAGTCTAGATTAGTCTCCCCTTCCACAGGCTTAGTTTGTTTACTCAGCAAGCCTATAGTCACTTTAATACTATAAGACTTTTAAGAGTCTTAGGTGAAAGATTTCTAGACTTCTCATGGTTTAGGATTAATTATTAACAAATGACTCAGGTCTTTCTATCAGTGCATTAGCATGAGCTATCACACCTTAGGAATTAGTATTTCAGAGGTCACTGAAATTACTTTTCCTTTTTCTCTAACTACTGTCTGCACCAGTCCTTCACTAGTAATGGGTTACTTCATTCCCCATTCTTAAATCAGTGCTTTAACAAAACCTGTCAATCAAAAATTTAATCTGAGGCAAAAGAACAAAAAGAGGCTAAATTAAAAAAAATAAATTCATAAGTCCAATTTCTTAAGAAAATTTAATGTACACTGAATTTAGAGTAATTTGCATCTCCATCTGTCAGTGACACATGAATTCACAATCAGATTCTCATGTGCATATTCACTTTTGTTACTTTTCCCTGAGCATATTTTGTATTGGTTTTCTGGGAAAGCAAAATCATCACAGAAAAGTCCTGTTCTACTCTGCCTCAAGCCACCAATACCTTTTCTCTTGTCACAGTTCAAAATTCCTCAATTTGTAGGATTTTACAACAGAAATTTGTAGTCTTTAAAAACACAGGATGGTATGTAACTAATAACCTTACTACAGCCAATTTTTGCCAAAGAAACACAAACAGTAACACATCCATAAAAAGCTAAAAGACATACAACATCGTATTCCTGATAATTTCAGGTGGCATTTCACTAACCAATGAAGTGTTATAATACAAACAATTAAGTTCACTTGACCATCTGAATGAACATAAACCTCACCACATCAATCTAAAGCCCCTGAGGAAGTGCCACCAGAAACACGAGTCCCATTACACTGTGCAGGTTTCAAATTCGTGGCACAGAACTTGTTCCTGGCACAGAACTTGTTCCTGGTGAACACTGACACGGTTCAAACTGCTGCAGAGGACGTGGCTGATGTACAACCCCTGCAGTAACACTCACTATCAGTGACTGGGAGTGTAAACACTGACAGCAAAGAGCTCCTTACACTGGAAATCAGGAGATGGAAGACATCCCTGTCCCTGGAATCTATAAGGTTTTGATCCACCACTCCATTGAGATCCCTAAAGGCCTCAGGCAATTATTCCTGAAACAGCAGGTTCAGTTACCAGCAAACAGCCTACACGGAATGTTGTGTGAAACTGACAAAAGGGATAAAAATCCATCCTAAAAATATATTAAAGCCAACAGCAATACATTGTAACACCAGACAGTACATGAAACACTTTTTAATAGCTCTGCTCTCAAAAAAGAAAAAAGCTAAACTGAAGAAAGAAAAAGTGAAAATAGGCCTTTATCTCCCCAATACATTCCTCAAACTACATATGTGATGCTTTGAATTTGCTTTAAATCTGTGATGATCTCATCAAAACAAACCAATATCTGGTTATCTAATCATTCATCCAGTGGCCTTTAGATGATAACCCTCAGTGTAAATATTTGGGGTCAGAGAAAGCTAAGCCTTTTCATCCACAGTTTCCAATCATGCACTTCCTTCTCCTGTTTAGAGAGTAGGATATCCCTTGCCAACTCCCCACTTTTATATTCTTTTCTCCTAAGAATATTCAAAATAAAGAATTACCTAAGAATGCATTATAGCCTCTGGCACAGCAGTACTTCCAAATTCTAGCAGCTTCAAAACAAAGGTTTAGCCAAGAGCTTTAGACTCCATTTCCTCCAGTAGAACATTCACCTGTGGTCCCTGTCACCAGGACTAAAGCTCAGGATAAAGCATCACCGGACAAATTTTGTTTAAATTCAGATGGTTGGTCCATAATCTTCTCAAACAAAGAAAACTGAATCACAGACTTAAGACACATTTTTTATCCTTTTAATAATAAATTTAAAAATTACAATTATTTCTGACTAAGAATCCCTGCCTTGCCTCATACTAATATTTGTACATTTCTCTATACGCTGGGGTTTACTAAAAATAAACACAACGGTGAAACAAAGTATATGCAATGTTAAAACTATCACAGAAAAGCTTTTCCTCAGTTCTGTATGTATTATTACATCAATTGCAGTATCAGTAAAAGCTTCAACTTCAGCTGACTTTGTTTCTTAAACACAACAAAATTATTGCTAAAAGAGAAATCATAACAATTAAGGAAAAAAACCTGATAGTTTTTGGAACCAGGGGCAGATGAACTATCCAGGTGTTCTGAAAGCCAGAACAGTGGTTCTGGAGCATCACAGACGTGGGATAAAGGAACTGATGGATTGTCTCCTGACCTGTCACTTCTTATCTGTGCCCCTGAGGCTGCTATCATCCCCCTGGAAGTAAAATGCACTCTTTTGCAAGAAATGAGGCTTGCCACCGAGAAACACTGCTGCTTTCAGTGCTTCTAGCTTTCTTCATCTGCCCTTTTTCACCACACACCAGCATGAATTTCCTCTCTAGCCATCAGCTGCAAGGGAAGGCATCACAAGAAGAAAGACTTGTGTATTCTGCAGCTCTAGAACGGAGCTGCCACACTTCAGAACCCGGCACGTTGGTGAGCGTCACTGCACACCCCTTCCATGAAGTGCTGAATTTTCTGATACCAGTCAGTGCTCAGAGCACTGAAGGGACTGCTGCCCTCACTACAACATCTCACACACCTCTCAGATAGACTAACTTGGGAGTAAATCACACTGAGCTCAAATACACTGCCTTCCTGTTCTCAATTTTTAGTACAACTTTTTCTCCTGAAACTGAGTCCTGTATTCTGAGGTGCTATAAAAATTACAAGTACCAAGTTTTGGACTGTAGGAGGTACACATGAAAATCATGTGGATTAGGGAAATATGCACATCCACAGAGCGAGAGATTCAGAAACCTATGTTCAGAGACTTACATTTTAGAAAATGTATATATATTCATAGGAGATTTTGTCCCTTTAATTTTAATTCAAAGTTTTGAAGAGACAATATAGAAAATCATACACAATTTCACTGATTCTTCCAAACATTGCAAAGCATTGAGGAACTGTGTATGGAAATTAAAAGTAAAAAGAAGGAGGAAGGAAGTAATTAATTAAATATATTTTGGGACATATTCCCAAATGATGCAGAATTCAGTCAAGCTATGTTTATTATGTAAGTTCTGAAAACAGCCCATTGTTTCCAAAAACACAGTAACCTCTTTTGCAGAAGACAGAAAAAATTCAGGTGTCTAAAGAAGCCAGAACTGGAAATAATGAACACAGGATTTGGTGTTAACTGAAATGCAGATGCACTTGGCAGTGGCTTTAGTTATGCAAACATCAGACCAAGATCACTGGATGAAACTGGACTCCCCTATACTTCTTTCCACCCATTGCTTCCCCTTTAGTTTACTTCTCTTTGCCTAAAAAGAAATCATCCAGCAAAACAGGTGTTTCCTACAAACACATTTTCTTTATTCCAAACAAATGTCAGTCCTCAACTCGCTGAAGTGAAATAATTTGGTGAAAAGCTAGAAGAGAATTACAACTGAGCAGCTGAGAATTTAGCATTGAGAAATGATCCTTGCAAAACTCTTCCTAAAGTAAAATTAAATTACAAAACTTATTTCAAGATTGTCGTTAAATCACCATTCTGAAAGACCTAGACATACTCAAATCAAGCTAAAAATCTACAACAGTTAAAGAGAAGGACTATCTGTACTTATTTTAGGATAGGGTACAGTCCTGTTTCTGCCACTTCCTTAAGTAAGGTTTCAACTTTACACAAACACACTTTTAATTTCTACAGACTGGTCAGTCACAACCTTCAGTGTTCAGAACAGAAGGTCTTTTAAAAAAGAAAAACATTATAATAATCACATAATCATTAAGACTGAAAAGGATCTTTTGAGATCACTCTACTACTGTTACCTACAACCTCTGCTTTTTTTTTAGATGGCTTTTTCGTTACTTTTTTTTGTTACAAGTTTCTCTTTTGCAATACAGACTAATTTTAGCTCTGGCTCCTGGTTTGTATTTGTCTACACTCAATCTCAATTGCCTGCTAACTCCAGCTGGGTGTCTTCAGGCCATCAAGGGTATGATACCTGTGTTTATTCATTTTCATTAAGTTACATTGATTGTGAATAGCAGCTTGCAAAATACATGTGGCACAAATTACAGACTGGGGGTACAGGAACAAATAAGGGAGAACAAGTTTCTGATGGAAATTCTAACTGCTCCTTCAATGAACCTGAAATGAGGAACTACTACATCAACACAAAGGGTTTGATTGAAAGGTTAAAAAGATGTATAGTTTAAAGAATATAGAACAGATTAAAAAAATTTGTTTTATATCCTTGTGTTTGACATTGAAAGGCATGAAATTTTCCTTTCACCTCACTAAAACCATCCTGTAAGTGTTCTAGTGCTCATATACAGGGAGACAACACTTAGGTGTAGACTTCTCAACAAGCACACTGGCTGCTGCTACAAGTCTCCTTCACAAAACTTGTAAAAAAACCCAAATCAGTAGTGCTGTATTTGGCTACTGAGGGAATCTTCCCTCTCGCTCTGCTTAATCAGAAACATCAAAGATTTCCTTCACATAGCCAATTCCAATACCACAATTATGTGTCCTAAAGTACTAGAAATGATAAATTTCTTGAAAATATAATACCTGGTTCTTTAAAGAAAAGCTTATTTTTTTCCTGCTATGCAAATAGGTTTGCAACAGCCTAGGAATTTAATGTTTCCCTTTTATGCCAGGTCTGCAGCAGCACTGGTCCAGTCATACCCCCAGTCCTAAAAGGACAGTGGTTTGTTGGGTTTTTTAACAGAGGTATTCAAATAATTTTCACAAAGACCATTCTTTATGTAAAGAAAGAGTTCAGTATGAATTCCTTCAGAGACTTCTCCCCTTGCTGCACCACACACTAAACATCATGCTGCACAAACAAGCCCCAGCCCCATCCCACAGACGGCAGAGAAACCACACAAGTTCCCATTCACCTTTCTTACAAAATACAGATCACTTTTTAAGAGTTGAAGGATTTATCTCTCAATGATGCTGCACTCATGACACTGGTGAAGAAACACCCTTCTTCCTCCAAAAGCCGTGCAAGAAGCCAAAACCCAGAGCAGGAAATGAGTACCACTGTTTCTAGGTAATTCAACCAAATGACAGGATGGCAACAAATTCTGTGAAGCTGATTAACCATGAGACCTGCTCAGGCAGTTAAATATGTTTATCTGATCGACACTTCATCCTTGCTATGACACATCTAAACTAGCTGTGTCCACTCATGAAAAATTTGATTTGAACACAGGTTGGCATGATAGGCAGAAATTAGACACCTGATCAAAACAGACTCATTTGTAGCCATTATATTACTCAGTTCTGTCTGCCCAAATGCACACACATCTAGCTTCCATTTTAGTTTGATCTCATTTCAGTCTTAGGTCTTTCAAGAGCAGGACTTTTGCTTTTATGCAGAGAAAATATGAAGAATAAATTTTCAGTTCCAAATATTTTTGGCTCAGGGCCAGAGTCTTTGTTGCTGAGGTGAAACAGTCTCAGCTGAAGAAAATTAAAACAGAAATAGATTGAAACAAGAGCTCTTTACCAACAGCTACTGTTGGCTTCCCTCTGAAGTGATCTCAATTGTTGTAGCACATTTCATCTCTTCACCTTCTACTTTGTTCATTCTATTATTTAGACACAGCAGCAGGATTATGTACAAACTACTGAAAGAAGTGAAGGACAAATTATATTTTCATATATTTCATCTTGCCAATCTGTAGCCCTCAGCAAATTCAGGCCAGAAAAACAACATTTTCAAGATTCCAACCATGTATTTTATTACTTGCCTGCTGGTGGAGGTCATTGACTATCTTTGTATCTAACCCTCTTCCTCTGCTGAAAGCTGTTGGTTTTGCCCTTATGTTCTTCCCCTACATTAAGCCCAGGCTTATTTCTTATACATCTTTTTGAGGATGAAGGGGCATGACTTCTGCATTTTGCTGACACGCCCACCTTCTCAATTTCACAAATGCTGCAACACCATTTCTAATGAGTGATTAGCTCAAGATTATTTTTAAAATCTCCACAATTAGTCAAAGAGATTCAGAAATGGCAATGCCTGACTACAGAGCTTAAGTCTCTACCTCCCTGTGGAAGAGCATTATTGAAAGAGGTGAACAGTACCAGGTTTCAGCAAGTATTTTGCTGAATACTTATATAAAATCATAACAAAGACAACTAAACTTTCAAATCCTCCTGTTAATATATCCTCACCTCTTTTCCAGAGAATTAATAGGAAAGTTTCCCAATTATCACTGAGCATGCCTAGAAATGGAAAGCAGCTGTACTATTTTAATTCAATTATTTCTACACAGTCCTTGCATGCTTTCATTCCCAGTACTGAGTGACTGATTGCACAGCAATCCTTATCACTTCATGGGAAGGAAGTGTCCTGTGCTGTAAATACTGAGCAAACACTGCATCACAGCCTAGGAACTTATATAACCTACTAATTAAGTTTTGGAACTGTAAATTAATTGCTGTAGCAGCCTGTTTTCCCCCCTCTGAAATAAAACCCATCTTCCTCAAACCTCTGGTACAACCAGAAAAGATGTTTCCCTTCCTGCTAGGAAATGCTCTCCAGGTGTGAATCCAACAACTGCTGGATCTGATTTAGCCCAGATCACCTCACATGCTACAACAGGAGACCCAGAATGGCATTCATCTGATTTTCATCTGTTGTTGATCTTAGACAGACATTGCTATCAAGACAACTTTTATGAAAGCCTTTTTGACATTCTTCTATTAATTCTTGACCTTGAATTTTCTAAGCTGTTCAGTGTTGAAGGTACAACATTGGCAAAATAATAGGGTTTTTTTTTACATTTTCTACACTCCTTACCAAGCTCAGAAAAACTGATAGTTAAGTACATGCATAGGACTATTAAAAAACACAGCTTATAAGCTTTAGATAGCTCAGTAGCAAATGTTTATCTATGTATCCATTATTTTGACATCTACACAAATCGCACATTATTACACATCAACAACCATGTCACAAGTCATTAAAGCACATGGCTTATCCACACCTATTAAGCCATATCTCTTTGTTCACCCCATGTTTGAGAACAGGTAACACCTGTTTTCCTTATTGTTCAGCCTCTAAAATTAGAAAGGTAAACCAGCATTGTGTGCACAATGAGTAATTTGTTTCTCCAACACCTTCGCAAAATACAATCACACCCCTGGAAGTCACTTGCTTGGAAAAGTTGCACCTAAATTACATAGCTGTTTTGGCAATAATCTTGTTTTTATTAGATTTGGTGCAAATTTGAGCACTGCTGCCCGTGAACACAGCATCTTCTAGTCTTGAAACAAGCATCAGGTGAAGGCAAGTGATGAAAGAGCCTTAATTATTTACACTTTCAACCAGAGATTCAGACATTAGTTATAGCTACAATTTCACCTTTACCTCTGACTTGAGTTTTTTGCTGGACTTCATTCAACTGACTAAAAACCAAGGTGTAAAATTTTTATACCAATTCTTGGCACGTGTACATTCGGCTCATAAAGCAGCTGTGAGAAAAACACGGTTTTACAAGCACAGCACAAAAGCAAACTTCCCGGCGCCCCTGCACAAGCCTTACCTGCATCATGGTGACCACGTGGCAGGGGTTCAGGAGGTAAATGACAGTCCTGGTGGCAAACTTGAAGCCCACCTCCAGCCCAAAGATGAGGCAGAGCAGCACCAGCAGTACGTTCTTGCCCAGGCTCTCCTGCTTAGCCTGGGGCTGCTGCAGCAGATTCTCCAGCTCCCGGCCGTGCAGCTGCCTGAGCTTCCACAGGGACAGGAGGATCTCCACGATGCCCACACTGAGGAAGACCAAACTCTCCAGCAAGCGCTGCTGGCCGGAGAGAAAGGCGGCGCATTCCGGCCCTCCATTGCCGGCGAAGCTGGGGTCCACCCCGCCATACATCCAGTCCAGGAGGTTGTGCAGGCTGTAGCGAGACATGGCGGGACGGTGCCTCCTCTCCGGGAACAGGTAGGAGCAAGACGGAATCAAAGCCAAAATGCTGCCGGGCTGACGAAACATGAAAGGCGCGGGGGTTCCCGCTGCAGCCCCCCGTGCCCGGGCTCCGGGAGAAGCGGGCAGCTCCGCTCGGGGCACGGGCACTCCCGCACTTCCCTTCCGCTGCCGGAGGAGTCCCGCGGGCAGCCTGAGGGGAGGGAGAGGCCGCCGCTGCA
>VZRZ01006590.1:366995-388564 GCA_013398175.1 Climacteris rufus
GAAGGAGGAAGCGACGCTCCGCTCAGCGGCAGCGCCGGCACGGCCGAGACTCCGGGCCCGAGCGGGCGGGCCGCTCCCCGCGGCTGGCCCGGCCCCTGCCCGGCGCCGCAGCATCACCCCACCGACGTGCCTGACTCACGCCGAAAAATGGACGGGTCCCCCGAATTGGCTGCGCCCGGCCGCCCGCTCCTCCCTCCGCCCCGGCTGCGCCCGCCTCCCGCCGCTGCCTCCGCTCCCCGCCGCCTCCCTTCTCCCGCGCTGCTCCCTCGGCGGGCTCCGCGCTGCCCTTCCGCGGCTCCTTCCTGCCTGTTGCCGCTGATTGCGCCCGGCTGCTCCCCTTCTTCCTCCTCCTCCTTATGGCAGCCGGGCCCCGCAGCTGCCCGCGGTTCGCCCCCTCAGGGCCACCGGCCGCGAGGGCGGGAAGGAGCGGGCACGGCTCTGCACGCCCGGCAGCGCGGTGCTGGTCGCAGAGCCGATCGGCAGCGGCCTTAACTCGATAAACGAGTTTTTCAAGTGCCATTGCAGCAGGTATGGGTAGGTCGGCCGAGGAAGGGACAAATCCGAGCGGGGCTACAGCCCAGCCCTAGTCTGGACACGGGCTGTGAGTGATGGTGTACACAGGCACCTGCAGCCAGGTGTGCCCAGTGCTGCACACAGGTACCTGCAGCCAGGTGTGATAGGTGCTGCACACAGGCACCTGCAGCCAGGTGTGATAGGTGCTGCACACAGGCACCTGCAGCCAGGTGTGAGTGGTGCTGCACACAGGCACCTGCAGCCAGGTGTGCCCAGTGTTGCACACAGGCACCTGCAGCCAGGTGTGAGTGGTGCTGCACACAGGCACCTGCAGCCAGGTGTGAGTGGTGCTGCACACAGGCACCTGCAGCCAGGTGTGCCCAGTGCTGTGCACAGAGTGCAGACCCCCCTTGTCTTTGTGCTTACACGATTTACTGCCACGTGTGTCAGACTGAGCCCTGTGCACTGGAGGTCAGGTTTGGTTCCTGGTTTGTGGCACTGTGAAACTGTTGTGCTGCAAATATGTAACCGTATCTGAAAGGCAAAGGTCTGTGGAGATCCAGACAGAGTAGCTGGTTAAGGGGATATTGTCAAGGCAATCGGAGCCATGGACATCCCCTGAGCACTGTCTCGTCCTACAGATTTTATTTCACATAACCTGCACGCAGCACAGCACTTTCCCCATCCTGATCATTACAGGGCTGCCCTTCTCTGCAGGACAGCACCATCACCAGCCAAACTGTTGAGCCTGCTTCATTGAAAATAAAAGCTTAATTCCATAAATGAGTTTGAAGAGACCAGTCAGATATCAATACTGGTAGAGTCAGTCACTGATGATTCCTTAAAACATGTATCGTTGACCTAAACCTGCAGCACAAACTTCCTGCAAATGCCTCCCCCATTAACCGGACAGACACATGCCTGCAACACACACCTGCTGCACTAACCTGCTTCACAGCCTGAATACTCAAAACAAGAAGCTCAGCACTAACACCACTATTTGGCAATTTTCTTCTTCCTCTATTTCTAAAACACAGGATTACTGCTCACAAAGATAAGCACAGAGTATTTTCTCTGAGGGGTCTGCCAATTGGATTATCTGCTGCCATGAACAAGCTGGAACAGATGTGTCCTTTTCCACTCCCTCAGTCACATACAAGAGGACAGCTACTGCTCCTAGAAGCAATCCCAGGCAGTTTCATAACTTACCTCTGCGTTTCCTTCAGTCTCTCACCTTTGGCAGTGTCTGTGGTCTCTTTCTCAGACTTCTTTCCTGAGTTTTGCTTTGGTGAACAGCAATTCATTAACACAGCAGTACATTGGCAGGTGTTGGTGTCTCAGACCTAGTGATTTCTTTAGAATATGGCCTAGCCACAAGAATATGAGGGCTTAGTTGGGTGGTTTGGGGTTGTTGTGGTTTTTTTAGAGACTGCCAGTGAAGAATAACTGGCTGAGAACATGAAAGTATTTTGCTCACAAAAAAGAGCATTTGCAATATGACAGCTTGTTGTCCATTGAAGAGGAAGGAAAGAGAACAGCTAAATAAAGACAGATGTCATGAAAGCTAAAGACTGAAGCAATCAATAGTTAAGACCTCATAGGAAGGAAGTCTAAAGAAAGGAATTAAGAAATGGAATGACACTTCAGAAAATAACTCAAAGGGCCATTTATCCCAATTGTGAGTAGAACAGAAATAGCAGTAAGCTTAGCTTGGCCACATCATGAGGTCTCTACTGACCTTAAGTACATGAGGAAAATACAAAGAAAGACAGGTCAAATCACCAAGAATAAGAAAAAAAGTCTAGAAGAGGTATTGCTGCAAAACCACTGAATGGTTAAGAGCTACTAGACAGAAACTGCCCTTTACGTGTATTTGTATTAAGAAGGATATAGAGAAATTATTAACCCCCTACTCAAGAGAGAAGAAAATCTGTCAACAAATGATGAAGAAAGCTAAAGGGATTGGTGCCTCTGTTGCATCAGACTTTCAAAAAGATCATGCACAAGCAGATAGTTGAGACTGGTCATGACAAGAACAAAATTATCTCAGCCCAGAATAGGTAAAGAAGAGATAAGGAGCACTCAGATGAATCAAACGTTTTCAAATAGTTTGAGTCTAGTGCACATGACTGTAAGACAGTTGAAGAATTAAGAAAGTGAATGAGATGCTGCAAAAACAGAAGAGGCAACTGTAAATTGCTGTTATTCTAGAGCTGATTGAGCCAGAGAAACACAGCTTGATTAAGTCTAACTAACTTATATTCATGGAAAAATCCTGGGACAAATAACCTCATAAACTATTATTAGCACCTAGATGATAACCAGAGAACAATAGCAGTCAACATGGATCTGTCAAAAATAAATCACACCAGATAACTTGATTTTTTCCTCCAACAGGCAACAGGCCTTATGGATAGGACAGAGCTTGTTGTCAGTTTGATTAGGTTTATGGCACCTACATGACATTTTCATAAAAAAGTTAAAGAAATACAGTCTGGATAAATGCATTATAAGGTCTGTACAAGACTGCATAGCAAGCAGAATTTCATAGCAAGCAATAGTTCACTGTCAAAAGGAAAGGATATATTGCTAGGTTTTCTAGAGCCTGTCTTCAATCTGGGTCTTTTTATTATTAAAAATGTAAATAATGGAACAGAAAACATACTTATTAATTTTGCAGGTGACGCAAAGCTGGGGGGAGGACACAGGATTACATTTTAAAACATTTTTGACTATTCAAGAAATATACTTCAAAACAAACAATAAAGAAGATATTTATTTAGGTCAAGTTGCATCATAGTTCAGAATATTATACTGGTATAAACCATCCCTGCCTTTCCTCTTTCCCTTGCTACTAATTTTCTGTCACACTGTGTTATCCCAGCATTAATTTTTCTGGGTCTCTCTGGTTGACTGCATGAAGAAGCTGATTAACTTTACAATTATAATTCCAGAGTTAGGTGTAACCTGCAGCACTTTGCTGATCTATTTGATCCTACTTTGGATCATGGCAATGGATGAGGTGACCTGCTGAGTTCATGTCTTGCTGTGATTTTTCACTCATTAGAAAGAAGGAGCATAGTTGGTATAACACTGAACATCCTGGTATAACTGATACTTCTTTGCAACAGCACAATATTGACCATTCATGTTCAGACTGGGATCCAATATAAATCCAAAAGATCTGGTTCTCTGATCTAAGTCTGCTGGATGGCTTAGGCACAGTTCCTTCATTCTCTCTTAGTTTCTTAGCTTATTTGAAAGGCACCCTGAAATCTGTGAATAACAATTTAGTATTATTTACTGAACACTAAACTACTGCTCTTGTCTGTTTATTAACCATTTCTTCTCATCCTTTCTCTAAGTAATTTGGTATCATACTAAGACCCACTGTGAACATACATATCTCCTATGTCAATAGAAATGGTTCCCTAAAAGCAATAAATTCCTGCAACTAAAATGTTTGCACGAGAGCCTGAGGCTTGTTCTTGTATTCAGCATGAGATTTATTTTTCTGTCAGTGGCTTCTTTAAATATAAAATGGCGAAATCTAATGGTGAAATCTAATCCATGAAGAAATGCCAGCCCTGGGCCCACCAGGAGTCCTTGACCACCCAGAGCCCCAGGTCTCCCCCAGGCTGGGCTTTAGGCAGAGCTGTCCCCAGCTCTGCCCTTTGCTGTTCCTGACACGTTGACTGGGCTTCCTGGCCTGGTCTTGCACCTGCCTCGTCCCCCCTCATTTCCCTAATGGTCCCTGGACTCTTCCAGCCCCTGTCACCGTTCCAGGCCTGTTCTCCTGGCCTGGCTGGATGCTCTGGGACGAGCTCTTGTTCAGGTCGGTGCCCCTGTGTGGTTGCCCTGGGCGCCCAGATCGCGGCCTCACCAGGACAGCCCCGCTCTTGCTGCTCCCTGACCAGGTATGACCTTTCAAGGCAGCTTATGGTCTCTCTGGAAAACAAAACTGCATCTTGTCTCTCCCTCATGTATGATTTGCAAATTCCATCTTAAGTGACCCTGGAATTAAAGGCAAGGTCTGAAATCTTGCATATGGTAGATATCATCAACAAGCATCACAAGCTGGACTTCAAAGCAGAAGCACTAAAAGACTTTAATTCTTATTCAAAAAAGCATTTAAGCACATGTTAAGCTTAAGCCTGTCCTCAAATCCTTTGAATTTAATTACATAAATTGAGACCTTTCCTCAGCACCAAGCTCTGCTACTGTACTTCAGAAATATGATTGTACACATCAGTATGTAGTTACCTGTAGATGTACTAGAAACTTTGTGCCCTTGTTTTATAGGAGGTGTTAAAAAAAAAAAACAAAACCACACACACACACAAAACAAAATAACAAAAACTCCCAAGGTAAATGAGCAACAAAGCAAATTATATTTTAAATCCTGAAATGTTTCTGGTGAATAACAGTATTCACAGGTCTTCCTTGTTTGTAAATTTTTGTCTGAAGAACAGTACCGGGCACAGGATTGCAGTCTGAAATACGCTTTGAGCAGTCAGAATGAGACTTGGCCTCTGGGCAGCACTTGCAAACATGAATATATTCAAGTCGTGTATACAGAAAGCAGCACCACTTGTAAACCAGAAGGCCTGTTCTGTACTAAAGAGAAAGCACAGTCTCTTTGGCTTCCTCCTTACATCCTACCTCTTTTCACTTTTCACTTGGCTTCTTGCTTCACTCCTTGTAGCCCAAGAATTAAAGAAAATGTACTTTCCCTTCACAAATCAGGACAATTGCTCCCCCACCAAGGTTCGACCTTCAGAAATCCGTACATGTACATCCTTCCTCTGTCCTTATTTTCAATGTGCTTTTTGTTGTTAGGATGGCTTTGACAGCCTGGGACGAGTTCTACTCACTCCTGAAGTATTTTTATAGTCTTAAGAAAATGCTTCTCATTTTATCCACTTTTCAGAAAGTAATCAAACCCAGGATCATTTGTGAAAGCAGTGGGGCCACAAGCAATGCTTTACTGCCTGTGGCAAGGGCTGATGACTTGTCTTGTTTGATTGAGCATGAACACTACTGCTGGCTGCCCTCCTCGTAGTGAAGCTGTAGCTGGGTGTAGCTCCATGTCAGGAGCATGCAATGCACATTTAGTTGTGATATCAAACATTTCTACCTCACTGCAGGTGTGAGATGCCAGCTAAGGGCTCTCTCAGCCTTGAGGGGCACCCTGAGAGGTGTCCCTGCCCTGGGGGAGATCATCACCATGAGCTGCCATACAGGACACCTTGTGGTCTCAGGGGATACAGATATTTAGAGCCACTCAGTACAGGGTGATTTTTTTTGCTCTTAGTTTGCTGTTTCATTGGGTTTTATTTCTTGCTACAAATCTAAGTTCATAGAGATCCTTCCATCAGTTATCCTGACTTCCTTCTATTGAGTCAGTTGCTTACATGTATTTTTTATGAATTTAAAGAAAGGCTTGTGGTAGTGTAATTGCTGATTTCCTCTCAAGAAATTTTCTTGAGAGAAAGATGAAAGGTTGTTGTGTTTATCATATCTCTGCCTGTCAGCTAATTTAGCTAGAACATACGCTAGACAATACTGAAAAATAGGTAAATGTCAACTAAAAATATTCAAAATAGAAGCTTAAAAAGTGTATCACATTGTCATGTTTTTTAATCTGATGGACTGAAAATAATTACACAAAGCACCAACAGAAACTTGCTAGATGACAAATGGATGAACCAGCTTCTCACTGATTCACATATCTGTCACGTTTGCATTATTTGACTTAGTTTTTCCCTTACATAAATACTGCAGTATTAATAGACACTGAAATCAGGTGGATGTATAAGCAGGGAAAAATACAGAAATATCATGAATGAGCAAAGTTTGCTCTGAGGTAAAGAAAATCATGGCTGACAGTTCATCTGCACATTGGTTACTTTACTTGTGTTGAAATTAAAAGGTCAAACAGTACAGCCAGTCTGAAATACAGGTGGAGGAGGCATTTGAGAAGTGGGAATATGTTTCTTTGTAGTTTCATATGCTAAATGAGTAAACACATTCTCTGAAGTTGTTTGGAACTCGGGAAAAAATATTTTTCTCGAGTGTGAAAAAATGGATTTGCTATAAAATATGTGTTCCTAAGAAAATTAAAGTTTCTAGCAAGGTGTTGTCCTTAAACTTGAAGTATCTTGAGAACTAACAAAAATGACATCAGTAATCAAATATTTATGCCTTAGAGTGCTCCCTTTTGTGTTTGTGTCCTGTGTTGTTTAGCCATTTTCCAGTTTTAAAGGCATTTGTTTTGTTTCACATCCAGAACTAGACCCATATTATTGCTAAGTATAATAAAAGGCATTTTACAAAGAGCCATCCAAGCTCTCCTGGAAGCTCAGCCTTAACAGCACTTTTCTCAGTCTCTAATTGTTTGTTAGAGTTGATTTTAGCTGTGACTGGTAGACGTAGGAGGTGCACTCTAAATATCCCTGCAGATATGCAGGGAGAAGAATGTGTGCTTTCTATTTTTGTTCTATTTTGCTGTAGTTTATTGAGCACGGTGACATCAATGATGAGTTACTGAAAACCCTTTTGGTTACAACTGAGTTCTTAGTTTTAAAGCTAAGAACTAACTTCATATTATGAGACACTGTCACTACTTATAAACCTCAACCTGAGAGATTCAGAACACTGTGTCTGGCCTAACCTTCTGTGCGGAATTTGCCTTTGTTATTAATACCACAGTGACATTTGGTGTTCAAAGTCAGGGAACTGCTATATTTAACATAACGTAAAACAAATGTAACACCAGTCTCAGAAACAACAGAGAAGGTAGAAAGGAGAACTATGACATGAGGTAATCATGATGTAATCTCTGGTTAATTAAGTTGCATGAAATTTGTATCTTTTCATTCTATTATTATATGTGCTCAGGTCTGTTATGTCATATAATTGTGTTATCACTGTGTATTTTTATGTCTTGTGATGTTTGGGAAGGAGGTGTTGGATAGTTCAGCTTGACAGTGATTGATTTTAGAAGGGGAAAATCCCCACTGCAAGGGCAGGGGAAGGAGTGAGAATATGTGAGAGAAACACCTGCAGGCACCAAGGTCACGGAAGGAGGAGGTGCTGGAGCAGAGATTCCCCCCAGCCCTCGGTGGGCACTGTGGTGAGGCATGTCTGTAGGTTATTGAGGAAAAATGGGTATACTCACATGTTTGCTATGCAAGTTAATGCCGAGCAGGAGCCTCACACGAGGCAGAGGTCATGTTTAAGCACTTTGTCATGGCGAGGTTTATTTAACCATTTCATTGAAAGCCTGTGAGGAGCCGCGAGCCCTCTGGTGGTTGGTCACCCTCTGAAATTCTCATTCCAGCCCTCAATAACTGATAGAATAAACCCACACTGAAATTCTCATTCCAGCCCTCAATAACTGATACAATAATCTCACACTGAAATTCTCATTCCAGCCCTCAATAACTGATACAATAATCCCACCCTGAAATTCTCATTCCAGCCCTCAATAACTGATACAATAAACCCACACTGAAATTCTCCTTCCAGCCCTCAATAACTGATACAATAAGCCCACACACACACTTTGCTTCCAATAGCAGCATGAGTTTTGTTGTTTCATCTCTTGAGGATGTTGCTATGACTACTTTTCTAAACATAGGAAATGAAATAGTAAGAATTTACTATTAATAAGGCTGAGAGAGTTTGGGCTGGAGAATATTTATTTACTATTAATCAGGCTGGAGAAGAGGGAGGCCTTAGAGCACCTTTCAGTACCTAAAGAGGCTCCAAGAGAGCTGGAGAGGGAGTTTTTACAAGGGCATGGAGTGACAGGACAAGGAAGAATGGCTTTAAACTGATAAAAGGCTGGTTTAGATGAGATATTAGGCAGAAATTCTTCCCTGTGAGGGTGGTGAGGCCCTGGCACAGGTTGCCCAGAGAAGCTGTGACTGCCCCGTCTCTGGAAGTGTCCAAGGCCAGGCTGGATAAGGCTTGGAGCAGCACATTATGGTGAAGGAATGAGATTCCAATCCTGGCCATTCTCTAGTTCTATAAATTGGACTAGTTCTATTCTAACAATACATGACACACCTGCATGAGACACAATACTCTTCTATAAGGGAGTTTTACCTTACATTCCAACATGTGCCTGTTTCTGCAAAAGGGATGATGGCCATGTGATCACCTAGAGCTTGGCAGGGGCTTTAGGCACACCAAGCATTTCGATAGAACAAATGTTGGGAAAAGGTGTGAGTGTTTGCAGGAAGAAAGGCAGGAATTGTGTTCTCTCAGGTTAGACCTGAAGGAGTGAAATCGGTTTCATATTCTCAGACGAGATTGGGTAGAAAGGAACTAGCTCTAAACTGCAGCAATCACTGGACTGAAATTTAGTGATAAATAACTTGAAGTAAGTTTTCTTGAAATATGTAAGGATTTCATTTTTTTGAAATAGTTGATGTGTAAATACAAGAGGGGTTTTTTTTGTTATTTGTTGAGGCCAATGTAGTGCTCAGTGTCTGAAGGAAACAAGAAAATATATCTTATGCAGATTTAATATCTCAGCTTATGTTCTCATCTTGGTATTCAGATGAATCATGTAGTCATTGGTTCCTTTCTTCATCCCACATCAGTGGATGGTTGCTAACAGTTTCCAGTAATAGAATAGGGGAGGCAAAAGAATTTTTCTTTTTCAGGTCTGTGATTTCCAGATAGCTCAGCCACTCCTAGGCTCTTTCATAAATCTTAAAAATATTTACCACAGAGCTTTCCATATTTATCAGGATTTATGGCTTGTGTACATGTGAGCATTTTCACAGCTTGGCTGATGGTATTCACCATGCTTCAGAGTTAAGGGCTGGGTTTTCTCCTCTGGCTGAATGCTGAGATTTCTTGCACATTCCCAACTCTGACACAATCCTTTCTTGCCTGGATGGGAGGTCAGGGCTATGGTACCCAGTACAGGTTGTTACCCAGCAGATCATATGGGCTCAGCAACAGATTTTTCTGTTTAAAACCCTGACTAATGGTGAAAAGAGGTACCTGAATTATTTCTGTAAAGCTTTCTTTACTAGAAACAGAGAAAAAGGGATAAACAGAAACCATGGTGTGGGCACAGAGTTCAAGGAAGCTCCAGGAGCATGTAGTTGAAAAAATTATCCAATAAAGGGGAAAAGAAGTAACAACAATACTTATATTCCAGCTTGAAACATGTCAGGTTATTTCTGTTTTTCAGATTCGTTTGGTGCTGTTTATAAATTCCAAAGAGCACAAATGGCTGGGAGATAAGCAAAATGCTGTAAGTTGCGCCACTCAAGCAGAATAAGGTACAGTCTTCTCATAAAAGATTCTTTAAAATCTTCACCATAATACTAGTACATGCTTTCTCCTACTTCTGTAATGCCATGAGATTCTATTATCTGCAAATTATGTAGGTGAAACAAGGACATTTAAAAAATACTTGGTACCTATATAAAATCTGCTTTTCATTAAAACAAAAACAAACAAACCACAAACCAACAGGAAAGAATGCTTCAGTCAAGCAGACAAATGTAATTTGGTGAACATTTAGCAGAAAAGTTGTATGATCTGTAGGGATACAGACAGTTCTTATGTATTCATTCACATAATGTAAAACAGTTGAAACGTCCCCAGGAGAGGTATTTTGAGAGGTTGAAGTACATGGGGTTGCAGACATGTGGACAGCACCCACATGCAGTAATGTCCCAGAGCAGGAGTGAGTGACCTGCTCAGGTGAGGCACCCACCCCTGCAGACACCGCGAGTGCGCGCCAGCGAGCGCGCCTCTGCTTCAAGACATGATTTCCCCCATTGCCGTACGAGTCCAACTCCTTTCCTCCGGAGGATTTTTAATGAAGGAAATCAGGCTAGGCATCTGCATTCTGCAATTAACCTTTCGTCACCAAATCGCTCCCTTTTGGAATGGAGAACAAGGCTGAAAATCGCACAGCAGGTGGCAGCCCCGCTCCTGCTTGGCTTTAGCCTGCTTTGCACCTCGGAGGGAAAGTCAGGCTGCCAGGACTGGAGGGGTCACTGCTGCTGAACACCTGTCCTTTCCTTTCCTGGAAGCAGCTGATTTTCAGCATAGAAATGGAAATTACCTGTGCCATTGGTTACTGCCAGACTACAAAGGCAGAGCAGTTTAAGGGAAGATAATTTGAAAATAAAATCAGTAAAGTAGGTGAGCAGCACAACTCACTGGCAATTTGGGATGGAATCTGTGGTGTAGATGCAAGTTGTGTCAATGCAATGTTAAAATAAGGAGTAAATCAAACTCTTGGTAATCCTGCTTGAGTACTGCTCCACAGCCACCCCAATATACCTGCCTGTTAGCAGCAGCAAGAGGCTCCCACAGAGTATTTTTGGATATTGAATGGCCTGAATTATCTGAAATATTTTGGCTAAACTGTGAGTAGAGTGTAGTAGTCTAAAGCTTGTAGAACCAATGAAGTGAAATTCTCTAACAGATTCTGAAATTTATTTCCTGAAATGTATTTCTTCCCCCTCCTCTCTCTGACCCTGAAAAGGTGTGTTAGGGAAAGGAAGAGGAGGGGGTTCATATCTTCTCTGCAAATGGGCAGTTTGCTGTGAAATATGAATGACAACTGTCAGAAAGCCCTCTCATCAGCTACAGCTGGATTTGCACCAATTCCTTCTTCAGACAGCTCTAAAAACCATGATGTTGTCATTGAGTATAACACATCCTTGTTCCATTTCCTCACCTGGCCTGTGGGAATAAAAAGAAGGAATCCTCTGGGAATACGTTGATCATGAGATAAAAACTTGACAACATTTGTTCATCATTATTTTGGGTTAATGGCAGGCATTTTAAATTTGGTTTGCTAAAACTATTTGCCTGAATGGGATGTATCAGTATTGGCTGAAGTATCACCTAACAGGCAGGGGAATGTCTTAGACCTACAGACTTAGGTGATTATTAGGTTTAATTGGTATTATTACAGTAGACCTCCTGAGATATTGAATGTAGCTTATTATGGCTTATTTAAAACTTTTTAATCCACTATTAGAAGGAATTGCCATTAAGTTACACCACAGAAAATAATAAGTCTAAAGTTAAATCTTGTGTGGTTGGTTTAAAACTGTTTAAGCCTCCTGTTCATCACAAATCCTCTAACATTTTTCCTGAACTCCCTTGTGCTTATGCCAACACTTTTTATAGCACAGGAGCCAGCCTTGTGCCAAGTGTAGCACCAGAGAAGTCAGCAGGTCATACTGGAGATTAATTTCACAATATTTCATTCATCTAAGTTGCTTCTCTCCAAGCAAGCACAGAGCCCTGTGCTGCTGAAGCCAATGGAAGCTCATTAAGTGCCTAATGCAGTTCTCATGGAGTCTGTTTTTTGTGGAAATATCTGTTCTTGTTCCTTTGTTTTGTATGATAACTTCCCCAGGCTAATTATGTCTTTGCAAGATGAATTCTGAAAAGTCCTAAATTTGTGCATGGGATGTAAAGTAATAGGAATTGCATTGAGGTAGAATTTGCTGGCTTTGTTATGTACAAAAAGTGAAAATTGAAAACAAGTCTCAGAAATTAATAGATAGGTTTAGCATTAAATGAGTAGCAGAAGTAAAAGGAGATTATTAGAAATTAGAAAATTATTAGAATGTCATTTCTGTCTGTAGTACTTCCCCTGCACTGCAAGAATTCTGTGCACTCCAGGTGCTGTTGTAGCACTTTGCAGAGGAGTATAAAAGTGGTTAACATATGAAATTATTATACAGGGAAAAGGATGAAACAGTAGCATTGACTATAAATCTAATTTTGTGAGTGAACTTCAACAAGAAATTGGTGAGTTTTGTTATCTGAAATTCCTGCCTGAGGCACTGGACAAAGCTGCTTTCACTGGATGTGTAGGACAGACTCAAGACTCGGCTATAAAAGCTCAATGAGGAAAGGATGTTCCACCTTACAAATTTGCTTTTTGTGATAAGAATCTGATAATGGGTCATGATTGAGGACAGAGGATTTGCATGTGCAGTCACATAGCAACCTTGTTTAGCATGTTGAATATGTTGAAAGATCTTTTATACTGACAGCACCAGTTGTGCAATGAGAGATCATCCTAATTAAACAGGGAATCCATGAAAGAAAAAGAGCTAGGGATTCAAAGATATTAAAAAAACGGGAAGGCTTCATCAGCTCTGCTGTTTGTGGGAGTTCTTGTTTACTCTGCACAGAATATTTCAGTCTAAAGGCCTTGTCTCCTGTGGCCAGCCATTTCTGGGAAGAGAAGTGCATGTCAGTGTAACACTGAATAACACTGAATAGGGAATAGCTTTTAATTCTCCAGCCACAGCAGTGTTGTGTCAAATGTTCAACAGAAAACAAACTTTGATAGACAGGAGAGATAAAGAGGGGAAAGAGTGAAATTATGTTCTATTGTGTGGTTTGTCTCCACATTATAGAATTTACTTTCTAATATGAGAAATTTGCTCATAAGAAGGAATGAACTTACTATACCAGCCCAAGATGTAGCTGGTATTTAGTGAGTTCAGATCTTACCATAGCATACATAAATCCAGTGAGAAAGCATGTCTTAAAAATGTATCTCTTAGAGCAACTCTTTAATTCTGATTTTCACATTAAATTCTGTAGCACTGCTCCTGTGCTACACACTCTGCACAGGTTGTGTTTGCTGAGCAGCCTCTGCAGGCAGGACTGACCCACACTCGTGTGTCAGGGGACAAGAGGTGCTGCCTCTGCTGTGCTCGGTGTCCTGGGCTGACACCTGGGCTGCTCCTGACTTTGCTCCTGAAGGGCGTTACTGGCAGTGCTGCCCAATAATATCTAAAGGAAAAACAGCCCTAGTGCTGTTTGTATCCTTGATAATGAGGAGATAAGCAAGGCAAGATAAGAATCTCTTGTTAGGCTTGATAATACAGCTGGATGAAGTAATGAAAAATAATATTCTGAAACTTGTTAAGAGATGGAGTTGCTCAGGCTGCTTTTCCAGTGGATATAATGTACCTTTTGTTACCCTGCCTGTTTTTGCACTGCCTTCTCATTTTCTCAAGCTGCTACAAGTCTTTTATGTCAGGATGCTTCCATTGTATACCAAAGAAGGAGTTAAATTATCTAGGTAGCACAGGCTAAAGCTGAAACTCACCAGCATCATCTTTCTTAAGTATCATTGTCTGGTAAGAAAATAGGTCTGTAAGTGATACTGTTCCTCTGAACAAGAAGGAACTGTTATCAGTCAGCTGTGTGATCCCTGTGCTGGCCCGTGGAGCCAGCTAGCATGGGAGATGAGGGTGTGGGGCTGGGGGTGGCTGCCTCGGGCACTGCTGCACTGACAAGGGCAGCAGGGGCACAGAACACCTCACCCTGCAGCCATTCCCCTCCCCAGCCCCAGGGCATTTCAGAACTCAGCTTCATTCACAAGCATTTACTTCTTCTGTAGCTACTACAATAACAACAATTACCTTTGCAAACAATTTGCATATATAGTGTCATGTGAATAAATTAAATAACTGACTCCAAGAACTAACTTGTAATGGAACTACTGATGGAAACAAGAGCATAGTCATCAGAAGTATTGTGTAAATGATGCATAGTCTATTAATGTTTCTTGCATACATGATGTTAATGTAAGCCTGAGCAACAAACAACATGTACAAGTAGGTAGCAGCCACTGATATGACAAATTGATTGTGCAAGTCAAATTCTTTTCTGTTTTGATAGCAAAAGGGAAGTCAATGTCACAAGTGCAAGCATTTAAGAGTCAGAGTTTTGTTCACTTTACCACAGTGTTATAGACTGACTTTCACTTGAACTTCTTCATTAAAAACGCTTTTACTTTACAGATCTGGGTGCTGAGTCAAATCCTTGATCTCCCAGGAAGCACTTTTCAAGGCAAGAATTCAAATACTTTTTGAAAGACACTTTAATCTGCACTTCCCATCTTTGTGTGACATTTCTGGTTTTTTCATGGACAGATGTTTTCTGTACCACAAATACTATGAATGGAAACAGATCAATTTAGACCCAGAAGATTTTAGCCATGAAGTTACTATGGAAAAGAAATGTTGACTTGTTGACTGAAAAAATGCTATTAAGAATGTAGGAACTTGTTATTCTGGCATCTTTGTAACAAGAGCTTATACAGACCTAAGTGGACAGAAAAGGTAGAAGTGTATGTGGGGAATGTTTTGTGGGTGACTCCTAAAAGGTCTGAAAAAGGTATATATATTAAAAAAATATATACTTTTCTTACACTGTTCAGTGTAATATGCAAAATTGCTGAAGATGTCTGTACCACTACTGGAAACTCTCCAGGAATAACATTTTAAAAGACATTTCTCCTGGAATTTGTGTTCCTTTTTCAATGTTTCACAGTGCTATGGAGGTAATTGTGTTGGGCTGATGGGAAACAGTGCAGTGCAGTGCAGGGATCAATCAACCTCTGAAGACAAGGGCTATTCTAGAAAAAACATTATATGACTCCAAGTTTTGCTGCAAAGACAGAATTAAAAGAATGTAATTTGAATTCTGGCAACATCCTGACTTTTTGACAAGCTGGTTAAAGATTCTTATAGGTACAATGTCTCGTAAATCATGACAGAAAGAATGGAAGCTGCAAGACTGTCCTGTGAGGACTCCCTCTCTAGCTCAGGAACAGGCTGAAGCAGAACTCCTAGAGCATGTCAGGGCAGACTGGCAGCTTGCTGTAATTGAGACAGGATGTACAGAGTATTTTAGCACTTTAGGGCTACCTACTTGCTTTAAAGAACATATAATACTTCTGTCCTTGGGCTACAGTTCTATGTTGTGACTCCATAATTTTACCCTCTGGGCACAGTGATCTCTGAAATGAAAAGAAAGTATATCTGATGAAAGCAGGATTAGTTTGTACTGATTTTTATAGGGATTTACAACCATAGAAACACATGTTCCAAGAGTCATTTACAGGTTATTTTAAAAAATCACACAAGGCAGTTCACAATAACAAGATGACTTTATAAGATTTGCATATAATTAGATTGCCAGTCTATCACCAACTAATTTTCAGAAAATTCTCTTAGGTGTTATTTTATAAGATTAAATATAGAAAAGAGCTCAGTCTGTCAGTGTTAAGGACTATGTGTTGATTTTTTTTTTTTTTTTTGCTTTAAGAAAGGAAATATCAAAAGCCAAGGAAACACACCATTTAATCTTTGTGTAGTAGGTGAATTTTTACATAGGAAGCCAGTTACTCTAAAATGAGTCAAGTATTCCTTTCTGCACCAAAACATGGATTGGACACAAGATGATGTCTGTCCTTCACACAATCTCCTGAAGTGTATTTGCCCCCAAGGCTTACAGGAATGAGTACAAAGAGATAAGCAGTAACTTGAGTCATTCTAACCTTACCAACATTACTTCTCATTTTACAAATTCAGAGGAATACGTGCACATGCAATTTCTCCCTGTGAGAACAACATGTACAGGAGCATCCCAGAGGATATTGTTTGTTCTTCCCTGTTCCATGTTCCTTGGAAATGCAGCTGAAGCAGCAGCCAGCCTACAAACACGCTTAGGACTAGTGCTACATTTTAAAATAGAGTACTGTAATTTTATAAAAATTGAGCTTAGATGAAAAATGGAACAAAGTTAAGGTGAACAAGTAATTTTTTTTTCTACCTAGGTTCCAAATAAAAAAATAATTGTGGAAAAAGTATTGATCAGGAATTGGCCTTGCTGTTTCTGTCAAAAACTTCTGCTGTCACACATGTAAATAGAAAACTATTGAGGTCAAGGTCCTCACTGAAGTCTAGTCTTTGCTCTAATGAATTCCCCAGGTTTCATACTAAATTAGGGCACCACATTTAAAATGTTAAGAGTCCTTTAAAGGAAACTGTAAGACTCAAGAGATCCTGCTGAGAAGAGTATGGAACAGACTGAAAGAAGACCATTTTTTGCTGTATTTTTAGCCATAATCTATCCTAATCTAATGGGCTCTTTGTAGTAAGTCTGGCCTGTTGTGGCTATTGTTAACTGTGGTTATGCACTTTAGTCTGATCTTGTGAAAAATGAAATAAAACAGTTCATTTTCATAGCATTTCATTTTCTTTCTTTTGAATGTCTCTAGGCAGCATAGAACATATTTCATTGTGTGCTAACTACTCAGTCTTCTTTGCAATGGTTGTTCAAAGTTCCCTCTGAAGTCTATTTTTAGGTATTTTGTTTTCTATGTTAATCTCCTGATTGTTCTGCTGATAAGACATGTAACTGTTGGCATCAACAAAATTAAATTTAGAGTGCCACATCTTTCCCTAGATTTATTGTGGCATATATCAGAAATATCTCTGTCAATACTGCTTTCCTTTCTTATAATGTATATTCTTCAGTCAGGAACTCTTGGTCCATACTGCACCCTATTTGTGAACTAGTATTTTAAGGCTCTGCTGCAGATAGGGCTTTTCAGTTTTGTCATAAACTGGACAGCGAGAGAACACTGAAACTCCATTCTCCTTTGGCTTTGTGTAGTGTGCAACCCTACCACTCTCAATGGGACTGCCTGTGAGTGCTGATTTGAGCTGAGATCAGTAAATAATGAGATGCCCACTTGGAGGAAAAAATCACAGGGGAAAAACAAAACAAGAAAATGTGTGCTTTCATTGCTCTGGTGTCTTGAGGCCTGAGCAGGGAGAGTGTTACTGTCAGGCATTGCTTCTGGAAAAGAAAGTAGCTCTAAACTCTGCACACATCAGAGCAGGTAAGGAAGCTGATAGTTTTGCAAAATACAAATGTTATGTCTGCAAGCAGGTACATGTTTCTGTTTCGTGCACAGAACAGGGCTTAAACCAATGATTTAATTACGTAATGCAAGGATATGTTCAGTGCTTTGCAAGCAGCTGTTCATTTTTCTACACAATGACTCAAAGTCAGAAGTTGTATTTGTGTACATCAGGGGAACAAAACTGATCACAGGTTTTTTGTTCAGAAAACCTATCAGATTGTCTCTACTTTCCCTCTGCTCCTTCCCCCAAAGGCCCAGTATTATGGCTGCAGATGCAATAAAAATATAGAAATTGCTTATTCTATGACAATTGTTATAAAGAGATTTGCAGATGATTTTTGAATCTGGTTTCCTGTATACATCTAAGGGAGGAATGGAACTAGCTTGAACAAAAAGCATCAAAATCCAAAACAACTCATAAGTTTGGAAGCAGCTCATTCTCTTAAAATGCTGCCCTTTATTCACAGCCATTTCACAGTTCCCTCTACTGGAAATTCCTCCTTGGAATGCACTTATTTGGAGATATCAGTCACCCTTTGCATCACCAAATGTGTATGACTGACTGCTATGTTGGTTTTGTTGTGTTTTCTTTTAAAACATGAGGGTCAATGTAAAAAGATCTGGAGTGAACAAAAGTGTGTTACTCCCAAGGGGCAGAGTTAACGTGGAGTCCAACCTGCAACAAGGGACACACTAAAACTTTACCAGCCTGAGACTCTTCTGGGAGAGTTCTTGCTGCAAGATGGCCAAGTCTGTGTACTAAGTAAATTTTCTGCTGTTTTGATTCTAATTGTACAGTCTGTGAAGGAATAGGATTGTATTTAAGAAATAATTCATTTCATCAGTCACTGCTCCTAATATAAATAAACAACCTGCAAGGCTCCAGATAATGATTTATTACTTAGATTAGAAGTGCTAACATTATGCAACCCCTTTGCTGATATCAGGAACAAGGTGAGAAGCTCTTGACTCTTTCCAAGCTTGCACTGAATCATGGATGAAAAAGAGACCTTCTAGACCTTGGCTTTGGCCTCTCCTTAACATTCTTTTCTCTTCTTTTGACCTCTATGATAAGGCTGAAAAATCAGCATCAGTACACAATGATTTCACTGTCTGGGAAGTGCTCTTACACTCATCACATCCCACAGAAATCTTTGGTGGGTGTTTCTTACTGGAAAGACACAAAGGAGTTGCAACACAGGAGAAAATGAGAATCTTTTCAGTCAGATTTGGTTTTGAAGATACTGTGACATATTGTTATGTAAAGGGCATTTTAATTTTTGTTTGAAGACTTCTCTAAAAGTTTGCAAAGATATTTCAGACATCTTGTAGTGAATGTCAATGTTCTGACCATAGGTTTCCTTGTCTTAGCTTCCTTTGGAAGTATCACACTTATCTTCAGTTATTACTAGTTGATCATAGCTTTATTTATAAAGAACAAATAAACCTCTTTCTGCTTTGCTTTCAAAACAGAATGTTTGGAGGCTTTCAAAGAAGTGGTTTAAATGTAAACAGATCTTATGACAAATAAAAGAGCATATTCTACATAAGTAAATCCTATGTAAATCAGGCAGGCATTTGCATACCTGTAGCTGCAGGAAAGGTTTCCCAGGGTGCTCTTTCTAAAGCCTCCACAGAACAAGGTGTATTTGATTCTTCACCTGGACACCCTGTCTGTAGTAAGTGTATTTTTAGTACTCATTACTCTAATGATAACCTAACAGATTATATTTTTTCCTTAGATTGTAATTAATCAAGATTTGTTTCCAACTTTGCTGAAATTATTAGTTTGACCTAGATGCTCATCCTTCTGAAACAGACAATGCATTTTGTTGAGCATCCCCAACACCACCACTGAGCCTGGATGTCAGTCAGTGGTGCCTGGCCTGGGGACAGGGGTGGACAAACCCTGCAGGCACTGGGGCTCCCCACAGAGCTTCCTGCTATGGCACACAGGGCCAAGAAGGGCCCCTGGCTTGGTGAGGTCTCCAATAGGGAGGGCATAAAGAGAGAGGTGAGGGAGGAGTTGCACTCAGCAGAAGTGCACAGCCTGAAGCACCTGAAATCCAAGTGGGAGCAAGGACAAGCAGTGTGCAGTAGAGAGATGGAAGATCCAGCTTGTTGGAGGTGCTGTGAGACTACAGCTGGAAAACATGAGACTTGTCAGCCTGGAAGAGAGATGAATAAGGTAGTAGTGCAAGGAATCTGTGCTACAAATCTGTAAAACAAGGAGTGACATGGAAACAGTTAAGAGTTAATTAATGCAGAATTCAGGGGACATCATATAGAAATACCAGACAGAAGGCACAAAACATACAGAAGTGATCTCCATTCAGCATAAAGTTGGGCTGTGGAACTACATCAAGCTGTAGATGCTGGAAGCTTATAGGACTAAGAAAGCAATGGGATTTCTTTTCCATTGTCTATCAAGAGCAGAAATAGGCTACTTCTAGCTAAAAGTCTCTAAGCTGCAGAAGTCCTCATGTCCCCAAGAGATGCCCAGCCACCCTTGGGAACAGCATCATGTTCCACCTCAGGCATTGCTCTGATCCACTGTGGCCATTCCAGTGCTGTGACTGCCTCAGGCACAAGACATGTTCCTTACCCACCAGCAGGATACTTCATGGTAAATCTACACTCAACTCAAAATTTAAGACTATAAGAAGTAGAAAGTAATTGGAATAAACTACAAATAGATTTTCTTGCCCATTTACTGTTTATGACAAAGATTTAGAAAATAGGCTGTGTTAGTGTTCTAGTTGGGGGGAAAAAATGGTGGCAAGTTGGTTTGCCCAACCTTTTCTAAGTATTTAGGGAGGTTAGATCAAAAAAGTAATCTGCATGAAACAGATATGCCTTTGGGTATCTTGCACAATTCAGGTTCTCTATTAGTGATGATTTAACATTAAGCAAAACAATTGGGTTTGAAACAAATTAGAACAAAGTGAGAGTATAACAGACTGCCCCAAGTGTCATATAGTCCACATAGAGCAAAACCCACAGTGATTCAGCTCAGTGTCTATCCAAGGAAGTGATGTGCTTTTCGCTTCTCTGAGAATTATTAAATATACCATTCACATTGCATGTGCAGTTGTTGCCAGAACATTTTAGCCTCCTCCGAGGTGTTGTCTTTTATGGGAGCGAACTTGTTACCCAATATAGCAACGGCTTGTATACCAATTTTGTTTTTTCACACTCTGTCCCACTCCATATGGGGCGGGGGAGGATCCTGCTGGACTTCTGCTCAGCATAGATGGAGCACGGAATGTTGCCTCTTCCTTTACACGTTTTAAGAAGTGGTGTTGTCAGAAGCAAGTTATTTTGTGCCAGTTCTCTTCTGAAGAAGCCTCAGACTCCAAAACATGTTAAACCATCTGGCAAACTCTTACATGAATCATGGGGATATTTGTAGCCTCTGGCTTTTTGAACTGCACTGTGAGTAATCCCAGTTGCTCTCGTCAGCGCTGCTGCTGAAACCCGTTTCTTGTGTTTTGAATAAAGACCAAAGGGGCCTCTGACTGGGCCTGGTGGTCTCCAGATTGTCAAGAGGCAAAACTGGGTTACAAATCTCGGAGCTGTCTGTTCCAGCCCGAAAGATCCGGACCGGCGGCCTTGCTGCTGGCTGCTGGAGCCTGGCCGGGCGGCTGTGCCGGGGGCTGGGCTGGGGTTACCGAGGGGCTTTTGCCGTGTGCCCGCAGGTCCCACTGCCCCGCGGCTCCGTGAGCCTCGGCGGAACCGTAACAAAGCCGGCAGCAGGGCCGCGCTCACCGAGCTCTGCCCGCAGCCCGGGGTCTCGGGTCAGCCCCGCATGAGCCTGCAAGCCCCGCGGTCACCTCGGGACGCGCCGGGAGCGCCCACCAGTGCCCGGCTCCGCGGCCGCCCCCAGCCCTTCCCCGGCGCGTCACGGCCGCCGAGAGAGGGAGGGAGGATTGGGCGGCCCTGGCGGCGGCGGCGCGGGGCGGGGCTCGCTCCTACCCCGCGCCCTCAGCCATTTTAGCAGCCGGTACCGCTGCCGGTGCCGCCGTGATCTCCGCCGGCAGCGCCGGGCGTGGTGAGTGCGGGCTCTGCGCGGCGGGACGGCCGGAGAGAGGACGGGATGGGATGTGATGGGATGGAGCGGGGCGGGATGGGGCAGAGCCGGTGCGGTGCCGCCGCTGCCCCTCGGCAGCATCTGGGGCGCGGTGAGGGCGGGAGGGTCGCCCCTCGCACGAGGAGGGGGCGCGGGGCTGGCGCTGCCCCCGGCCCGGGGAAGCGCGGGGCTCCCGGCGGGGCGGAGGCGGCCGGGTCAGCTGGGGAAGGAGCGGGGGTTACGTGGGGT
>VZRZ01006590.1:388866-428819 GCA_013398175.1 Climacteris rufus
GCCCTGCCCGCTGCCTCGGCGGGGCTCTGGCCTCCCCCGCAGCCCCCCGCCTCCCGGAGCCCGCTGCCCCCCGCCCGGCTGCAGGGGAGGAGGCTGGGCTCCGGAGATGGGCTGATGCTGATCAGGAGAGGTGATTCACTGCTCGGCGCATGCTTCTCTGCTCCACGTCACAAAAGCACCTGTTAAAGGAAAGCAAGGAACTAGCTGAATATTTTTGTTGTCTTGTTCCTCTGTGATAGATTTTGCTTTTTGGTGTTCTGGAACATCTCCTTTGTGGATTTTTGAAGCTTATTTGAAAAGCAAGTGCATGCATGTGCACCGTCTGGCTCCCCTGCCCTGGCTGCACAGACCTCTCCTGATCTGGTGCTGCTGTTTGCCCAGTCCCCTAATGAAATAACTGTAGCATATAACATTTGGGGACAATTAAATGTGAAACACTTATGTTAGGGGAAAAAGGAGTTATAGTACAAACTATTTCAGTGAGGATGCTCAGTAGATATAGTAAGGAGGTTACAGAGAAATTTAGTGTCAAGGATTGTTTCATAGAAAGTAAATGGACATCTGTAGTCCCTGATGGTGGTAAAAGATGCTTATCAGGATAAGGATAATGTCAGTCCTTACTTGGTTGCTCTTTTAATCTTGGACTGTTGCAGCATTAAAATAAGAATATGATGTGTGTTGTCATTTACTATTACCAACAAACTTGCAGTTGTAGCCTTGCCAGTTTCAAGTGCAAAAATGAGCAAATAAAGCTGCAGATAGACCTTAGAACAATGACATTTTTAATTTAAGTTTTTCTCTTTGAATCTTCGGACTCTGTCATCTGAGATTAGCTGCAATGATTAAAGACATGGATTTTTTTTCCCCCCGAAGATATGAAGAGCTTGAACATATCTCCAGTCTTTTCACCCAGTTAAAAGACAGTTAGCAAAGTTCTGCAGTTTCTGAAAGGATGTTTGCTTTCACGTTTTCTTTCTTCTGCTCTTTATGCATGGATACAAAGTTTGGATTTTAATACAATTCTACAGAAGCCTTAAATATTTCCACATAAAAGTTATTTTGGAAAATATTTAATGCGTTTTTAACATAGCTCTCATTTCTTTGTGTTTACCAGTTCCCCTTCATTGTTGTCTTAAACTACAGAACTGTGTAAAATTGAGACAGTGGCCCCCCAGGACCCTGCTGTGGTGGGGGGTTCAGGAGGTGTTTGCATCTCATGCGCATTTTACTCTTGTGTTACCTTTAGCACCTTCTGGAACATGTGCTGCCAGCAGTGCTGCTGCCATTGGCTGCTCATTCAATAATCCAACAGCAGCAGCTATAAGTTTTCAGCATAATAAATGAGCAGGATTCAGCAGATGACACCTTCTCCTAATGTAAGGATGGTGCTTCAGCCCTTCTATAAAACGAGAGAAACCACTCTTGAACAAACCACTAAGGCAAGGCATTGGCTACAGATACATGCCAAGTGATGAAGATGCATATCTAGTAAAATAGGTGCGGCCTATTACACTCTTTTAAATGAAGTTAATACTCAAATTAAGTACCAAACAATAGCCCGAGCTAAGTAAACATGCAGAATATATTGCAGTTAATGATAAATAGAGTTGGGTAGTTAATGTGACGAATGAATGAATGCCCATTTATAAGAAAACCCTTCTCAGAAAGGCATTACTTAAGCTAAAAAAACATAGTTGGAGTTAATCATTAGGGGAAATCTTCGTTGTATACTCAACTGAGCGTGTGGTCACCGTGCTTCAGGACATTTGTTTTCTCAGGAGAGAAGGAAGTTGTATGGAAGGAGGAAAGCAATTTCCTGAGAAACAAAATTTACAGTTTTATTCTGTTTATTCATAGATCGGATTGTTATTTAGATGGTGCAATGTCTTCCACCTCTTTTGTGGAAGGCTTATCTCAAAAGCTGCCTGTACAGTTTAATTTTCCTGCCTTCTGGTGTAGCAGCCCCAGGCAGAAAGCCTTGGGCCACTACATTCTGGAGCAGCTGCAGAGTGACTGCTTTGGTGTTCATCTTTGTTACAAATCTTCCTCCTCTCCTCCCTATAACTGGGATTTCTGTCCTTCACATTCCACTTGCTATAGGCTAGCTGTATGGAGGGGAAGGCTTAATATTTCTCCTCTGCTGGTAGAGCTGTGCTTTACAGTGGATAGGGAGTATTAGTACTTTGCTGTTGCTTTTATTTCCTTGTTTTCTGGTTGGTTTTTGGTGGAGCAGGGAAATTAGGGTTGCCCATAATCTGCTGACACTCCTAGAAACTGTGTTTTTCTGCAAAATGTTGCACTCTGTATGTGGGCACACGCAAATGAAAGCTGAACACAGCACTGGTTATTCCTTCTGTGGCCACTCACTCGGGGGGACTTGTGTTGCACCGAAAGTAAAGCCCAGCTGAAGTGGTGAGACAGGTTTCTCCAATGACCTGGCCATGGAGCCTGACAGCACCAAGGCCTTTCTCAGGCTGCTCTGTGTGGTCTGAGCAGTGGATGGGGAGGACCTTCTCTCAGTCCTGGGCATGCTGGAGCTGGGAGTTGTTTTTGTGTCTTTTGTGTGGACGTGAACTAAAAGTGGCTGTATGGAAAAAGAGTTGGCCCGTGGCCAGTATTGCCTGGGAGCCGTGGTTTCAGTTTGCTTCTCTGCAGAAAGTACCCAGTGTGATCTGCATTGGGATCAACAAAAACAGTTGGGCAGAACTTAAATAAACTAGAGCAGCTCTGCTTTCCCTGCCCCACATCTTCTCAGGACTATCAGCTCCTGCCTAATACTTCATATAAAGTGGACTCATAATCAAGATACAGCTTGGATTGTGTGCCAGGTGTGCATAACATTATTTACCTGACCAAGTCTGTGATACAGAGGTTAGGAATGAGTGGTGAGGGTGGAAATTCCTCACACTGTTGTTGTTGCCCTAGATAGGGAGCCTGTCTCCTGTTCAGGTTACTGTGCTACTGCTGACCTGTGCTGCCACAGCCCAGAGTGGCTTTTGAGTCAGGACTGAGCTGGGGGCTGGCATCAGCTTTATCTTCTTTTTTACTGTGGGGTGGTGACACTGGCACAGATTGCCCAGGAGGGTTGTGGTGCCCCAACCCTGGCAGTGTTCAAAGCCAGGTTGGATAAGGCCTTGAGTCTGCAGAGATTCAACAACAGGAGTGTGTGAGTGTAAGGCCTGATGGTACAATTGGCTGGAGAATTACTTAAGATGATCCCAAATATAGCAGAAACCTCAAAGGCACATTGAACTATTTTTTCAGTAAGGAAATAAATAGCAGAGCCAATCTTGGGAAGTGGAAGAGCAGAATAAGCAGGGAAAGGTGACTGTGGGCATGGGACTGGGAGAGATGGGAAGTGTTTTCCTTCAGCCAGATTGTCACTTTGTATAATGGATGATTCTTAAAGTTTGAGTACATGAGTGGCTTAGGATGGACATGAGGTTGGAGCTAAAAAGCCAGTGTACATTTTATTTGCTTCACATTTGGAGTAACAGCTGTGTAATGCGAAGGATGTGAGGAATTGTTTTCCTTTTTTTTTTTTGCTTCAGATAGAACTAAGCACTTGGACTTGCCACTGAAATCAAAGAGTACTTTTCACATCAGTAAAGTGGTTCTAAGGCATCCTAGATATTGAGAAATTATTTTTTTAAAGAAGTTTTTGCATGGGTTGTATAGTACAGTGAATACCACATAAAGGGATATTGTACCTCTGAGAGTTCATTGGGCTTCAAGGTGAGATATCTTTAACTCCAAGGCAGAGATAAAGTGATCCACCAATTATCACAGAATTAAGAGTCTCGGATTTAAAGTGATCCAAGGTGGATCTTTGGTTATCACTTTAAATCCGAGACTCTTAAATCTGTTCTACTCGAACACCACTGTTGTTCACTGAGGACAAAACTAATGAACTGGGATTTCTAGGATTTCCTTCAGTGTATATTGATGTGACTATTGATTCCCTATAGTACATTACTGCTTCATCTTTCTTTAAAAGCATACTTCCCTATTAGGCAATAGGTTTATATTTCTTTTAAAGTTCTTATTATAAATTCATTGGTCTGGCAGTGGCAGCTGCTAAGTGTCAAAACCCAGAGCAGAAGGCCTGTGTGCACATCTGGTTCACTTGAAACTGTGTGATGATGCTGCAGGTCATCTCATGACTTTTGCTCATCACTTTTGTTAGTTTACAGGGAAAATGGCTGTATTTCCAAACACTGATAATCAGGAATGTTTTATAGCATAGGTGTATAATGGCAGTTAGAATATTAATATATGTATGTATCTATTTTTAAAATGATCTAGGTATGCTTGAAAGACTGTGAAATTGGAAAGAAGCTAATGCAGCAAGGACAGACTTAAAATAGCACATTACATCCCAGTACTTGTTCTCTTACAACTTGTACTAATTAAGAGATGTTTACATTATCTTTTTAATAACACTGAAGGGGTGTTCTGTTCTAACTCCTCTTACCACAGAAAATAAGATTGTAAGTGAACGATACCAAGACAGTTACAAAAATGCTTGTCTTCAGATTTCTTTTTTCAAAAATTATTTAAACTTATAATAAATAAATGCTTTATTTGTAAAATATCTGTTAATGACACATTTATCCTACCCACCTGTACTGTTGTTGTAGTATAAGCATGGCCAACATGTAAAAGTTTTGACATTAGCTAATGGTTATCTTTTGCAAGATTAGATCTGCACAGCAGACCTGTTTTTTGCTTGGGTTTTTTTTAAGCTGTCTTACAGTATGGTGCAACCCATTTTAAGGGGAAAGTAGTATTGGTACAGTGTACTGTGATCTTTGTTCCACTTGGCAGTGTGCTTCACCCAACTGTGTAGCATTTTAAATTTAAATTGCGCTTTTTAAATGTGATTTATGTTTTAGAAGGCACAGCAGTAGATTGAAGTAGCAGGAAAGAATGGCTGTTTCTTGATCTGAACTGCTTTGGGCACATGATGAGCTACAAGAGGTGCATCCTGCACCACACCGTCGCTGAGGTTTTCCTTTGCACGTGCAGGGGCTCACGCTCAGCAGTTCAGTATGCAGCTTACAAAGCTGCTGGGTTGTGTGTTTGCTGTGTGACTTCAGAGAAGTCCCTGGAGTGGCAGCAGTGCCTTTAGCAAAGGCTCCTGCTGCTCTCCCCTGGCAGTGCAGGAGCAGGCTGTGGGGGCCAGGCTGGGCTCTGGCACTGTCAGCAGTGCCTGTTGTGCACCCATGTGTGGTTTGACATCACTGGAGCTGGGTTTACTGGGGGCTGACAGCTTAAACACCTTCATTTCTGGGTGGAAACTTTTGACCTTTAAATGTCACGACTCAAATAAAAAAAAAGTCAAGCATCCATGTGCTGCTGCTTATTTCATGAAGTGTTTCCTCCCATCCCCAAACAGTTGTATTTTCAGCCATGTCTCTGCTCACCAGGCCCTTGGCACTGCTGTAAGTGATACATCCCTTGTATCCACCTACTCAGCTCATTGTCAGAAATGGAGAATAGCCCCTAAAATAGCTATATAACTGTGCTGCTTGGTAAGTGACCCTTCAGCCTTTTTAAGGGCTTTATTTGCAGAAATCCTGCTCACAGGAGAAGACAAATACTGGCATAGAGAGGAACTGAATAAATGATAATATTAATATCACAAAGAGAAGTTCTGTTCCATGTCAGTAGTTTATAACCATGTTTGTTTTGTATTTCCCAGTCCAGGTTCTTGGAAAAGAAATAGAAAGCAGATAACTGATTTCTGCAGAGCACACATGTGCCCTAAGGCACTTCTTTCCCAGCTCTCAGAAGGTTTTTGTCACTTATCACAGCAGGAACAGCCTTAACACTTGTGTTAGGTTTGTTTTAACAGTCTGCTAGTGCAAGTGAAGTTTTACTGTCCCTCAGTTGCACAAATGCTTTCACAGACAGCAACACTGCTTTTCCTGTGTTTATCTTCCAATATGCCCATGTCTTGCTGTGGCACCCCAAGGCCCCCAGCCACAGGCCCTTGGACTCTGCCCAGTGCAGGCAGCTCCCACCACCAGCCTGCTGTAGGCACTGGAGGAGCCTGGTGTCCTGCATTGCATCAGCTCTGTGCTCCACAGCACCCACTGCACACCCCTGGTGACTTCTGTTGTTGAGTTTTTTATATTAGGTGCTCTGCTATAACATAAGAGCTATCCTTTGTGGTGCAAGACAAAATGTACTGATGACCCTGAAAAAAAGTGAAACTCTAGCTGATCTTTCAAAGACAAAGCTAAAGGTGTGCTGTGTTTTTGGAGACTGAGCAGCCAAGTTGCCCATTCTACATCCAGCTTCCTCAGCCCAACAGCAAGCCTCATATACCACAGTGTTTGCTAAAATAATACCTTTCTCAAAATAAATACATTTTTGTGTTCATACAGTGATTGCTTATCTGGCTGGAAGTCTGACTGGAGATGTTAACATTTACAAAGCAGTAATTTATTTTTAGGTCTGTTTCTGTGCACTAGGAGCCACTGTACAACTTGAACCAAAAAGTACACAGAGAAAGATGTATTTAGAGAAACATTAGACTGTAAATAATGAGCTGTCAGTTCCTCAAACTCAGTGAAATACAAAGAGCACTCACTACTGCCAAGTTAGACAGGTACTAAAAGTGTTTGCTCTAACTTCACCCTGTATTGCAGTTCATCATTTTATTGCACATATTTATGGCAGGTGGCACATACAGCAGAAAGAGTCTTTGCACATTTAAATGAGCACTGACACCAGTGTCTGTTGAGTGTGTAGGGCTGAAGGAAGCTGGTAAGACTACAGGGAGCCTGTATTGTCCTTGCTGGTCAGAGGATGCAAGTATCTGGCTGAAAAAAAAATCAAATTGATGTAAATGGTCAGATTTACTGAAACACTTCACCTTGCCTAAGCAATGCATCAGGTACTTTGCTGTTTCCTCTCCAGTGGTCATACATGCAAAAAAAAAGATCATATTAAGTTCACTTTACCTATAGCACATGGTAAGTAGAATACACAGTGTGTCATTCTCAGTAAATGTTTTGTCTTGGGAGCTAGAGGAGTTGAGCAGCCTCTGAACTGTCACTATTTCAAATATGCCAGTGAAGCGTGAGGAGCTGGACCTGGTGTATCACAGCAAGCTGAATGTTGGCTCACAGCACACCCCCAAAAATTTATGAATGAGGGCACTTGTTTCCTAGGTTAAGCTGACAACTTGGCAGCCAGCTACCATGCAGCCACTTTGGATTAGGAAGATTACTACATCCTGACCTTCCACAAATAAAAAATGATGCCTATTAAAAGTATTTTGGAGTGTATAAAATTAATCTGTAATAAAGTTTTAATAAGTAGCTGGGTATGGGGTATTTTTTTTTCTTTCAATCAAGGTAAAAATAGATTCTATATCATGCTAGGGCTTCTTTTTGCCTTTTTTTCCCAGAATATACCTCTATGTACACACTGAGCTGGCAAAGGCTGCAGCCAGCACTTACTCACTGGCTCCTGGCAAAAGGAGGGGACAGCCTGGGGCAGCAACAGATGAGTAGAGGCTGCCTACGGTAGCTCAGTTTCCTGCTTGTAGCTGTGTTTTAGGGGTTATTTAATGTTCTTGCAGAGCTACAGTGTAAAGGTGCACAGAACTGTGTGTCAGCAGAACTAAACCAAGGTGGCCACTTCCTCCCCGGCGGTGGGGCTGAGGGAGCTGTGTCAGCTCCTGCCCCTGCAGCTTGTGTGGAACTGGCTGCCTGCAACCTCTGCAGCCCAGAGTGCAGCCCCAGAGAAAAAAACTAGTCCACATCTGCAGTGAGTTACCTGCCACGAGCCTCAGCTTGGAGACTCAGGCAGAGAACCAGCAGCCTTGTTGCACTGTTCACTTCTCTTCTAGAGTCTCCCTTACACTGAGGTCATGTTTATGTCAATTTAACAAAGTAATTTGCTCAAGTTGGTTTGTATCTTATAACTTGCTTCGAGTGCTGACCTCTTTTCTGTTCCTTGTATGGCACTTTTTATTTGGGTTTTCCTACACACTGAAAATGTTCATACTAAAAGAATTGCAATACTATATAGGTAAAGCATAGGTTTACAACAGTATTTTCTTTAGCTTTGAATGTTATGTAGAAGAGTTGAGACAGTAATTCTGCAGGTAGTGGTAATGTCAAAGAACAGCAAAGTGATACAGAAATAAAAAGAAAAACTAGAGAGATCTTGGCTTGTGGTGTCTCTGGTCTTTTTGCACCAGTTGCAGAAGTAGGAAGGATGGAGTAGTTTCTATCTGCTCATAGTAGCTCGTGGGTTTATCATTTTGCACATAACTTTTCATGAAGACAGCTGCATGTACTGCTGATTCATACTGGGTGTTTGCACAGGGTAATGTAATACTGAACTTGATAGCCTTGGTTTTGTGCCTTTGTTTGATAGATATGTTTAATTTTCATTGTGAAAATGGATTATCTGTTTATTTCATAAGCATGCAAATACTTCTGCATTTTTATGAGCTCCTCTGTTTGAACAACTTGGTCAAAAGTACTTTACTTATGAAATGCATCACCACAGGGAAGAGGAACAACTGGAAAGTGAAACTAAGCTTGAGCTTGCTGTGCTTAAATAAAAAGCAGGGTGAGAATGTGGGAGCTGGAACCAGGATCAGAGCAAGGTTATGCCTTGGAAAACTATGGAGAGCATCCTGCTTGCATGAGTGTGCTGCTTTCTGCCATTCTGGGATTGCCAGTTCTCCATCTGGCTGGGCTTTCAGGCCTGCTTTTCTTGCCTGTCTTTAAGTAACAGTAGCTCTGCAGTCTGCATTATGGCTCCATAACCTCGACTGGGAGGGGAGGTGATAAACACCTGCTAGTTTCTGTCTGACAGAACTGAAGATAAAAACTCATTCCAGCCTTGAGCTGAGTTCAGGTTATTTGAATGCTCAAAGGCAGTTGATGAATGATAATCACACACACAGAACAGTCAGGAATAAGTGGAAGACTGTCTAGGTCATATTACCACACCAGCTGCTTTCCTACCTTTCTGGGTCATGCTCTGTGTCCAGACATTGGATGCAAAGGTAAGGAGAGGCTGTGCAATTCCCTGAGCAGCCAGAGTGGATAAGGTTTCTGTTGTGCTTCTCTAACTTGGTTCACTGATGATCCTCAGGCAGAACGAACAGTTTAATAAGTTTGTTACATATTACCTCTTAGTTTATAGTTTTCTTAGCTGAAAATGAGAAATACATTTGTAACTTGCATAGCATTAAGTAGATTTGTCTTTCAGGAAGGTAAGCTTTGAATACTGGCTGGCTGAAGCTTTACAGTTGAGGCTGTTAAAGACAGTCTGATGGTTTAATGCCAGATTTAACCAAAAGTACACGTGAAAACTTTTTGTCAGGTACACTCTTGGCAGCCTGTTACATCATTCAAACACCTGAAGGTGCTCAGAACATAAAATTTAGGTGAAAATTGAAAATTATAATGTAATGAATTTCTAGTGGTATGCCCTGACCTCAAGTACAGCGTCTGAACAGCCTGTTCCATGTGTTCAAGGAGCAGGTAGTGTTTTGCAATTGTACAAGTGGCATTGGCAACCAACAGCTGACAAAGCTCTTATTACTGAGCCACAAAAAGTTTGGGTTGAGTGGTCTATTCAGATATGTTTGTAACTTAAGGGGGCCTAGAATTCTCACTGTTTCATGGTTTTTTTTTTAGATTTTTTGTGAGTTTATCGACCTTCTTACCTAGAAATATTTGAATTGCACTTGTGTTCAAGGTAAAGTGACTTGTTTTTTATGTGTGCTAGTCAGCAGTAAGATTGACAGTAACTAGAGAGTGGGCACTTAACCCTGTCTCAAAACTTCCAACAGGTAACTTTGTCCTCCCATCACTGTAATGATCAATCTGATAGACTTGAAGTGAGGACTCTGTATTTTTAAGTTGAATTACAAACATTTTCTGACAAGTTAGCTTTTTGAGTATTACCGCATTTGTCAATAAACTAAATTACTATTTTTTTTTATTACTAATCATGAATTGTTGTTGTGATACAGAGTCATGCTAAGGATTTTTCTGTCCCCTTTTTCAGAACAAAAAGTTCCTAAAAATAAGTTGAAAGAATGGTCAACAGAATCAGTTTCCTCTTGAAACTTCCTTCAGAATCTGTCTGAGACCGCTTTACTGTCTGTTTAGTCTAGTGCTGCAGTTTCTTTCTTCTGCAGTTGCTACTGTGACTCCTGCTTTATTCATGTTAAAAATTATCCAGTTACCCAAATAAAAGTCATAGCATCAAAGCCATGTGCTTTGCTGCAAATAGCCACTCACGCTTTTTTGTTTTTTGGGTCTGTTTTGTTTTTTGGTCTGTTGGGATCTGAACAAATTCCTTTCAGGAAGCTCCATGGCCGTGCTAGTACCCAGGTGTCCTGTGCTAGTATGTTTTGCTGAGGGGTAGGATCTACATTCACAGGTAGGATCATGAAAATACGGTTCCACAGCTCCTTGGCCAGAGCTGGCTCCAGCTCAGCTCAGTCTTGGAGTGTGGGATCCTGAACAAGTTTGTCCTCTGCTGCTTTGCAGAAGCTACTTGGATGTTTGGGGCTAAGAACATCAAATGCTGCTGCCCCTGAAACTGTACACCTTAAACACTTTGATGTCTGTAAATAAGAAGTGGAATAAATGTGCCTGCACATTTATTGGGGGGTTGTGAAGTTCAAAACCTTGGTGTTTAAAACTGTCTCAGAGATATTTTTTTCCTGCGTATTTTATTTTTAATGTCTTGGAGAACTATGCTTGTTTCTGCTTTGTTCTCCTGTCTTAGTATGAATGTCTATGTTCAGACTACTTTTGAACAAAATAGTGTTTAGAACTGTTAAATCTGAAAACATGAAAGTGCATTTTGCCTTGTAGGAGCAAAATTTGTGTAGTCACCTCACTTCCTCTTTGAAGTGCAGATAAAATCAAAACTGTTATGATACAGTAAGGCAGTAAAACTGCCTTCTGTATTACAAAATGCCAAATAACATTAACAGAGATGTACCCTAAAGATACATCAGTTTACCATAAAGCACATGAAAGTAGCAGAAAGCAAGTTCACTCACAAAAAGTTTAAAGACAAAAAGTTGCAGTATGAAGTCCTGCCTTAACTAAGTTATAACCTGGGAATTCCACATGTGGATCCAGAGATGACAGATACTTAGAAATGCATCTAGCTTTATCTGGGGAGTGATGGGGTGGGTTCAACAAGAACCAAGCAATAGGCTGTGCTAAAGCTTTGCATTAAGACTACAATGAAATTAAGTTCCTTAAACATACAAAAACCAACATCCCCTTTTCACTGGAAGATACTGTGGTTGTGCAAAAGATTAAACGGTGCTTGCTCCCAAAGCTCCTACGGTTTATTGACCCTCAAAGCCTTTTGATTACACAATGAAAATGAAAAATAAAGATGACTCATGCTTGAAATCTCAGGGGCTGCCATCTCAAATGACCATGGGTGGGGGCAGTTTTCTTGAACTTGTATTTTTTTAAGTGCACACCCAGTCGTCTGTGTATCAGAATGTCTGCAAGGAGAGAATTTTGTCAAAATGCAAATAAGAAAGCCTAATTTTTTTTTTTTCATAGTTAGAAAAGGGAAGAAGTTTGCATTTGAATGTGAGCTCCTAAGAGAAAAAGAAAGGTGTGTTTTCCAGCTGGGGAACTCTTCTTGTTGACTGTCCCCAGAGAATTTTGAAAAACCCATACAAACCTTAGAAAAATCTCTCCCAGCACCCAGTACATTTTTCAGTAGACAAAAGACCACTAGTGCAGTACACAAGGAGAAATCTTTACTCTCCCCTCTTCCTTTTTGAAGTGTGTAATTAATTTCACTACCTAAATTAGGACCCATGTCTGAGAAGAAAATATCCTAATGTGAGTGATGAGAGATGATGGAGTTTCTGAAAAGCAAGGAAGGTAAATGTAAAATCAGTGGTAGAATTTCTTGTCAAAATGAAAGCTGAAGAGCCAGTCAGGCTCCCAGAAGGGATACAGAATTATATTTAGAACTTCAGTCTGTTAATTGCACAACAGTCACTGTTGACAAGATATTTAGAGAGAAGTCCATAATCAAGGTGAGTGCAGCAAAGGGAGAAGCTGCTGCAGTCCATTGCTCCTGGCTCTCAGCACAGCACAGGTTAATGCTGCCAGGCTCTGTGGGATGACCCCTGTCATTACACTGCTGCTTCCCTGCCACACTGCCCTTCTGCTCATGCACTTTAACATTTGGCTGTTTGAATTGCTCTTTTCACAGAAAGGTTAGTACAGAGCAGTGCTGCTAGATTTCAGGAAATTTATAAATAAAGGATGAATGGCTCTCCTGTGTTCATGTTTCTAAGCTTTGGTCAGACAAATCTATTACCTAAATCCTATTTAGAAGAGAATGGTTCAGTGTTTACCTTCTCCTAATTCTTGTTCTTATGTAGTAATAGGTTCATGTTACTATTTTGTTTAGTATTGGGAAATACCATTTTAAGTCTTTCTAATGTGTCATCACAAGGGTATGTAGAATTCCTCCTAGGTTTTGCTGCACAGATGTTTGGTGACACACCAGATTCAAGGCCAGGAAATAAGTGTTAATATTTAATCTATGAAGTTAGGGTAATGTCATTGTGGTAGTTTGAGGGGGGTCTGTGGTACTCACAGGGCAGGTTCTGGACAGAATTTAGAGAGACAAAAGGAGCAGGAGAGTCAGAGGACTTTCTTTCCCAGTTCAGTGCAGTCTTAATGGACAGTTTTCAGTTGTGAAATATTGCCTTGGCCTTAAAAATTTTCTACCTTGGGGGTGTGCAAACAGCTCTTACCCTTTCACCAAATATTTGCTTGCCCTCATGTTACAAATTAGGAGAGAGTTTCACACCAGGCTGTTAGATAATTGAGAACTACTGGGTCAGTGTGGCTGGGATGGCTTCCACTACAGTACTGACTGCAGCAATAGATGTTTGACACTTACAAATGGATTTTTTTTTTTCAAATTGACTTTAAGTGCATGTATGTTCTGAGGTAGTAAGCAGAAGCAATGAATACAGAGGACAACAATAATATTTTTCTTGAAACAAAAAATAGTTCTGACCTTTGTTATTAGCTAAGTAAAACATTGTATTAAATACTTTTTAAGCAGCAATAAGAGAAACACAATTTCCTAATACTACTTGTGATTTTGCCATTTCAAATAGAATGTATCTATTTAAACTTGTATCAGGATCCACTGCAACTGATTTCCCCTCTTCCTGTTTGTTGGGACATAGGTACCAGTATTTACAATGTACAGGCATAGTGAGAGCTCTTAAATTCTCAGGCCTTGAGCTGCTATTGCATTGCCAGAGCACAGAAGTACTTCTGAAACTTGGTTAGGTTTGGTTAGGCTGTCTCTGGATTTCCACTGCCCTGTGTGATGTACCAAAATGTGCAAGGGAAAATACATGGAAATCTGCCTGTAAGAAAGAAAGAAAGAAAGAAAGAAAAAAACGAGGTCTCATGAACTTTTTTTCTATAATGAGTAACTTGCATTAATATTGCTGGAGTTTGTTTTTATAAAAACATGAACATGATGTAAAAACTGAATCATTTCCTTCAGTTTCTTTTCCTTCAATCTTTCTAACCCCAAATGAGCTGTAATTAACCACCAGATTTTTCTAACTCTTATTACTATTTCATCACAATCTTCTCATCTGTAGAAATGTTCTCTCATTATTGTGCATGTTAGGTATAAATCTGGAAAATCACAATTTGTAAAGAACCTAACAGGATGTTTGTTTATTGCGCTGCATCTTCCTGGCAATGTGGTATTTCTTAGTCTTTCTGTAATTTCCTTTTGAAATCCCAGCCTTGTTTAGTCCCATACTGGAACAAATTCAGGACAAGTAAATACTGACTGAGTTCCCTTCCAAAAACTGACTGACTAAAAACCCACGTACTTACTCAGCTCAACTCACTTTTTTTTTTTTTTTTTACTGTGTAAAACCACTTTTCCACTTACAAATCCTGAATGGTCAGTGTGGATTACCAAAATATTTAGATCTGCCTGGATGCTAGAGAAATTCCAGAAACAGTTGTTTCTTGCTCATACTGGATTGTTTTGGAAGATTTCAGAACTTCCTGAAAGAAGTCACCCCTGAGCACTTACGCTGAAGCCACAATTGTGTCTCCATTGGAAGTTGGCAAGAGCTCTGTTGCAGAGGAACCAGACTTCCTCTGGTGTTGCTTTTAAAATGAAAACAACCTCCTTTGCAAATTCCAGCTTTCTTCACAAACTAGAACACTACCCTTTTCCTCTCTAATGTTATCTTTCTTACTAGATGACTTTCCTAACACAATGTTTGAAATAGACAGAACAAGAGGTTGTGTTTTCTTCTAATTATGCTATTCCACAGTAAATTGGATCCCTGGCAAGCATTTTAACACCAGAGGAAGGATAAAAAACACTGTTGTTCATATGCTTTCACTATTAAACCTTTACAGTGTTTTGGGCTTGGGCTAATTAAAGCCTTTCCTAGTGAAGATAGTAATTTGTTGCCTTATTAAAATGAAACTGCATAGGCTAAAATTTCTAGCTACAGGTACTTCTTCAGGTTTTGAGTTATACTTAGAAATTCTGGTAGTGTGTACAAATGCTGAATAAGTTGATTCTGTTGAGTTTGAAGAGTCAAATGCAGAGAAGATTCGGGCATTTCCTCCTCTGAGAATAGTCACTTCCAGAGGCATAAACCCTCTCTCTGTTCCCCACACACACTTGTGCTCTTACTTAGTCCCATAAGGTTTTATGACTATTTTTTAGATTTAAAAAATTGCCATTTTTATCTTAGATTTCAGATAAATTAGGAAGAGAGGAGCATCTCTCCTGTCCTAAAACCTGTGCTTTGATTTCAAACTATGTTCTGTGGCCCCAGCTACAGGACAGGAGGAGAGTGTTGCATATTACCTGTCTCTGAAACATTTCACTAAGGATATAAAAGTCAGATTATACCCAGATAACATCTCTTCCATTCCTGGCAGCCCATAAAGTACAGTGTCAGTCAGGAGTAAGCTTGAACTATAGAATTTCTGTAAACACCCAGCATGCAACAGCCATAAGGAAAATATTGCCTCATGAGTGAGGTTTCCAGTATGGCCACTGTACCATATCACTGCAAATGTTAAATGAACTCTAGACCATTTTAAAATTCTTGAAGCTTCTTCACCTGAGGAAAATCCATTGGAGGTTCTGAAAACCAGTTATCTAGGAGAGAAACTACATCTATTTTTACTTGGTTTGGGTTTTTTTCTTGCAGTCGTGCCTGATGCATACTGGGAACGTGCATTTCCTGCATCAAGCACTGAAAGCTCTGCTGTTTCTGAAATAGCTAGTTAAGCATCTAAATAGGCTAGTTATGTTCAACAGTCAAGAGAAATAATGAGCTTTGTCAGTAGAAAATATTACATATTCTAAAGAATCTAGTGCTAAATAATAGTTCTGTTCTGATAATGTGAAATTTTTCATGAGTGCTAGATTTTCTTTTATTTGTAAGCAATGAGGAAGTTTACTGAGAACACAACTGTTACACTTTAGTGATATGTGGTTGTCTTGCCTTGAAATATCCTTGATGGTGCATTGATGTGAACATTGTATCTCATCTTTTCTCTTAAAGTCTAATTAGTAGGAGATAGAAGGCATAAGGTGTAATTTGAATAGCTAAGTTTGGCTTCTGACTGAATATAATTGGTGTGGAGATACTTTGCATGTTGAGTATGTCAGTCTGTTATGCATTATATTTAAAATATGATAAATATTTATTTAGCACAAGTTTGTGATGATCCTGCAATGCATCAAAATCTTACACAGCCACATGCAAGTGCCAGCAACACTAAAAACATTCTAGCACCTCTTCTTTATATTTTAAGAGAAAATGTTTGTAGGAGAATTTTGCAAGGGATGTTTAACTCGGTTTCAGTCTGTAAAAACTGATTGAGTGAAATCTCAGATTTATGGGGAAGGCTATTAAAATATAGCTAGGTTAAACATCAGTTACAGCTTGCTTGCTTTATGTAAAACCAAGTAGTCCCAGAGAATGATGATGGTGCAGCAGACTCCCTGGAGCCTCATCTCTGCAGTTACACAGCCATCTTTTATTGCATGGTCATGGGAGCAGGCAGGCCTCGCTGCCTCTGTGAACGTGCTTTTGTTCTGGAAACTCTTCTCTTACCTCAGTACCCCAAATCAACTTCATGTTTCCCATGCCTGTCTTGGGCAGTGTGTGCTGTGGGTAGTCTGAGGCCGTGTTTCTGCTGATACTCATCTGCCAAGAATGATAAAGGGCTGCTTGTTTCTGACTGAGTCAGAAGGATGGACCACATGGAATATGAAAGTCTCTTCCTTGCCTTTTTTTTTTTTATAATTAAATTACATTAAGCTTCTGTTCATAATGTTACTCAGAACATGTTTAAATAGGGAAGGGGGGGTAGTGTCCCATAAAAATTAAACTCCTTTTTGTGTAGTTTCATCCCTTGTCTGTGCAATGTAGTTTAGAAGCTTTTCCAGTACTGTAATGTGTACTCTTGTGTGGGTTGTGGTGCACTTCTGTCTGAATTCATAAGCTGTGTTTCTTAGGAGCAGTAGGGTGGACTTCTAAAGATTCTTCTTTTCTGCAAAGCAAAAAAATGCCAACCTCTAATATGTTCTTTTTTTCCTGTTTTAATATAGATCTAATCAACACTGAAAAGCCCTCAGTCATCATTGTCAGATCCCTTGTAAGTACACCTGTGTGTGTGTGTGTGTGTGTGTGTGTCAGGTTTTGCATGAGCATGTTCAAAGGAAAAGCCAAAGTTGTCTTTTTGGGACTCACTAAGTTTTTCCAGCTGATGTCTACCAGAAATTACAACTGATTCTTGTTAGGATAGAAACATTATTCTGTTTTAAATCACTACAGATATGTACAAATTAGCTAAGTTTTCTGTTTTTATAAACACTTTAAAAAGTATTTCAAATTAGCCTGAAATTCCAAAATTAAAGAAATGCAACCTTCCTCTCCTCCCTTTCTAAATTAGCCAGTTTTTGATTATTAGCCAGTAGTGTTTCAGCAGTAGGAGCACTTCTGAACAAGCTCTTAGCCCCAAGAAAAGCTGTGGTACTGTCTCATTATGTTAAATAGCTTGTAGTAGTCCAACAACTCTGCTTTTTATCCAAGTCAGTGTGCCTGGTGAGCTGCTTTCTGTAGGAAGTGAGGAGCAGTGAGAGTTCCCAGTGGGCTTTAATTTAACATGGAGCATCCTGTGTAACCATGGGCCTGCCCTGACTTTTCCTTACTGTGTCTTAGTGCCATGGCTGGCTGGTGTTTGAAGTACAAGCACAACAGCTGGGTTTGGAGCACTGAATTAACTGGAATGAAGCTATCATACAAGAGATCAGCCTTCATTTTAGAGAATTGCAGCTTTGGGAAGTAAAATTATCTTTTTTCTGCTGAGGTTAATGATGGCGAGATTAACCAGAGCAGAACAAACATGTACATTTTGAAAAGAACGTAGCATTCATTTCTTTATAAAAAGAAATACACAGAATACTTTTAGCCATACAAGTCTGAGCTTAGTTTAGTTTAGCTTAGTTTATTATACTATCATTCAGTAGTAATTTTATTCTGTAGCAGTAATTGCAAAAATTAACGTGGTGGTCATGTTGTTTTAAATATCTACAGATCTCTCAGTTTTACATTACATTAAAAGCTGTTGACATTGGCTACAACACAACTGCATGTGTTGGAATTCTTATTTAAAAACCCACCAAGCTGTTAACAGACTTCTCTTATGCTGTTAGTAGCAGTCGTCTTGTTTAACCTGAAATGTTAATTGTAGCCTCCCTCATCACCTGAGGGTGGCAAATATATTAATAAAGGTGTATTTGAGGTGTGCCCACGTTCTTTTAATTCTTGATGGAGCCCTGAGAATTCTTCTTCTTCTCATCCATTGTGTTTATCAGATTGTGTCCATGACAGCCTGGGCTCTGTGATAAGTGTCAGTGTTTCTGGCTCCCTGCACATCTGAGGTTTTGCCCCTGGTTAATGCTCCTCTGCCTTTTGTTTCCCCACTGTGGCAGCGTGGGGGATGTGTTAGCAGGCTGTGTGTGCACCCCAGCCAGGTGAACATAACCACCCACATCTCTCACAGGCCAGTGCACACGGGGTCCAGGCCAGTGAGCTGCCACAGCTGTGGTTTGCTGTGATGGTTTTGTTTTTCTCCCACTCACTGTCAGTCCTTATTCAGGCCCAGTTCTCCTCAATGAGGAAAGATTTCTGACATGCAGACAAAATCTTGCCAAATTCTGCTTTATTTTAAATTGACTTCAATTGATCAGGTTTGATTCCGTTTTCCATACTCAGAGTTTAAAATGCATGTATTGAATGAAGTTGGAAAAGCAAATCTGCACAATCCCTTTCCAAGAGTCTGACATTCACAGTTGAAAAGCAGGAGATTAAAAATGCAGTTGCTGGGGCAAAGTTAATAGAGCAGTTTGGGAATATTATGTATTTTTTAGATTACAACATGTAGACTTTTGATGACTCTACAAAGATAAACTATAATCGGAATTTAGGTTTGATAGACTATTCTGAAAGGCAATAAAGTAATCTGCTGTATCTTTTCTCTGTAGTACAGATGTTTAGTGGGAAAACAAGCATTGACCTTTCCCATAATTACACAATTGTGTCATAACTCAAGTAGCTTAAACACAATATTATGATGTGAAGGACAGACTTCATCTCAACAGCCCTGAACTATTCAAACGGAGATAGTGGGGAAAAGTCAGCGAAAAGTAAATATTTGTGGATGCAAGAAACAAGCATGGAAAAGATTCATCCTCTTTCATCCCCAGAGCAGTTCAGTGCTCTGTTGTGCAGTGTAGGTGCCTCTCAAATCAGGTCTCCTTTGTCTTGATGCTTTTGAAGTGAACTCTTAGTAGGACTAAAACGAATGAACTGACTGTAATATTACTAATTTAAATATTTTTTTCTTTTTTTTTCCTGCTCTCTGCTTGGCACTGGTCTTCACCCACAGGTGTCCACTGGTGGCTCTCAAAGGTTACTAAAATTTTGCAGCTGCTGTGATTCAGCACTACCTAAGCTTCAGTCCTGTTGCTTCTCCCCACACCGCTCTGCGCTGCTGCTTTGCTCTTGCCTGCTTCAGAACTCCATAAGAGTTGTTTTCTTTAAATACCCACAATGAAACTTAGGCTAGAAGTGTGTGCCATTCTCTTGCTGCCTGTGTACTTGTTGATCTGGTTGTACAGTGTGCTCGTATTTATTCCCTGGTATTTTCTCACCAATGCCAAGAAGAAAGAGGCTATGGCAAAGAGGTTAAAAGCTAAACCCATCTCGGACAAGCCTGGCAGCCCCTACCGCTCTGTCACTCACCTGGACTCACTGGCAAACATAAACATCCCTGGAGCAGACACCTTGGACAAGCTCTTTGACCATGCTCTAGCAAAGTTTGGGAAGAAGGACTGTCTTGGAACCAGAGAAATACTGAGCGAGGAAAATGAAATGCAACCAAACGGAAAAGTGTTCAAAAAGGTAAAACTTACATTTTTTTACTTAATTCTGACTTGCTTTTGAGCTGTTTTGCATCTTGCCTCAACAATGCACGTCTCTTTAGAGCTCTTCCTTAGTCATCATCTTATAAACCATCATTTTATGGTAGTTCAAGAACAACAGAATACAGGATGCACTATTTAATTTTACTTCAAGAAAAATTAAAGCAGTTTTTTTAAATGAATGGCAGTGTGTGTGCTTATGCTGTTATGCACCAACTCACACAAGCTGGTAGAGCTACAGCAGAAGCTTCTTGTCATTAAAATTAATTGTTTTTCCTCACCAGTTAATTTTAGGAACTTACAGATGGTTATCCTATGAAGAAGTAAACGAGAAAATGACTCGCCTGGGGAGTGGACTGAGTGCCCTGGGACTCACCCCCAGGAGCACAGTTGTCATATTCTGTGAGACCCGAGCTGAATGGATGATTGTAGCTCTAACCTGCTTCAAGTACAACTTCCCTCGTGAGTGCTCAACTTGCTTACTGCTGATGTATTTTAGAAACCTTTCTCAGCACTGGTTTGGCTGTAAAGTATTTTGACTCTGCCAGTCTTGTCACTGGAAGTGTAAGAATTTCATAAATTTCCTCTGTTGATGGTCTGATTGCAGTCTATTCTATGCATTGTTGAGATCCCTAAAGCTGACTTGCTCATACTTATAAAACAGTTTTTTACAATTTTATTGTAGGAATGTTCTAGATGTTAAAATGACAGATTAGTGCACTCACTGTTCAGGCTCTTAAATACTCTGAGGATGTGAGTAGTTGCATTTCTTCCCCCAAAATGTGGGATGTTTTATAGTATTTTCTGACTGTATCCTGACTTATGCATCTAAACCATGAAATGGTTATCAGAAGAGAGAAGAATGGTGAACAAAGTCATATGATAGACTGTGGGTGTTTTGGTGACATTTGTAAGTTGCTCAAGTTCATTACAATTATCTTTGGGGTTTTTTTTAATTCAAGCTGTCAGAAAGCTCTAATGGGATTTAGTGCACACAGACTTCTTGGTGAGGTGCAGAGGTTACTGAGCACTCCTGTGCCCAGTCTGCACACAACACACTGTGACCCACAGCACTTTTTTTTTGCTGCCTTGTGTTTCTGCTTGCACTGGGCTGTCTCTCTTCAGCACCAGTAGTGGCTGCCTGTGTGAGGAGCAGCTCACAGAGCAGAGCAGGCAGAGAGGCTGTTCAGGGGCACTCATGGAAGAGGTGACCTTGTTCCTGAAGTAGGAAAGGATGGTTCATTTGGTCTGGAGCCTGTCCTTTGCAAGGCAATAAGAAATAGCTGTATAACATTACTCTTTCTGCCTCTTCTGTATGAACCCTGTTTCACAGGAATATTAAATTCCTTTAATGGTCTTTGGAGGTTACAGTTTGAGATAGCAGATGATACTGAAGGAAGGGTTTTTTCCAGTAGAGAGATGATGGGAAGAGGTGAGCTCCTTGGTGCCTGTAAGGCTCTTTGTGGCATCACTGTAGCCAGTCTGGGTTAAAAATAATCTAGCAGCATGAAAAACAGTCTGATTCCTTAGTCTGATTCTCTGCCTTGCCCCCATCCCTGATTTCATGGGAGCAAGGAAAGCAGCTGACAGTGTGGAAAGAGCTGCCTGGAGCTGTGCTCGGCTGCCCTGCCAGAGTCACCTCTGCCCGAGTCCTGCACAGCTCAGGGGCACTGCACCTGCTCTCAGTTGCTTGCTGTGGGATTGCTCTCTGCATTCTTGTTGAGTTTTGGTGCATCTCTTTGTTCTGATGATTTCTTTTCTGCTCTAGAATAGAATAGGTCATTTTGGGAGTACTAAATGATCATGTCAACTGTCTGACCACTTCAGGGCTGACTGAAAGTTACAGCCTGTTATTAACAGTCCTAAACACTGACAGGCCTTGGGGCATCAACCAGCTCTCCAGGAAGCCTGTTCCAGTGTCTGACCACTCTCATTAAAGACATGCTTCCTGTACAACTGTCCTCCTTGTTCCAGAGGTCTCTTGTGCTATAAAATTTCTGTCATGGAAAAATTAAAGCGGTTTTATTTCCAAATTCGAAAATTCCCAATTGAGCTAATTTTATCCATCCCCCTCCCTTCCTGCAGTGCTTTCCAGTAAGCTAAAACAAAAGCTTTAGCATGTAGTATTACTCTAACCCTTCCTTCCTGTGCCCTGCCATTGCTGTGACAGTTGTCACTCTGTATGCCACCCTGGGTGAAGAGGCAGTGACCTACGGGCTCAACGAGTGTGGAGCAGCCTATCTGGTCACCAGCGTGGAACTTCTGGAGAGCAAACTTAAGGTAATTTGGTACCAGCTTCACCTGCTACAGCAATTTTACAGTGCAGTCAGTACAGTGCTAAAAATTTCATTTCTCTTTTGTAGACTGCACTGCCACAAGTCTCCTGTCTGAAACATATCATTTATGTGGACAAGAAGACTGTCAATAAATCAGAGTACCCTGACAATGTGGAGATTCATAGTATGCAGACAGTAGAAGAGCTGGGAGCCAAACCAGAAAACTGTAAGTGAATCACTTCACAGAGGACCAGTCAAGCAGTGTTAGGAGTGAAATCAGACCTGGGTTAAGAGGGATCTGCAGCAGAATTCTCCCCCCCAACCCGTGCAGGTCACCAGCACAAAGGCAGGTTGCCAGTTCATCCTCTGGCTCCTTTTAAATAAACAAAAAATTTCGTTTATATCTTCTGTTCAGGTGTCAGGTATGTCAGGATAGAACTTTAACTTCTAAACCATAACCAGAATAATTTAATACTCCCTCTTTGGTTTAAGAAATTAAATAGAAGCTGGTGTAGTGTTTCATTTTCTGCTGCTCTTACATTTTATTCATCTTATTGTCACTGTTTTGTCTAAGAAAAGAGGATAAAGCACTTGAAGCTTATTTTTCCCTTTTTTTGGCTTGGAAATGTCCATTTTCTTAATGAAGCTGTAGCTAAAAAGCACCTAGGGCTAGAGGAATAACAGCTACATCCCTGCTCCATTGGGCAGCCCGGAGTGACTGTAAACATCTGCTTTAAGGAAGGAAAACCCAACCCTGCTGCCCTGTTCTCCTTACATCAGCAGTCTGTAATTAGCCACCATCTCCTCTCCCTTGAATAAAGGAGGAGATAAAGTGGCAAAGGAGCTTTAGGAAACACACATTCATCACAGCTGCTTATCTCTGATCAGCCTGAGGTGCTGATACAGACCAGCAGTGACCCTGAGAGGTGGTGTTTTGTTGGGTTTTGTCCCTAAAAAAACCTGCTGCCTTGCAGACACTCTGAAAGCCATGAAAACTAATGATTTTCACCCTTAATATATAAAGGGGATTAAAACAAAAATCAGAAGTCGAGTGTTCTAAGCTTACTGCTTTTCCACTAAGCTGCAGCTTACCTGAGGAAGGTTCATGTAAAAATAAAAAAAAGGGGGGAAAAGTTAAAAAGAAAGGAATCTCACCTCTGCAACCTTGGCTTTGAAAGACTGATGGACAGAAAAGCTGACTTGCAGCTTTTTGGGATGTTGGGTTTTTTTGTTTTGTGTTTTGCTGGTTTTCATCAGTACTGTGTTTCTCCCCTTTGCTGCCCTTGACAGTTTTATTTGGTCTTCAAGAGGCTCCTGCTATGAAACTTTGTCAGCTATAAACCACAGTGACAGAAGTGTCACCCAGGTTGTGTAGATGCCCAAATATTTGTCATTCCTTTCAAAATTTGCCTTCCCTCCCTTCCTCTTAAAACCAGACCACAGCTCTCTCCACCACTGACCATGCAGCACCATGCTGTACTTGCCTTCTCTGAAGCACCTGTTTCACACTGATTTACAGACATTTTCACATTGATTAGTTACAGAAATAATTTAGAAAGTATATAAGAATTAATAACAATTTTTTTCCTGAATTTTGTAGCAAGCATCCTGCCAAGCAGGCCTGTTCCTACAGACTTGGCTTTAGTAATGTACACGAGTGGCTCCACTGGGAGGCCCAAAGGAGTGATGATGATGCACAAAAACTTAATAGCTGGAATGACAGGACAGTGTGAGAGAATACCTGGACTGGGGTAAGAAGCACTTTGTTGTCTTGTGCACAGAGAGATAAAACAGAACCTCCAAAAGTGTGCAGATTTGTAGAGAGTCTGCTGCTGGCATTGTGTGTTATCAAGTTTCTTCATTTTATTGTGAGCCTACTACTCTTTAATTTGTGAGAAATATGTCTTTAGTGTATGAACTTGCCTGTTTGGAAACTTTGCCCTTCTAGCTCTTTTCTCACATGCTGTTGCTTTTTTATTATTATTACCCTTAGCTCTAAGTCTGTGATGCACTTTTGAGCATCGGAGGATGCCACTAGATAAGGAGAGATGGCTCATCTAGTCCAGCTTGGGAAATGTTTTTAGACATTTTCAGGCAGCTAGAATCAAGTTTAGGAATTATGTCAGAGCTACCACTGCACTGACCTGGAGACTCCACTGTTGGGTGCATGTGCTGAATCTGCTCAAGTACAGTTTGCTGAAGGAGCAGAAGAGTAACAAATTGTGCATTGACAATAGTAAAACCAACTGCAAGTTCCCTCATGTTAATGTTTTGAGGAATTTTTTCGTTAAAGTGCGTGTATTTGTCCCTGCATTCACAAACGGCTCAATAGCTGAAATAAGCTATTGCCAGACTCTTGTGGGAGGATATAAACCCAGTTCTGGCTGGATGCTGAAAGCTCTTCAGTGACAGCTCTAAGGTTCTTGCTGAGAAATCTCTGAGCAACTCCTTCCTGAAGCAAGCCTCAGTACTTCAGTGATCAGCTCGTTCTAGTAATGGATCTTACTGGCTGACAGGTTTTTGTAAATCATTGGTCATTATTTTAAAATATAGTGATTTCCTCCTAATTTCATAACTGGAGTGAAACCTTCCACAAGGAGAGGAAATAGCAGTAAAGGACTAAGGAATCTTTCAGTTTTGTAGACAACAAATCCTGTAATTCATACTGATTTCAATAAGGTCAGATTTCCCCCATTTTGTTTATATACTATCGTTGAAATCACACCATTCTTGTGTGCAGGAGAATAAGCCCCACTTGTGATCCTGGTCTTTCAAAAAGTAATAACTAAGCACATAGTAAAACTGTTAAACAGTGTTTTTGGTCTACTTGTGCTTCCTGCTTAATGAGCTTTTCCTTTCCCAGACCCAAGGACACCTACATTGGTTATTTGCCTCTGGCTCATGTGTTAGAACTGACAGCAGAAGTTTCCTGCATCACTTACGGCTGCAGGATCGGCTACTCCTCTCCTCTCACTCTGTCAGATCAGGTGAGGGCTGGGGAGCAACCTGCAGCTTTTGCAGCCTGTGTTCTCCTTGCTCAGCTTCTCCTTCATTAAAGAAATGCTGATGTATATTACACACTTCAAAAATGTAAATTTTTTCCAGAAAATGATGCAAATTAGCATTTCTGATGAACAACAGCAGGTGGTTGTATGATCTAAATTGTATTAAAACCTTTACTTTTATGATACTTAGGAAATCTAAAAGCAATCCTAATAAATGCCTATACACTGGATAACAGGGTAAGAACAGCTCTTAATAGATTAACTGAACTGTTTAAAGTGATTTTAAGGTTTTGATTTCACTTTATCAATTCTTTATCCAGTTATTGCAGATCTTCTATGTAGTCCTTGGCCTTCTTCCATTTAGCAACTCAGATAAATAAGAGCAAATTAAGCCATAAAAGATGTGTCTGTATGTTTTGCTGGTAGACAGATTTGCATCAGGCAAAACAAGCTCCCAGAGGAAGATGGAGGAGAAAGCAAGTACTGGAGGGAGGAAGTAACAGAAAGATAAATAAACAAAGTGAACTTGTAAAAGATCGACTGTTTTGGTTGAAATAATTGTTAATCATTACCCTTCCCATCACAATGGGAGGAAAATTGCACAGGAACAAAGATACTTGAACAAATTGCATGCTAATATATTTCCCTCTTTTGTTAGTCCTTTAGTTTTCAAAGAGCTGTTTGGTTTTCAGCTTCATAAATTGACATTTTTTCCTTATTGCAGTCAAGTAAAATTAAGAAGGGAAGCAAAGGAGACTGTACTGTACTCAAGCCTACACTGATGGCAGCTGTGCCTGTAAGTATGCAGAAGCAGATATGCTTAGCAAAAAATGTTTTCCCTCTTTTTCATGCTAGAAAAATCTATTTACTAACATGTTTTTCTCTTCACATATAAGTAACTGTCACTGCTAGGAAAAGAGCAGAACTCAGACATTCCAGCTGTTGGTTGGCTGCCCCCAGTCCTGATGCTGCAGATGAGCAGGAGTCTGCCTGTACTAAAGCCAGGATCCTTTGGGATCCCAAGCTGTGAATGTGTTTCAGTAGTTCCACGTGGTGCTTCACTGGGCTGCTGCCACAAGAACAGGGCACAGACTGGCACAGGCTGCAGCTCCTCTTTGCAGGGGGACCAAGCAGGGAGGCTCTGGCCAGAGGGACACCTTAAGGCCATGGGCAGCTGCCTGAGGCACACACTTAGCAAGGCAAGCTTGCTGTAAGGGTAACACGGAGCCTGAGTGTGTCTTGCTGCTCTCAGGGCAAGCAGGCCAGGCTTAGCCTCCTCTCAGAAGAAAAGTGATCAGGAGACTGTAACTCCTGTTGCTCCTGCAGCTCACAGTGCTCTTTGAGTGACCTGGCTTCTGCACTCCACAAGGCCGCAGTGCTGTCCAAAAAATCCACAGATGTTTGTGCCTGTCTGATGCAGAGGCCTCCCGTGTGCCCTGCAGTCACTTGTGCTGCTTCTCCAGCCTCTCACATCTGTGGCTGGTAGGACTGCTGGCACCAGCTGGTGCCACATGGTGCTGCTGAGTGAGCAGGAGGATTTAGCCTAACTTAGGAATAGTGAGTTTTGGTTCAGTTTGGTTGTTCTGCAACATCTGAGAATAGCCAAGAGCTTTAAAGTGAATTAGTCACCTGCATTCTTTTGTTTTATAAAATAATCAGCACATATAGAGGCTTGCTCTTCTTAATAATTAACAGTGATAATTAATATGTCTGAGAACTCCAACCTTTTGGAAAAGAATGCATTTAAATTTATTTCATGGGGACGAAAGCACATAAATACTTCAAAGCATTGTGCTCCAAAACAAACCTAAAGGAGACAATCCTTAAACTTCTATTAAATACTTTACCAGTCTGAACACTGTTTTAGGTTCTGTGTATTTGGGTTGGCCACAAGCTTATTATTTTAATGGAAATTAACCTCTGGTCTGTGGGAGAATTGTGGTGAGTTTTTGTCAAATAACTAGAATTACTGCAGCTACGTGGCTTTGAAAGTTGGAGAACTCTCTTGGAAAAGGAAATGGTGAAATGAATTCTCTTAGTTCCTTCCCTTGCACTTGCTGTGGATAAAGTACAGCATCAGCACTCCCAAGCATGAAACATCTTGTGTGGAATACACCAACCTGTAGCAAGGAGATTTAGCTACACTTGAATTTAAAATTTTCTAAATCAGTTTGTCCTGGTTTAAGTACAGGTTAAGTGTAAATAGCTCCAAGCTGTGCTGGTCTACAGCATTGATCACACATTAAAAGCATTGTACTTAAGCACTACCTAACCCATGATGCAAAGATTTTCACTCATTATCCATTTTAAAGGAAGAAAAATAGGGGGGTTTACTTATACTTGGAATTTAATTTGCATATACTAGTCTATCCCATGTGATAATTTTCCTTGGTTTTTTAACACTTTGTAGGAAATAATGGACAGAATTTATAAAAATGTCATGAGTAAAGTTCAAGAGATGAACTATATTCAGAGAACTCTGTTCAAGATAGGCTATGACTACAAACTGGAACAGATCAAGAGGGGATATGATGCACCTCTGTGTAACATGTAAGTATTCATGGGCCAAGTGAACCTTTTGCCTTGGGATCTGTTAGGACAGCCTAAATAATGATCATCTGAGCTGTCAGACTGTTCTCATCTGACTTGCAAATAACACTTAATGAGTAACTGAAGTCGTCCAAGTTCTTACTGGAAATGCATATATCAGGGTAATGACTAATCTTCCAAACATGACTGGTTAATTTTCATTGCATTGCTTTTTTTCGTGATAAAACTGGAATGTTTAGTTAAGGTAGAGGAACTCTGCCTTGTCAAGTGTTACACAAGAGATAACGGGTTTGGATTAGCCCTGCTGTCCAGTAAAATCTGTGAATAAGTTAATTTTTAAGGCATTCCTTAAAATGCCTTAAAAAGATGGAAGAAGGGAAGATGGAAGAAGGTTTGTGTCTTTTTATAAAAGGTGAGCTAAGTTAATAATTTTTAATGCTTTTTGCCTTCTTTCAAGACTGTTGTTTAAAAAAGTAAAGGCCCTGCTGGGAGGGAATGTCCGTATGATGCTTTCTGGAGGAGCACCACTCTCACCTCAGACACAAAGATTCATGAACATCTGTTTTTGCTGTCCTGTTGGGCAAGGCTATGGACTAACAGAAACATGTGGAGCTGGAACCATTACAGAAGGTAGTTAAAATACTTGTGGAAACACATAATTTAACATACAGATATGTATGGGGGTTGGTGTTGGTTTGTTTTTTTTTTAAGAAGTCAAAATAGCTGTAGTTCTGCAATAAGGTAACCTGAGATAAGCTATACCTTATTTATATTTCCAATAACAAAATACCTTTCTATTCTTTTTTGTTCTCTCCCTAAGTTGCTGATTACAGCACTGGCAGAGTTGGAGCTCCTCTTATTTGTTGTGAAATAAAACTGAGAGACTGGCAAGAAGGTGAGAGTATTAATTGTTTCGATTTCAGAGTAATTAATTTAGGCCTTGCCTAGCTGGTTTCTTTGCCTATCTGCTTACCTAGGTGTAGCATATGAAGTAATTGTTCTTTATCTTTTATAATAGTCATCAGTTAATGTGCTTTCACTTCAGTCTGAAGTTCCAAAGTATTTTCTTGGCACAAGGATATGTAAGTTCAAAATAATGGTGTGGGAATTGGTTATTTTCAGGGGGCTATACCAATAAAGACAAGCCTAATCCTAGAGGAGAAATTATAATTGGTGGACCTAATGTCTCCATGGGCTACTTTAAAAATGAAGAGAAGACAACAGAAGAGTTTTCCATTGATGAGAATGGTCAGAGATGGTTCTGTACAGGAGATATTGGGGAATTCCATCCAGATGGCTGTCTGCAGATCATAGGTGGGCCTCAGGTTTTGATACCTTAATACATTACAAGCTATTGCCTAACCATAATTATAAACATGCTGTTAATGCTGTTGGCTTTGCCAGGGCTATCTACTTGCTTACAGAATCAGGTTAATTGCTTACAGAATCAGTGTAAAACACATTTCCAAAAGTCTTCACAGCTGTAGTAAAATTTTGGAAATGATACCATTTTCTGTGACATTATCACCATCTGAATTTAGCACATGGACTTTAAGGAATAAATGTAAGATTAACTTCTGCATTAATTAAAAAGCTTTAAAGTCAGAGTCCCCATCACTTCCCTACAAGCTGTGTGACAAAAAGTGAAGTGCTATATACACTTTATTACAGAAGTCTTTATAAATTCGGCAGCTATTAGTTGCTTTAAAATTTGTCTATTCAGAATCTGGCATAGCATTGCACAAAATACATAAATGGTATGTATGCAGATGAGTCTGTGGAAATGCCAAAGTTGAAATGAATCAAGCTTTTCCTTTTTTTCCTTTCCCTGACTCTTAGATCGTAAGAAAGACTTGGTAAAGCTACAAGCAGGAGAATATGTGTCTCTGGGCAAAGTAGAGGCAGCACTGAAGAACTGCCCATTGATTGACAATATCTGTGCTTATGCCAAAAGGTAAGAGTGGTATTAATTTAAACTCCATTTAGAGTAAACATGAAATACAGGCTCTGATCCACTTCTCTGATGCTACACTGTTGTTTTCCGTGGTTTTCATTGAACAATCCCCTCCACCAGAGTACAAGTTACAAACAGCATCTCTGAAGTAGCACAGGTTCCCAGATTCCCTCAAAGCTGATGAAATTACCTGTTTTTCTGTTGGCATTTCTCCTGTCCAAAAACACTTCCTTTCCATCCCATCCCTTCCCTAAACAGGTATCATTATATTTAGCAGTGTTTTGGCTTTCTGTCAGAATACCAGTGAAAAGTTAATCTGGACACTTTGCACCTGATCCAAAACTTTCCAGTGAGTTTTGGAAATGGTCCCAGTCTCTCCTCTCTCTCCCTACATGAGGGGGAACTGCAGAGAACTGGCTGAACCCCAGGTTTGGCTGGGGAGCTAAACTGAGATGTGCAGGGGTGAAATGATAGCAAAGCCTGACTCTGATCAAACCTGATGTTGTAAACCAGCTTAGAATCTTCTTGATAAGTCATCAGGTGTGAAGACAATGCACAGGAAGGATTCTGTGTGGGGGAATAACTACAGGTCAGAAATGCCTGTGCATCTCTGGGTCTAACATGAGGTAATTTACACCCTGAAATGAAACTCTTGACTGGATCTTTTTTCCTTCCTTCTCTTGCCACCCTGTGTAGTGACCAGTCCTATGTGATCAGTTTTGTGGTCCCTAATCAGAAGAAGCTGACAGCACTGGCTGAGCAGAAGGGCATCAGTGGGACTTGGGTGGATATTTGTAACAATCCTACCATGGAAGCAGAAATACTGCGGGAGATTAAAGAAGTGGCAAACAAGAGTAAGTACCACAGCACGTTGTGCTGGCCATGGGGGCTTATCCAGGAAAAACTGTAAGGTATCCTCACTAACTGCTCCTCCTTCTTCCAGTTTCTGAGTACGTGCCAAAACTTCATAATTTAATCATGAAGTTGTTGCATATTATCTCAGGAATTTATATACTTTTTGGTTGTATTAATTACTTTACTTTTTGTATTTTTTTAAAAATGCCTGAAGGTTTTTTCAGCTAAATTCTAGAGACAGGTTGCTTGTCTAACATGGTTAAAATAAGGTCCAGTTTGGAAGAAAAGTTGCAAGACATTTGCTGGTAAAGAAACTGGTTAAGCAAGAGATTTCAAAGTATTTTTTCCTCAATGCAATTTTATTCCCTACAGCTTTGAACAGCCATGATCCTTGTGGCTGTAATGGCTTAAAAGCCTCCTGTTCCTTGCTGTGGTACTGAATGATCAAAAGTATCATCAGTGCTTTAGGGGACAAAAAAATGAACAAAAGAACTGGGTAAGAAAGTCTCTAAAGAAAGTCTCCTTGACACCTCATACAACGCAGAGTAAAAGCTGGACTTAGGCACACACTAAGCACTGTCTCTTGAACTGCACCAATGAGAAAACAAGAATGAAAGGCACTTGTCTTGCCTTGAAAAAAATAAATCAATCCATAGGTTTCAGGCTTGGGTTTAAACATTTTAATCCCCGTTTTTTTAATCATAAACTAGGCAAATTACTGTCCATATAGCTTTGTGTACTCAAACCCTTTGCTTACACATTCCTTCTACCTTCTAGATAGTAATTGAGATACAACTAATTTACGTGGAACTTTTTTCCAAAACTACTTTAAAGAGGTAGCTCTCATTCCCAGCAGAACACGATGCACCTCCATCCTGAGCAGGCCCCGTGTGAGTGAGAGGCAGCAGCAGCACATTGGATCAGAGGCAGAAGAGCTCCTGGTGCCACAGCTGCTCCCCCCAGAGGCTGTGCTGGAATTCAGCTGCGAGTCCATTCCTGTGCATGCCCTTCCCAGCCCACAGGCAGGAGCTGACAGCAAACTCCCTGAAGTATTGCCACACGCAGCAGCTCCCTGCACTGTTCTGCTGTTCCTGCCCTTCCCCTTGAGCAGCTCCTGCCTCCTCCCTTGCTCCCCCTTGGGCTATTGCCTGGGCAACAGAGAGGAGCAGCCTTGGTTGCACTGAGGCTGTACATGTGCTAAGCCACTGCCCCCAGCTGAAGGGAAAATAAGTGGCTAATGTAACAAAAATACAGAGAAGTCCCTTTGTTTTGAACTCTAAACAAACTTTCAGAAAGGAAAAACACAGGAAAGAAACACTCAACCAGGGAAAGTGTAGAAACACTTCATTAGAATTTAAATATGAAGCACATCCAGCTAGTTAACCTGGAGTTAACCTGGTTATTACAACATTCCTGTGACAAAGATACAACTGTAGATTTCAGTGTATGCTCTTGTGGCAGCAGTCTCAGAGCTTCAGGCTACACAGCCATTTGTTTCAAGCTTTAGATTTTGCACTGTCACATCCAATACAAGGTCTAAGTACAGGGTGTTATGAGAGTATTTGCACACTAACCAGCACTCAGCATGGGTACAGGATGAAATTTGCCTGTGGCCCTTCTGTAAGGCTGGTTCATTAAGTAGGACACCATGTTACACAAGCTCCAGGGTGCTGACCAGATTTTTAGGCAGCATGAATTAGTACTTCATTTGGCTTTGTAACCACAGTCATGCTTTTCTTTCTTCTTGTCCCTGCAGTGAAATTAGAAAGGTTTGAAATTCCCATCAAAGTACGGTTAAGCCCTGAGCCCTGGACCCCAGAGACTGGGTTGGTAACAGATGCTTTCAAGCTGAAAAGGAAAGAACTGAAAAACCATTACCTCAACGACATCGAAAGAATGTACGGAGGCAAATAAAGAGCTCTGAGCAGGCAGCTGTGCACATGGTTCCTTCTCATCCCTCAGCTTTGGATGTCTGTGCATACTGTAGATATCACACATTCAAAAATACACCAAATGGAGGACTGTTTCTATAGAAATCTGTATCAAGTAAAGCAGAGGATATCTTAGACTCCAAATTCTTAATTATTAGCAGATTAGACACTGATGGTCTTCATAGAGTTTGGTGTGATCATCTCCAGTTTTGAGACAGACATCATTATGTGAAGCAGTATGACCAGGTAACTTTATTGTCTCTCTAGCATTTTCAGACTGCTTACAACTTCTCTTTAACTCATGCTAAAGTCTGGCCTGTATTTCAAAGAGGAAAATATAATGTGATTGTGGTGATTCTTCTGTCATAATAAGATACTTAGCAAAGGAGGAAAAAGGAGTATCTAATGTCTGCCCTTCTCCATTTAAAAACAAAACCAAGGCAACTGCATTAGTCAAAAACTTGCTAGAGATCACTATAATGCACTGCTTGAGAATGGATGGATTCTTCTGCACATCAATACCTTGAATATTTACAGTGCCTACAAAAGAATAGAAAGTACACTTACTGAAACAAAGGTGAACTGAAAAGCTTTCTTATAAGAAGTTATAAGAAATTTCACTCAAGCATTGAATTAACTATTTCAACTTCCAACTCACCAAATAGGTTTTTACTCACCACTGGATTTTAATTCAACAGAGCTTTCCACTGGACAGACAGTGTAAAAGAAAACAAAGCCTTGCACTGCTAGAGGGCTGCTGATGAGAAGTCAGTGCCCGAATGCAGAACTGTGAGAACGATGGGCAGTGGTCTCTAAAAAGACTTGGAACTCAGAGGAGTTTTGGAGGGGGGGGGTGGTTTGAGAGGTGGTTTTGTTTTTAAGGCACTGATTCTCTAGACATTGACAGACATGTGAATACTGGTACAGGTTACCTGGGTGTAATCAGAGGATCAGGTTTTACATGTCTGTATTCCTTCATGGAAGGTGTTTCTGTTCACCTTTAACTGTGGGAAGCATAACAAGGCAACCAGAAACCAACAGTACTTTCCCTGTCTGGTCTTGTTTTCCTTACAGAAAAGTAGTCTGTGGCCAGGGAATCTTTGTTTCATGGAAACTTGTAAAAAGGGACAAATCACTCTTTACAGAAATTCATTACAAAAATGTTCTCTTATTAACTGGAAGTCAGAGCTGTGAAGAAGGAGGAAGATGTAATTTAATAATAGTTCATCATTTTGTGTGCCGAATCCTGTACTGTGTCTTCTCTTGAATTGTAGCTGAGCTCCTGCATCCCTGCCAGCTCTTCACACTTGAACCATAAGTGCTGTAAAAAGTGGAGGCTCTTGATACTGTTCTACTTTGCACTTTCTTAATCGTTTTATATATGTTGCTTACATTTTGTACAGCTGTGGCCCTCAACTGCTATATATTGCAAATTCATTTGAAAGTATTTATAGATTTCTATTCATAATATTTGTGTTGTGTATATGACGGTTAAAAAGAAAAATTATTTGGTATTGTCCACTGTACAGAAAGTAAAAGATTTTGTACATTGTACATTGCTTCTCTTGAACACACAAACTTGCAGTTTCAGGACCAGTTTTTCCTTTTTTGCATGCATGTGAATTTTTCTTTTTTCCAGTTAAAATAGACTTTGGCAAAAATAAATCATGGCTCTACACTCTTCAAGTAAACCATCCCTTCTCCTGGGGACCAACTTCAGACTTCACCATGCATAATTTTCTCTGCCAGCTCACCTTCCAAGGAAACTGAGGGAAAGGGGAAGAGAAAATCCAGTATATAAAGCTGACAGTGTCCAGTTGTGCATACAGGAGTCACTAAAAGGGGCAAGGAAATAGCTGTTCTAAAAAATGAAAATTTCTTTTAAGATGCATACAGTGAGTTTTTGACAACAGGAAATACTTCCTGTATCAGTAGCAACTTTTAAAATTACTCAGTCCTGGAGCCACGTTACCAATTTTTCCATGTTTTAAAACTGATCACTATTAAAGAGCCTTTAGTCAGCCTGTTAGCATCACAAAAGTGAAATCCATGTAAGAAAGATACTTACACTCGAGTCTGTCAGCAAGCTGTAAAACTATTTTTTTCAAGCCATGAATGTATTTATATGAACTGTATTTTATCTTCTGTGTCTTGGTTGACTGAGGATTGCTATTTTCAAAATATAGATGTATATATATACACAATGTTAACATTTCAAAAGTGGAATACAACTTCAATGGTTCAACAAGTTTGTGTTTTGGAATATTTTTGTATATTGCACAAGTGTCTCGTTACTGTTCCGTGCCTCACATTCTGTCTGAAACTGAGCCTACCCTAGAAGGACTTCTCAGAAGCAGCAGCAGTGAGTACCTGCTCCAGATAATAAAAACCAAGCCTCCAGTGGGCCTAGTTTGTTTTTTTTTAAGAAATGAACTAAATGTGGATGTGCTACAAAAGCCAACTTGCTACACCATCGGCTTTTCAAGCATTTTTGGAGGAGGGGAAGGATTACATCAGGCTGCCTTCAGATATGGGGATTATTTGTAAATAAAATAACTTGCAGTTTGGCAAGAAGTTTATCCTTGATTTTAATGAATTCTAAATCCTTTTTGTGACAGAGCCTGTGGAGGAGAAAGAGAGCACAAGCAAGAATGTTTAATTCTTGCCATTAAAAAGAAGGATGCAGATGAAGGGATAGTAAATCACTTCAGACTGTGATAGTCACAGATGTTCCAGATGTTGTTTGTCTTGTGCTGGGCTGAAAGGACAGTGTGGGACTGAAGGGGGAGGGAGAGGTTCTTGTACTACTGAAGGTTCCAGAATGTTCAAAGTAGCTACATGTTCTGCAGAAAGCAGGTTGAGAATTTAAAATTATCCTCCTAAGTCTGAGAAACAAGGTCAAAGAAAAACAGAATTCAGTTTGGGCATATCTGCTGTAAGATTACACTTCAGCCCCCTACCGCCAAAAGCAGGGGATGTCTGGAGAAAGCCAGAGTGTGACTACCACACCAGTGGGATAGGAAGTTTCAGCTGTGAAGGAAGATGATCTCTGTGCAGCTGGCCTGAGGAGGAAGGGCACCCGACAAGAGGTGATTTACCCTCAATTCCGCGCAACCTTACCTGACAAAGGCACAAAGAGCTGTCCCAGGGAAGGAGAAGGAACAGGGTGTAAGTTTGCACGAAGTGATGGGTATGATTCGGTATTTTGAAAGGAGCACAGGATTTTAAACCAATTCCTCACTAAATACTGAACTAGTTTTCCAAGATCTCTGCCATTGGAAGTCTTCAGAGCCTCAGAGTCAGTGATGGTGACACAAAGGCTTTGAGGAACAGCCTCGGCCCCGACCCTCGGGTGGGGCTGGCAGGGCCTGGTCCCTGCGCAGGCACAGCAGCAGAGGTGCCTGGAACAGGCAGCTGTCAGTCAGTGGCTGCAGGGGAAACAACAGAAGAGTCCAAACAGGGACAGTGAGGAGTTCCTGCCGCAGGAGCAGGTGAGGTGCTGTTGAACCACCCAGTGCAATCACAGTGCCCTTGACACGGGGAGCACGACACACAGGGCACTGCCTGCCAGCCCAGCGTGAGCTGCAGCTCCCAGCACACTGGCAGGCTATAAAAGGAACAGAACACCAGTTCAGAATGTGGGTCACTCATGTGCAGTAGCAGAAAAAAAAAAGACCAAATCTACCACATCCCAGAACAATAGCTTCAAATAACTATGTTGTATTCTAACAATAAATTAGTGTTGTTCCGAAATTACACGCAAAACAAGAAATAAATTCTCATTATGTATTTGGTTTTGGTGTGTTGGGGGTTTTGTTTGTTTCTTGGCTTTGTTTGCTTTTGGTGTTTTGGGGTTTTTTCTGTGTTTCTTTTTTACTGAGCCTGCCCAATGGCTAAGCTCTATTTACATGAGAGTAAATCAATTTCCCTTTTGGAGGTCAAAATTACAAACTAGAAGCTTAAAAACAACAAATCTGGTGCTTTTTCTTTTTCTGCAAAAAGTGCTACAGAGGTGATCTACAAAATGCAGACAGTAAATCTTGCAGTCACTGCTTACATGGAATTGCAAATGATACACAGAGTAAAACTGTTGGAACGTACCTGGATTAATAAAACACATTTCCAGTTAACTCAGTGCTGCTGCAAGGTAGATTAGTGAGTGATGGCTTTTTAATGTGACAGGATTACATCAGCTGCAGAGGACCAGGGCTGACTACACTAAATACACATTTGTACTTTGTCATTTTCACATCACTTAATTGGACTGAGTTCTGACAGAAATGGGGTGATGTTTGCACTACTGCTTTGCTACTGGGTGCTGTAAAAGGTTGAACCGTGCTACACCTTAACTGGGGAGAGATGGGTTTTGAAGAAGATCAGATCCATTCTAGATTGACAAAGCATTCCAATGAAGCTGTTATTACAGGTAAATTATCCAAAATTGTCTTTGGTTGGAAGCATGTAGCCTTGACATTAGACCAGTGCTACTTAATTTAGACTAACAGAGCTCTGGGCACAGTGTCTGATCCTCCCAGAGCTCACCTGCACTTCTAAAGCAAAAAATAACTAAAACACAAACCAAAAACAAACAAACAAAACCAGCTGTTGACTTTTCTCCTTGTTCTCCCTTTCTGACACTCCAATGTCCTGGTTAATGATGAAGACTAACAGAGATGCCAGAGCTCACTGTGTGTTTCCTACAGCTGATTTCCACATCTATCCTCACATGTCTCCTCTTTACAGAAGTTTGCCCACCACCTCTACACTATCTCTCTTATTTCTGGGCATCCAGACCCTGAGCAGGAATGCCCTTCACTCCAAGACATGACCCCATATCATTAAAGTGCTACAGCAAGGAGTTGTCATGTAAGTTTTACTTTTTTAAAGCACAGATAAGACACTTCCATTTGAACAGTCCTGGACTACTTCTAACAGATCCATGGAAACTGTAACTTCAGGGAGCGAGCCCACATGCTTTTCCAGCCCTGGGAGGCATTTCTGGGGTTTTTAATTGTTTTAAGCAACTCACCTAAACTTTTCCTGTTGGATATAAATCAGCCTATTACTTAAAGTGCTCCCCCAGTGAGAGAACATGAAGAATGGATCACTGTTCTCTGCAGTTGCCTGCCCTACTTTACTTTCTGTCTTTCAAGTCAAAGCAAACACAATCCCTCCCACTGAGCCCATTGCTATGGCATTTAATCAGGCATTTAAACCAGGGCCCCTCTGCCCCCAGGATCAAAACAAAACACCTGTCCCATCTCCCTGCACAGCTTGTGGCAATTACTTCCCAGAGCCTTTCACCTCACATGAAATAACACAGCTCTCACCTGGGGACGTTTTTTCCTTGTTATTTTTAAAACCTGGATCTCAGCTCTGAACACCTGCACAGGAACCACATTGGTGTGAGGAGGGAAAATGCACAGGTGATGAGAGTGACTTCTCCAGGAGCTCTGCAAACAAACACTACACCACAACCCAAACTGCATTTCTAACAAGTCAGTCTGGGTCAGTTTTAACCTACACACAGTTAATTTGGAGCATTTACTGGCAAGCAGAGTCCTCACTTTCAGAGGAAAGATGCCAAGAAAATTGTTCACACCAACAGAAGACATACCATAGAAAAGCAAACCCAAACCTAGCCCTGTGTGAAGAGATATCCATCACACCCTGGGGTTTGGCCCTCTTGAGATTCTCAATGGATATTCAGCCCTTCTGTGGCAAAAAACTATGATGTGTTGTACTTTCTATTTTATTTCCACATCCAGCCACCAGAAAACTGTCAGTAGGTCACCTGTAGATAAGGAAAATGCAAGATGTCTGCAACATATCTGAGCAAAAAACTTCACTTAAGAGAGATGAATTGTAGGACTCATAAGCAATAAACACCACCCATATGCCCAAAACCCAGTGTCTTCCTGACCAGACAGCAACCTCTCACTTGTGTCCTACAGAGGGTAAATTCCACTATGCTGAGGTTGTGGGGCAGGGAGTAACTATCCTGATACCAGAGGGTTTCTCAGTTATATTTTGCTGATGGAGAACATCCAATAATCAATTGCAACTGTTGGGGGAAAAAAATAAACAGAAAAAATTTTTAAAAGAAAGGAAGAATATGTTGCTACAGAAATGTCCCATTTACTAGTGTTCCTTCTGGAGCAACTGAAGCACTAAAAAAAACCCGAAGCATTATGGAAAATCAGGTGCCATTCTTTCAAAACTTAACCCAGCAGGACTGCACTCTCACCTAATGCCGTTTCCACAGAAAAGCCCACGTCAATATCACAGCATTCTGCCCTTCCAGATGGGTATTCGTTCTGGTCTGCTGTTAAAATACCTCCTTTCCCCCAAAAGCAATGAGAGGAAAATGGAATAGACCACAATGATCAGCCCTAGCCAACTCCTGGAAAAGAGAAAAAAACCTGCACAAGATAAAAACTACTCCAAGTGCTAGAGATTGTGAATCTCTAACACATGCAACTGCCACACTCACCTTTATGCATAAGGACAATTGAAATTAGAGTTACCAGATAAACAACCTGGAAGCATGGAAAAATCTGAGACCCTCAGACCATTCAAAGGATTTCAAAAAACCCCTTAACTATGGGCATAGAGCTTTGGGAGAGGAAAAAAAATGAAGAAAACTCTCCTGTCTGTTGCAGTCTCAGGACTCTGTCCAGCACAGCCAGACTGGGAACCACCCAGAACTCACTCCAGTAACATTCAGGTGCCCCCAGGCCTTTCTGCTCAAGAACAGACCCTCTGTAGCTCATTACCAGTCGTTTTAGTGGCTCCAATTAATTCTGCCCCTGAGTATGTGATCACCACAGCTGCTGCTGCTCAAGCTCCAGGACCCCCCAAGCGTTCCTTCCAGCACTTGCTGGCTGCTGGCTTCTCTGCTGCGTGCCCCTCAACAGCAAACCTGCTCCGGGAGCCTGCCCAGGGCCTTTGCTATTGACTGGGCTCGTTTGTCAGCAGGGTGCTGGGTGATGCTCTGGTGCACGAGAGATTTGGATCAGTTATTAGGAAGGAATTCGCTCCTGTGAGGGGGTGAGGCCCTGGCACAGGTTGCCCAGAGAAGCTGTGGCTGCCCCATCCTTGAAGTGTCCAAGGCCAGGCTGGATGGGGTTTGGAGCAATCTGGGCTGGTGGAAGGTGTGGCTGCCCATGGCAGGGGGTTGGAACTCAATGACCTTTAAGGTCCCTTCCAACCCAAACTATTCTGTCATTCCATGACCGGAACCAGCTCCTTCCTGCAGGCAGACCTGCATTTTCCCAAGCATGGAACACGTCGCACCTGTAGCTCAGGGGCCTGACAAGCGCTGCCAGTTCGCACCCCTGTGAGCCGACACGGAGGTTCTCCTCGGCTCCCTCTGTTCCCTGGCAGCGGGAACCCCGCGGGCTCCGCCTCCCGCGCTGCCGGTGCCACCGTGAGCTGCAGTGAGGCGCTGCCGGTGCCACCGTGAGCTGCAGCGAGGCGCTGCCGGTGCCACCCTGAAGCGCAGCGAGGCGCTGCGGCCGCTGCTCGGGGCGCTGCTGCGGGAGCTGCTCCGCGCCGCCAACAGCAGCGCTGTCCCGGCGGGCCCAGGCCCCGGCCCCGGGCGGACGGCTCGCTCTACATCCTGCTCATCATGATCTTCTTCGGCGGCCTGGCCGGGGGGCTCACCCTGGCGCACAGCCGCTGGCGGAAGCCGGAGTCCGGGCACGACGCTACCACCTGTACCTGGAGCGGGGCTGGGCCCCGCAGGCCCGGGCCGAGCGGCCGTGAGGGCAGCAGGGAGGCTCCGGCCCGCGCTGCCATCGCCCTGCCATCCCCCTGCCATCGCCCTGCCATC
>VZRZ01006590.1:429261-491382 GCA_013398175.1 Climacteris rufus
GCAGAACTGTTCTTGTGCAGTGGCTTGCGCAGCGCTCAAGGCTCCTTCTTCAGCTCTTTGGATCCGTTTGTGTTGGTGTTCTACAATAAATACCCCCGTTACCTACTGCGGCCTCTCAGTCCTTACAGGGAGCTTAACAAAGGAGAGTCAGTTTCTACACGGGTGATCGGTGAAGGGGGTTTTAAGCTAAAAGCGGAGAGATTTAGGTTAGCTCTTAGAAAGAAATTCTTTAATGTGAGTGTGGTGAGGCACTGGAACAGGCTGCCCTAACAGGTTGTGGATACCCCATCCCTTAAGTGTTCAAGGATGGGGTCCTGGACAGCCTGGTCTAATGGGTGGCATCTCTGTCCATGGCTGGGGGTTGGAACTACATGATCTTGGAGGTCCCTTCCAACCAAAACCATTCTGTGATTACTTATGTACACAGACCGCCCTCATCAAGCATCTTTAGATGTTAGTTTAACACCTGTTTGTTAAATTCTGTTTGTCTTACACCTTGTTATCTGACCTCACTGCCGTTGCTGCCAGCAGTGTTTCATGGAATTAAAAGCTCCATTATTGCTGTAGGATGCTTCCTTGTGTCACTTCAGAGCATCGACAGCTATGTCATGGATTGGAAGGGTCGGGTCTCATTCTGTTAAAGCAAGATGGGTTTGGATTATGTGGAAGCATTTACTGAAACAAAAAGAACTTAGAAGAAAGCACCAGTACTGTGGCTTTGATGATGCAGAGAAACTTGTAAAGCCATCAAAAACATCCTTAGACACAGAGACACATGTAATTCAAGTGTATCCTTGTACAAGTTAAACCTTAAGATTAAACCAACATACAGCATATCCTTCCTACAGAAAAAGCTAAGCTGGCAGAGGTTTAGATGTTCTAGCCACGTCAGTAATCTGTGCTTTCTTGGTTTGGGTTTGGAGTGAGGTTTATTCACATAAAGACTCATGAAGAATTCCAAGGAACAACTGCTGTCACTAGGAATTCTGCACCACACAATCCAAGTTACAATTTGGATTTTATCCAAATCACAGTGCTGGGAAAAGAAGCTTTGACATTAACTTCAAAGGAGGGAAGATTTTTGTTATACACTTAAATTTCCTAACACTCTGGAATATTTTTTTCGACAGAAAAACAGTGGTCCTGTATTTGGCAACTATTGCATCTTTCTGTCTCTACTAACTTTGTGGGGAATCATTGTAAACTGAACACCTGAAGTGATGAATTTTAAAAAAAATCCTGGGGAGGACTGACAGTTACCAAGTCAATGTTGTCACTGTAGAAAAACACTGCAATATTCACAAATCAAATTACAAAGTATCCTTAGATATCAAATCGTGTCTTGTAAATACCCAGACTTTTTAATAATTGAAAAGTATGGGGCAGAGAAAAAATTCAAGTTCCAGAAACAATTTCAATGGGAGTATATGCCATAGTACTAAATGCCAGCATTGGATCAGTAGACATATCTGACATCTTTAGATCAGCAAAGAAAACATAGTAGTGAGTATCACACAGGAAAAGGATGTCAGAGAAACCAACAGACTGACAATATTCTTAAAATCCTGAAAGAATCACAAGGTCTCGGTGAACTGCAGTAATTTGTGATTGACATCAGTCCATCTGTTCTTACAGTTCCAGTTCAACCAGCTGTTTAAAGAAAGTAATATCACTGTGCATTAAAACACACCAAAGTACTTGAAACACTCAAGAGAATTCATATTGTGGCATACAGAGACCTTGATAAATAAGTATTAAGCCCAGCAGCAACATTAATTTCTTTTTGTTTCTTCATTACATTCAATACATTGTGTACTGGTTAGAAATCTTGAAAAGCCAGGAAGCTGCAAGCCCAGTGGGTCTGAACTGAAATAGGTTGCAAGAAAACAAAAATGAGCCACTGCAATTCAACACAATTTTCTCATCAACAGTATATTCTAAGGCAGGTGTATTACTGATGCAGGGCAAAATGGACACTTAGTGTCTGTAGTCCATTCAATCACAAAGGATAGTAAGAAAGATTTATTGATATTATTAAACCCAGCCTTCTGAAGGAATAAGCCCAGCTATCAATGTCCTACCCTTTCACAGTTAGGAACAAAAAAAGAAAAGCTTGCTTTTCTAGGAAGACTTTCATATTCTTTTCTTCAGCCCAGGGGCAATCTTCAAGGAGCAATTTCTGGATTCACTTTCAACATACCTGCAAAAACATCTGGTTTGGGTTGATTTGTTTTTCCCAGCACTCATAAACCTTTACACTGTATCAGCTGTCAGAGCCTTGCTCAGGATCATTACCAAAGCCTCACTGAAATCTACACCTTCAAACACAGTAAGAACTTTCCAATATATCTGGCATTATTTCCAGAATACATTTCTAGAAAAATGTCTGCTTCCATGCAACTGTTGACCTTGCATTATCATCTTCATCTTTGCAGTGTCAGCATTTAAAAGCTGCTGTCTACACCGAGCAAGTGTTCATCAGTAATCTGATGTTCTAATCAGCAAAATAAAGTGAATAAATCACTGGAGGTATCACAAAAAGCATTTATCATTTGAGTGCTTCATTTCTTCTTAGCAGAGCAGCAGCAGAAGCACAACATGTTCTCAGTGAAAATATTTACAACCCAAGGATCTGGCTCAAATGTTGACTTCTTCCAGGTATGTGTTGGAGAACAGTCTAAACTTCAGTAAGTTTTAGAGGGAAATGTCAATTTGAAATAGTTACTTTGGGCAGCTCAACCTTTACTGCTTGAGAGTGCTCTTAGTGAGGCATTTGCCAAAGGGTTACAATTCCAGACATATTTTTTCCCTGACAGAGCTCCCAGCCAGACTGCTCCTCAGTGCCCCAGCACCATTCGGCAACAATCAGAACTCAAACCTACACCACAAGTAGTAAACATAAGGAAGCCACAAATTATTTCTTGCATTTTTAATATCATAAGAACAAGCTATGAAAACTTCTAATAATAAAAAAAAAGGTAGAGTATCAGGTAGGTGTTTTTTGGTTTTTTTTTTTTTTTTCAGTTTTTTAAAATTAATCTTACAAGAAGTCTTAAACAATTTCCAAAACTTACAAAATATATTCAAGTGTGGAAAGTTATTTTACTGGTAAAACAGCATTTCTTTATAATGTGCTTTTCTCCAGACAGGGTAAGGAAGCACAGGCATATCACAACCATCAGAACAAACCGTTCATACCATCAGAACAAATCCCTTTTCTCCAGCACAGGTATTTTAAATCAATTTAACTGCAGTATGCCAAAAGAACAGAACAATATAAAAGCAGTGACTGCTATGGACAATACAGGGAACATACACAAAAGAGAAGATCTATCAAGTCTTCAATTGCTACAATTTTGTACGTGGAAGTGCTTAGCTCTTCAGCTGGCTTTGCTTCTCTGAGTGCTTGTACGTGAGTAACTTGGTATCAAACAAAAAAACTGGGAGCATTAACTTTAAAGAGAGTTTGGAGCATAAACATAATCCCAATTATGTCCCATAATGCCCAATAAAGGGCATTTATAGATGCCCATTGTAAATTTTGGATATTGCAGTAGAGTCAGCAATGGGGAACACTAAACCAGGTGGATGGTTTGTACCAAATGAAATAAAAGCATTTTTGTGTTCTCTTCCGCTAATTTCAGCACAGAAGTTTTAACAAGCAGCACAGAGCCAGGAAGAAAGATTTTTTGTTTGTGCCATCAGTTACTCAGTTTTACTCAGCTGTAAAACCACCCATTGACTCTAATAGCCACGTTCTCAGTACAATAAATAAAAATATTTTGCAAACCAGCATTTTCAGTTACAAAGAGCAAGAGATAATTCTGGTAGTATTGAATCACCCCAAGTGATCCTCATGGAAGGTGATGGAAATAGGCAGCAGTAATTGGCACTTCTCCCCCTCCTGAAGCAATTGTGTTCCAATAGATTACCCCCTGGGTATGCACACACAGTCCCATTCCAGTTACAGATCTTACCAAGTAAGAGTTTTAACTGGGTTTGTCCAGCTAGACCAGTTAGTTACCTTCCTCAGCCACGTTCCAGGTAGTGGAGGGGTTTTTTGTTGGCCAGTTTTTTTTATAGTAATTGCAAAAGTCAGATTTAAAAGCAGCTTGCATTTGAATAGCACGAAAATAATTGAGAATAACATTTGATTGAAACATTGCCTCATATATTTTGAATCTCCCAGTCTGCCTAGAAAAAGCTTACAAATTATTATACAAATTCAAACTTGGATAAAAATATCCAATATGTATTTATTCACAGCACAAGCTTATCAGGTACTGATATAAGTGTGTGTTCTGGTGACTGCCTTCAAAGTCCAACAAGCCAATGCTACAGTTGCACCCATTGCTGCATTTTAAAAGGCAAAACCTGTTTTGTGTTTGCAAAGCAGATCTGTAACACCACTTACACAATCAACAGCAAGTTAAACAGCCAGTAGAATACACCACGCCAGTGTCACAGCTCAATGCTGTACCAGTTACAGGCATGCTTAGGTTTTCTTTCAAACTTGTAGAGGAAATACAAATATAGGAACATCACATACTCTCTTAAGAACAAACAGTAATTAAATAGAATGATCCTTTCTTCACTACATACAGAAATAACAATGTATTTACAATATTTACAGTTTTCAAAAATTCTGTTCGTGCACTGTTTTGCAGGAATTCAAATTCTTCAGCCTGAAAATTAGGTACACAACAGTTCTGACCATGAGCAGCCTCTGAACAGAGACAGGTTACTAATTCTAACTTACTGGTGTAAGGACTAGAGGGCCTGAAAAGGAAATAAAACCACTCTTTTCACCTAAACATCCCATTGCTTGTGGGATTATATTACAAACTACAGATGCCTTAAGATGTTTCACACAAGTGAGATATTGCCCATTTTCAGTTTTCTCCATTTAAGTTATAGAACAAGTGAGCTGCAGTTGAAACTTTCACACTGGTGTTGTCATTGAAACATGGGTTATGATGAGAGTTACAAGCTCCCCTCCTGTATTTTCAGTTACAAGTAAGCGTATGCTCAGGGATACAGTTACATTTTGAGTTTGGTTTTTTGTTTGTTTTACTCAGCTTAAAACAGAAATGCACCAGTTTGAAACAAAGCTGCTGATACTCAGATTTACTCTGAAGTTCCAAAGTTAAGATGGACACTCTTAACCTGCGGTCTTGAAAACTGTTTTAAAGCAGCTGGAAGCTTTAAACTACAAATTTAAAGCGAAACACACAAAACCCCCCAGAATCAATAATCCAAGGCAATGCTTAAAAAGAACATGAAAAATACAGTAAAAACCTGCATGAGAGGAAGATAGTGTTTGTGGTGCAGAGTTGCTGTTCTCAATCGAAAATAATGCAAGCACCGTTTCTGAGTAACAGTACTGATGAGAAAAATTGAAGGCTTCACAGTAATACACACTTTCAGTGCCATTTTTTAACTACAATGTTTCCTGGAAAGACAGAAAGGATTCAAAACTTGCAGACTTGATAAGGGAAAAATAGTCCAAACCTTATAGCAACAGAATGAAGAGTTAAAGCCAACAGCAATCATGTAACCGACCTATTTCTAGGCCACTGTAAGACTTCAAAAGAAAAGTGATCAGTTTGAAGTCCTTCACACGCATGTGAAGAGTTATTGGCACAGGAGCTCCGAATCATTCAGCATGCCCTACATATGAATCCATGTAAATTAACAAGCAAAGTCTGGGAAGCTCAGACCAAAAGGAAACCCAAAGACACACAGTCCTTTGGCAGCAGAGAAGGTAACATTACCTTTCCAATGGATTGAGAGATTACACATTAGGAGCTGTATTTGCTCCTTTCACGAAACAGAATAAACCATCGTGATCCTTCCCAGCCTCTCACAACCAGGAGTAGGTAGCTTTCAGAATTCCATCGTCATGCCACATGCATCTTCTTCAAAAGAGAGAAGATGCTAAAAAGAGATCTTTTCAAATTGCAAAACACTGGTTTGGTCAGAATTGCGTACGAACAGGATTTTGTGTTCAAACAGCAGAGTTTGAGCACTGAGCAGTGGCAGCGTAGCTGCACGTAAGGCATTTTAGGAATGATTCGAATACAGCTCACTGCCTTCAGCACTTTACTAAATTCAACTAACACGAGCAACCTCTCACATTTTATCACTAAAGCCGTGGTCACTGGAATGAACCCCGAAAGAGCCGCAGACCTTCCGCGAGACAGATGCGACACAAAGCGCGCGCGTCCCCGCGCGGGAACGGCCGCCTGCACAGTGGACTCGGCCGTGCCACAGGAGAGGTCGGTGCCGGGCGGGCCCTGCTAGCTGGCCCAGTCCTGGAAGCGGAAGCAGTCCCCGGCGATCTTCCACACGGTGTTGGTGGGGGTGGCCTGCGCCGTCAGCAGGAAGTTCTGATTGAAGTAGCGCTGCTTATCCCCGTCAAATTTGACAGTCCCACTTGTCACCACGAGGACTGTTGTCTGGCCTTGAGTAGCTTGTTCTTCACGAGGAGTATAAAATGATGAAGAAAACAACTCAAACAAAGACTAGCAGGTAAAGAGGCAGGCAATGTACACAGAAGCTTGGTTCAACTGTGGTTACACTGCGCCAGGCTAAGAGCTGGGAACAGGCAGGGAGGTGCAGCTTTGGTGCAGCGTTTCTACAGACAGCGGTGGGGTCACCAACACGGCTTGGCAAAGGCTTTGCCATTTTCATCTCCTGCTCTTCACTTTAGAGCACTGACAAACACCTCTGGTTTTGCTTAGAATAAGCTCTCATTACTTGAGATATACACACATATAGGTATTTAGCAACTTGCATATACTTTTTCCCCCCGTTAATGGAAATTATATCTTTTTCACAGCAGAGCAAAGCAAGTGTGCTTGACCACAGGCTTTTTCCCTTACTTATATTCCCAAAATGTCCATTAGAAGCAATTTATTAACTTCTCAATTATGTAAGCCTTTCTTTAGCAGTTGTTACTCAGAAATCTAAAGAACTTTACACTATTCTGGACGTAAAGAAATCAGAGTACATACAGGTTAATAACGACTTGTTCCACATTATACTGCAGCTGAGTACAAGAGGCCACTGTAGGGGTCTCCCAAGCACAACATAACCTGGTAAGTCAGACTTTTTCCATACAAGAAAATAGATCCCTTCTGAATATGACCTAAACAAAAAAGTCCTTAAAATATTTTCCCAGACATAAGAAAAAGTGTGGAGTTGCTACATCTCTTGATTTGTGCTTTATTTATGCACAGCTTGACATTTCAACCCTTGGTGTTTTCACTAAGCTTATTCCAAAAGAATTCTTAAGCACTATTCTAGTTGCAGTTGACTTTCAATAGTTACTAAAAACCTGAAAACTAACTAAGTAAATTATAATACAACCTTACCGTGAACAGGCTGGCAGTCCAACACATTAACCTGGAATTCACTTGATGGCAACATTTCAAAAAATTTATTTAGTTCTTCTTGCCCAGACACTGCATTTCCATTCCAAACTAATGTTGCTTTGTCCAAATACAGCCTGGTTAAAGCCTGAGTGATTATGAAAACACACACACAGGAAAAATATGTAAACATACAATGGACAACACACAAAACATACAAAAGTTATGCTGTGAATTACTGATTTCTTCTGTTACTTTGACAGATAAAATGCCTTCCTGAAATAGTAGCTCCTTTTAACAATTACTGCTCCTGACCAAGAATTAAAACTTACTGAAACACATTCTCCTTTATGAGTTGCACAGAGACTCATATGTCTCAAATACTGATGAGATCCCTTTAACAAAGGTAATGACAGAACTGAACTGGTTGCTAACAAAAGGACAAGTGCTACCTTTCCACTATAATTAAAGCAGTTTGAAAAAAAAGCAGCTAAATCCTGACCTCGGAGAAAAATAAAGCAAGTTCTGCTTCCCTGTACTGAGCAAATCCTGTACCTGTAAGACAGAGTTGCACACAGACTGCAACAGGATCATGAGAAGTCTAAGGCACGTTGTGAGAGGGCCCCTTTCACAGCAAAGGAAGTTCTGCACAGGAACCCAAAATGCTCTGCAGGGCAGCCTGAGAACAGAGGGCTCAGCTTGGCCAATACAGCCCATGGTAACCAATGCTCAGGTGCCTTCTGTGTAGTAACAGTCACAAAAGCAAACAAAAAGAGCCAGCAGTTCTACCCGTTGTCAGAACAGCTACATACCCTTCTCCTTTTGTCCATTGTCTCATAGTAAATGTTGACAAACTCATCTGCAGCTCTACAAGCTTGATCCACATAGGTTTTGAAATCCTGGAGGGAAGAAATCATCAAATTGCTTAAGTTATGCAACCCAGTCATTGCCCTGATTTCTCCTGCAAGTCACTTTGATTGGTCCTTTCCACCCTCACCAAAAATGATATCAAATAATGTTGAAATTTATACTAAGCTCCTTTTCTACTTGCAGAAGTACCAGCTTTTAGCCAGGTGACAGTTTTAGCATTCATTTTGAATGGTGATATACTTATTGTATTTAAATTGCAAATATTTACATTGGAAAATGGGCTACAGCTGGCTGCAGGTAGTGTGGACACACAAGTATTCGGGGAAAACAGTTGTTGCTGGAATGGCTGTTCTGAAATAAAGTTAAGGAACAAAATTTATTCAATGTATTTCTGAGAATGAGCAAGAACCCCATCACACTGCCACCCTAATCTCACTTTTTAACACATCTTTATATATATATAAATAACAGATATAACAAGAGAGAACACCAAAATGCTGGATCCATTCCAGTATCAAGCAGTGCTATATCCACAAACACTTCTCCTCACACCTCATAATTTTCCTTACATCTCTACTTTTACTCATCCCCAGGATTGCCCTTTGTTGTCCCATCACTGCACTGTGATCTCACTGGGTTATTTTCTCAGTTTGTTCTGCTCTTTGACCCTTGGTCTCTTACAGACCCTGGAAAGCAGGTTCTGAATTTCCTGTCCACACATCCAGAAATCTGCATTTGGTTCTCTCAGGAAAAGTTGTTTAAAATGCTATTATTTATCACTATTCTACTTCAGTATTACACTCTTAATACCTGCAACTCCATCAGTACTAAACAATTTCACTGCTTGTATTTTCTTGGCAGCTTTTACTGAACATACACCATCTGGAATTCCTCAGTATTACCACAAGACATAACAGAGAAAGCTTCACACTGGAAAATAACTAAGGCCTATCAAATAAGCCCTGTTTATTCCACAAAACCAAACATGCTACTGTGCACTGTTTTTTCTCTTCCCCTGCAAGGACATGAGCCTGCTCTTCATCTTCCTACCTTCCCCAGCGATGTCTGAGCTCACAGGCAAACAAATGTGACAAAGTCTTAAAGACTCTGTATCCCACAAAGCGCCCAGAGAAACTCCAAGGCACTGGAGACAGGAGTGTCAGACCTGCCCTTGGGAACTGTGACTGCAGCTCTGCCTGTGCCAGCGAGAGCAGGTGGCTGGGAGCCCTCAGCCGGCTACACTGCACACGGACACTTCCCAACCAGCACCAAACATTCCCGTTTAGCTCCAAACAGACGGTTTGGAGAAATACCGGGAGAGTGGAATGAGTTGTTGGGGTACCTGCAATACAAGTCTAATAGTAAATAAGCTCTGTTGGTTTTAACACTCCAGTCAAGTTTTTACAGCCATAGCCCAGCACTCATTTTTAAATTCTGTGATTATTTTAGGCTGGAATAAACTTCCGGAGATCATTTGCTCCTAATCCCTTTCCAAAGCAGAGCTGACTCCAAAGGTTGATACCCTTTCCAGGTTGTATCTGACAGCTCTGTGTCCCACCACGCCTGGCCATCTCTAAGGATGGAGATGGTCACAGTTCCTTCCGATTCCAATGTCCAACCACCTCACTCAGAAACCTTCCTTCACAGCATTTAACAGGAAAGCCATAATTGAAAAAATCAACCAACCAAGCCCACAAAAAACTTCTCGAAGACTCTGGCGACAACTCTAAGCACTTTTCCAACCCACGCGGCCCTTGCCGACGGTCTCACCGACCCCTCTCTGCACTCAGGCCCTGTACGAGGGCGCTGAGGCCGCAACACACGGACCCCCGCCCGGCCCCGGGGACCCGTGGGGGAGCGGGAGTGAGCCCTGCCCGCACCCCGCGCTGAGGCGCTGCCGCCCCGCCCGCCCCGTTCCTCACGGAGCCGGGACACTCCCGGCGCTCTCCCCGCGCTCCCACGCCCGCCCTCTCAAACGCAGCGCCCTCCCGGGGCCGACACCCGGCGCTCCCCCCGCCCCCCGCCGCGGTTCCCGGGGGTTACGGCGGTTCCCGGCCCGGCCCGGACTCACCACGGACGCGGCCATGGGGCGGCGAGGAGGGAGGGCGCCGGAAGTGAACCCGACGGCCGCTTCCTGCCGCGCGTCCCCGCCGAAAGCGTTCCGCCGCGCCGCAGCGCCCCGCTGAGCGTTCCGCCGGCAAACCCGTCCTGGCTGGGATCCCATAGGCAATATCACCTGCTGGAAATCTCCCCAGAGAGCTGATACTAAGAAAAAAGAATTAAAATTGTAATCACAATTAAATAGAGAATAGGAAGATGTGTTTCCCTATTTGTATGGAGTAATTAGTGACTTCTAATAAGTGACTTCTTTAGAACTTCAGTCAAATTTACTCGAAATAACTAATGATAAGTAAAGACGTATAAGGGTTTTAGAAATGCATTCAGCCAACTAGGTTAGGTCAGATTTCCTTCTGTTTTCATCAACGAATTGATTAAAATCAATTAAAATTTATAACAAAGCACTGAATAATTTCAGAAACACTGACAAACTACAGAGATTTTTATTGTAAATTATTTGATACTGGGCAGGCAATAACCACAGAATGAAAGTGGAATTCAATTTCTAAAAAGATGAAGAGTTCACATTTTCCCACAGAACCCTCATATGACAATTATGCATATTTGCATAAGTACCTATGCTAAAATGAAGACAGGTTGCAACTTGCCAGGCTGCTTTTCAAGTGAACCTTGTGCTGTGTCACAGCAAACTCTGATATTTCTGTGATGACCTCAGTTACAGACTAAAATTAGGTCCATGGGTCCTGATTATCCTTGACAAAACAAATAGTCCTTATTTTTGCAAATAGTCTTGCTGTACTTGGATTAATGAGTCTGTAATTCTCAATGGTTTATGATTTATTTCCCTTTAAGGATACATAATTAACACTGACAGATTTCCAGTAGAATATCCTCTATTAAAAGAAGCCAACAAACTACAATACTTAATTTATTGATTGAGAATATATGTAACATCACTGGTATCATAACATCCTTCAACTCTGCAGCCTCAAAATCTCACTGTAGTGTTGTACACAACGCTGAAGGGCAAGTCCAGGGGGCAGCAGAAGGCAAATATTCCAAATTTCCACAGCCATTCTACTGGAAAGAGTCCAAAGCAATGATCCATGGCTGTGTCAGTGATGCAAATCAAGCTGGTAGCTTGGCTGTTACTGTGGGGCACCTCGGCCCTCAGAGGCTGCGTGGTGCTCCTGGACACACAACATCCCCGTGCCCAGGGTGCAGCTGCCTTTGGCAGCTCTGCTGACGTTCACCAGAGGGGTTGCCTCGAGGACACAGAGATTCACACAACACTTCAGCTCTCAAACTGCTAAAGCTGCACCTGCAAAGGTTCTCCTGCAGTCATATGGGCCATGCAGGCTGCTCTGAGACCGAGGATCTTTAGGGGCAGTGAATGGTTCCTGTCAAAAGCAGGACTGCCAGCTCTTGATGAAGTTACCAGAGAGTGCAGTAATGTTCCCAGATGTATAAAAGTTTAAGGAATTGTCTCCTACAACAACTGACACTGGCCAAATCCAGACAGACTCTGATTAATGGGATGCTTGTGAAACTGGATCATGACTCAGTGTTTGAGGGGTTTGCCCGAGCAAGAACTGAATGAGAACTCAAAGATTTCATCTGTTGATTTTAATGAGAACTGGGAGTAGGTCTCAGTTGTTTGACTTATAGGCTGGATAAAAAAATCAATGCTAAAGCCAGATTTGGGATTTACTGAACTACAGTGGACTTAAGAAAGCCTGTTTTGACCAGTTACCAACATAAAAGGTGTATTTTCTGGATGGACCTGAGCAGAACCTGTGCTTGTTACAGTCCCATGGGGACTCTCAACTGTGACCACTCCACCTCAGATTTCTGCCGTGCCAAACTGGAAGAATGTAATGACTCTTATCCTGATAAATACCTCTCTTTGTTTTTTAAAGAAAAACAGGACTTGCTATAAATTGAAGTGGTAATTGTATCCAATGGGATATGGTGAGATCAAGCACAAATAACTGTTCCATTTTACTTCATTTAAAGCAGTCCCAAGTGGGGATCAGTTTTCAGAAGAGGTCAGTTCAAAGTGTCACCACATTTGCTAGTTAAAGAAATTTTGAAATCCTCTTAATTTCATTAGGTAATGAAGCATTATTTGAGCTCTCGTGAAAATCTGGCCATATGTACATAAAACTTATGGCCAGGTAAACATACTTGTGGGGTTTTCCCCTCCAATATCTTTTCCCTCTCAAAAAAAGGGACACTTTGAGAACAGAAAAATTTAGTCGAAAGTAAACTGTCATTAAATTTTCCTTTTTTAAATGAATAATTATGGATCAGCTACAGATGGAGCACTAACTACTGCACATTATAGATTTAACAGAACTTCTGTGCAGAGTTCACTGAGATGGGAAAGGCCTGCAGGGCTGGAGCTGTGCTTTTTGTGCTCTCTGGAACTGTTAGCTCAGGTCAGCTTGTAGCACATTCCAAGCTCAGTTTACGTTTGGCTCAGACCTGCATGCTGGGCACGGGGAGGTGGCCCACAACAATTAACTGGTTACTGGGATGACTTAACAACAATCAAATGCTAAGTAATATTTCTCCAGGCCAAATGCATCTGTGACCTTTTAAGGAATAATTTTCCAGTGAAGAACTATTTACTACCAGCTAAGTAAAGAGTTTGTCACTTGCTTTTCTTTATAAATGGAAGAGTTCGGAAAATTCTGTGTAACTATTGAGTACATGCATGCAGATGTTTTCCTTTTATTCCTGAATACTGTAAAATATTCAGCACTGTCTGAGCATCTGACCTGTGTTTCTGTGCTCAGTTGGCCTGGCACAGTAGCTCTGCAGCAGGGAAAGCAGCATACCTTCCTTTAGGACTTTCCCTGCTCTCTGTGCTATTACAATGCTACCCAATGTTCCCTAAAATATCAGTAATCCCATAGTCAACTGCTAAAAAAATGGCAAAATCCCACTAACTCAAATGGAAGCCAGTCCTGGCCTTTGGTTTGTTTGTTTTGTCTAAATAGTGAATAAATTAAGTTTCTACAAAATGTGCCTTTAGCCACTACCTCAGTTCCACAGCCCCAGTGCTCAAGCTCCAGTTTTAGGAAATATCGGGTCTAAATGTCAAACAATTCCATCAGCTCTTTGAAGGCAAATATTAGACAGAGATTGCATCTGAAATAATTTCCCAAGCACTGTTCAATTAACCTACTTGGCTACAAGGTAATGCACAAATCAGTATTTTGTAACAGAGGCATGTGTTTCAGATGAAACTGATCAATGGGCATCAGAGCAATTCAAATTACAGACAAAGTTAAAATTCAAGCAATTTAGGTACCAAATGTATTGCAATTTAAAACAGCTCTATTATTAAGGCACAGTTTCAACATATCATTGCTTTTATTGAATTATTTTGTCTCTTTTCTAAAATAAATATAATTACTGTCATTTTGGGAGAACTCACAAAACAGGTGAGAGTTCCCCTGTCGGTTTTTGGCCAGCTGGTAACTGGAACTGTGCATTAGGTTTCCCCTGAGTACAGCAATTGGAATAGACCTGAACATTTGGAATTTTTCTGTTTGTTTCTCACATGCACTTTTCTCCCCCTATTCCTTCTAACCTTGTGCATACATAATGAGATGGAACAACAGGAGACCCAGCTTGGAGCCAAAGGATAAATGAATTTTAGCATCAGAGTGTGTGCTATAGGAAAAGTTTCTTATTCACAAGCCCTTGAACAGGAAGGGCCATCAGGGAATGAATTGGAGCTGTACAAAATGAGCTGTTCCTCATCTCTGTTTTCCTTTATACTATAAACATACCTCCAATCAAATACACTGAAGTAAGACATAGCACTTCCAGTGAATTGTCTCAGTTCCACAAAATCATTGGTGCACTCCTGGCCTGTGGCTGTAATAACAAGTTGCTCTCTGGCAGCATTAATAACTCGCTCTCTACACTTTGTGGGCAGAGGATAAACATTTTCCAAATAGATATTCCCAGTATGTTGTGTACATGTTTCCTACATGAGAATTCTTTACATCAGTAGGGCACTGTGAAGGCAATCCCCAATCTGCTTTTCCTTGCCAAATTACAGCCTTTGCAATGGATCACTTACCACAGAAAGCACAGGAATCTTCCTGCAACATTTGTACTGCATTTACCAAATACTCAGTAGGATGAACTCCCATTCCCACTGCAGTTATTAATATCAAAAATATTGCTGCAGTGTAAACACTGGTGCACCAAAAAACACTAAATGTGATGATTAACTCCCATGATTACACTAGTCTACCAATGAGGAATATATTTTTTAAAAATTTAAAAACACAGTCGTAAGCAGTGGGGAAACACAAGCTTTGAGTGATTTACAAGAACCTTTTTGATTTTATCAGCAAACAGATAAGAAAGGTAAATACTCAGGGAAAAAAACAAGCCCTGTGACGTTTAAAAAATTGTTTTTCTGCATTCTTTCAGAGTTTACAACAAAGTGAGAAAAAGAATTATCATCTTTTAAAATAGTATTTCTCCATCTTGCTTCTCTCTAGTGAAGAGGTTTAAGGATATGAGGATTCTTTTCAGAAAGAAGAAGACCAAACCAAGGGAGTCAGAAACATGAGGGATTTTCTAGATGATCTTTGGACTTATATTTCAAGATTATTTTGTAGGGATAATGAGAGATATGATTTTCTTTTAGGTACTAAGACAGATCAAGTAACAGGAGGATGCAGGGTACTGGTAATAGGCTGCAGAACCCCACACATTTAAGCCTCCTGTCAAATCCATCCAACTTATTCAGGGACATAGGTGGCATTTACTATCACTCCTTTTTCAGTTCTCAGAGAGTGGACAATGTCCTCTAAAAGGTTCAGACATTCAGATATTGGCCACAGTGTCCCAATGGGGAAAATGAAGATACAGAGAAGCTGTTTTTTCTAAAGGACAAATTTCTACAGGAAATGTGAGAAGCTCCTGTAATGGTGGTTTAAAAGATCAAGTGAATATGCTCATAGAATTATAATAGGATGTGTTCCTAAATTCTTGTCAAGATTCACTCTAAATCTTCTCCCTATTATTTACATTTCAACACATGAATACACCACCATGCAAAAAATTGTTTCTTAAGGACTGAGACCAGAACATCCAAGGAATTGGCTTAAATGCCATCAAGACAGCCAGGAGCAAACCAACGTGCCAATGTTCTGTTGATTTATTCCAGAGCAATGCACCTGGACCCACCAGCTGTCATACAAACTCCATCTGGAGAAACAGCTGTTTGCTCAACAATTGTCATATTGTCTGACACAAACAATTGCTTGTTAAATTTGTCATCAGGGATTCTCTTTGGGGTTTGAAATACTGGAAAATGTCACATTTTGCTTCTGTCCTTAGGTTTGGAGCATTTTTTCCTACACAGTGTGCAGGTTTCCCCTGCAGCTCTGTGTAACTCTAGTCAGAATTACAGGGCCTGTAGCATCTCCAAAAAGGTCCAGTTCATGGTGGTTCACTGTGGGCTAAGGATGCCTAAGTAAGGGGAGGTGGAAGGTAATGTTTAGTAAATCAAATTATGTGGTAGAGACAACAGAAGGATCCAGTCAAATTGCCAGGCTAAGAACATGAGACCAACAAATACATTTTGTATAAACTATGGGGAAGAAGGGAGAGGGAAATTCCAGATCGTGTAAATTGTGGAAGATGTTACAACAGTCAGGGCTGGGGAGTGACCCTAGAGAGTCATAGCTGTGGGGAAAGAACAAACGTGTTTATTTGAAATGCTATTAGGGAATGTTTTGCATGAAGCAGTGAAATATGAAGACTGGATGAATGAAGCAGCACACCATTGCAGGGCTGAGGAACTGGGAGGACTGTGGTGAAGAAGATATTCAACAGAAAATGAAGCAACAATGTGTGATAGGGAAGTGCTTAGAAACAGAGGGATAGACCTGAAAAACATCTGAACACAGACAAGCTTTGACGCTGAGGGTTGATGAAATCACTACACAAATATGCGTAAGAAGAAAATGTGGGGATTGAAGACAGTCATATAACACCTCTGAAGAACTGAGAGAACAGAACTGTACCCATCCAAAAAGATGTTTTATGAACTGTAGGAGATAAGCACCAGGAGTGAAGGTAATGAAAACAGCAGATCAAGTTGCATCCTGAAAAAATTGGTTTGAAAGTATATTCCAGTGGGTAATAATAGGGTCAGTAAAGCACATAATGGATGGAAAATCTAGTTAGCAGAGACAGAATTTGCCAGACAATTATCCACACAATTTCTTCTTTATAAGTCCTGTTTGTGGCCCAGGAGAAAATGGCATGAATGATAATACTCAGCATGTTAACTGAACTGCTCGCAACATACAAGTAATCAACAGACAGGAAAACTCTCCTCAAAAAACCTTTCCACTGACAGCATGCACTGTTAGAAATGTGTGTTTTATGAAATTCTACAGAAGGAGGTCCTTGAAAATGACCTGCTTTCCTCTCAGCTGTGTGCATCCAGGGCTTGCCGATGCCTCATAATAGATCTGCTTCCTTTTTTGGACTAAACCAAAGAATAATGAATACAATGACTACAATATAGACAATTATTATATTACTCTCTTTGAATGAACAGTGTGGACTTATCATAATAAGTCACCCAAAATGTTACTCCTCCTGAAGTGGGATTTCATTAAACATCACTAAACAAGCTCAAGGATTTTTAAAGGGGAATCTGTGGTATAAAGGAGCACAGTCACAAATAAACAGCAATAACTTATGTCTCCATTGTTCAAGTAAAGAAGGATAAGTCTTTCGCTGAACTTACTCATGCTGATCTTTAAATTCATTCAATATAAAAAAGACAGAGCGATTGCAAGACAGACATTTTCTGGAAGAGGCTGAGAGCATTGAGGTAGTTCAGCCTGGGGCCTTCCACCAAAGGAGCCTTAACGAGGGCTTATAAGAACGACGGGGACAGGCTTTTTAGCAGGGCCTGTTGTGACAGGACAAGGGGTAGCGGATTTTATCTAATAGAGGGTAGGTTTAGATCAGAAGTTTGGGACAGGTTGCCCAGAGCAGCTGCCCCACCCCTGGAGCGTTCCAGGCCAGGCTGGGCGGTGCTCCGAGCACCCGGAGCAGTGGGAGGCTGGGGCGGAGGCGGTGCCACGGTCCCTCCCCAGAGCCCGGCGCCTCCCCGGGCCCGCCCGTTCCCCTCCTCACCGACAGGCGGCGCTCGCGCAGCGCCCGCGGCCGGCGCGCGGAGCTGACGTCACGGCGCGCAGGGGCGGCCGGCCGGGTGACGTCACGGGCGCAGCGTGCCCGCCCCGCGGGCGGGGCTGTGACGTCACCGCGCGGGAGCCGCGGGCCGGGCGGAGGGCGCGGGGGCGCTCGGCTCTCCCGGAGCCGGGAGTGAGCAACGGGAGCCGCTCTTTGTCCCCGTTCCTACCACAGACACGCAGCCACGGACACAGGCGTGGCTCTCGGCTCTCCGGGCTTCCGTGTTTAATGTACGGATCGCACCCGAACGCTGTTGGAAGCGGACCCTGCATAGCAGGTGTCTAGATTTTTTGTCCCAGGATTACCAAAACTCAGAGCACCTTCATTCACCTGGAAGCTTTCATATTATCAGAGCTTGTAAAGCCTTTCAGACTGGGCTTAGGACACTGGTAAGGGTTTAAAAGCTTTACTGCAACAAAACTTTATGTAAAGTTGTTCGTAAAAACTCCTTTTACCACTGGCAGCCACCATCTGAGCCAAGTCCTCAGGCTTCCCAACACCAACTGCATCCCTCCACAAAATGGGTAACAGTAACATAAATAACTTCATTCCAAGCACAGCACTCTGTAAATGGGAGAGCAAAAGAACCAGCAACCTCATGGAGCCCAAATGGGGTGCCTGTTGCAATCTGGTACATCTTTGATGAAATGATGTTGAGAACCTGTGAAAAATGAAAGATATTCCACTGGAAGGCTGAAAAGGGGATGTTTGTATCTTTAGTGAAGATTCCTGCTTGTTATTCAAACCATTCTTGAGACAGAAAGAGCAAAAGGAGAAGGAAGAAGAATATTTATGTATTTAAGATCTGACAACACTGTAGAATACTTTCTGTAATTCAGCAGATTGCAGAAAATGTTAGATATTTTCAAGGACATTATGAGGGAATATTCTGGAATATCAAAATTTTTTCTTAAGCTACCTAAAAGGCCACACAGAGCTATGACTTTTTAGTATATTAAGTCTCAGTGTAACATCCTACCCATGAAAACAAACGAAAATTAGTGTTACTGAAGTTTGAAAATCTTTTCAAATACAGACAGGACCTTTGAGAGTCTCACAAATACCACTAAAGCAAAAGTATAAGAAAATATTGAAAAAGTGAATTATTTTTATATTCACAGATATTTGGAATAAGATTATGTGGCTCTTAAGTACAGAGCCAGAATAAATGCCTCCACGTTCCTTTTCAATTTCAAGGAGAAAGACAAGAAGGTAAAATGACAGTGATGGAACACACCTTAGTACACTCAACTGTCAAAGAACAAAATATGCTTAAATTCAGAATGGTGATAATAGTTTAAAGTGTGCTCTGGAGTATGCAATAGCCTGATAATTAATAGATAAAGGGAATTTTGGCATTATTTACTCTAGATGCCCCAGACACCGAAGACTGCTGAGAACCAAGGAAACTCTGTCATTGATCTGTGAAGGTTTCTGTGCACATTGAGTACAAACTTCAATTTCTGCTCTCAAGAGAGTTGTGCACAGAGCACGACTCTTCCCAGCAGCTTCACTGGGGTTACAGGGCAAGTCCTTTGCAGGAGGAGTCACAGAGCCACTGTGCACCCAGAGCAGCACTGGCTGGAGCCCTGGTGTATTCAGCAGTATTCTGTACCCAACCAAGGCTCCAAGTATCGGTGTCAGTTGATCTCTGGCTGGTCTCATTTGAGAAAGGACACAGAAATGTGCACAAGGGACATGCTCTAATTTTTATTTTTAGGCAGATCTTCACAACCTTGAACAACTATCAAGAAAAAGAAGCCAGTGCTGTAAACAAACTCTGAACTAGAAATTCTGATGCAATTAAAATTCAGACAGTAAGATCAGGAGAATGCAAAGGGTCCGTGAAGTAAAATGCATGGAGCTTCCTCAATTCCATTTCTGTCCTGTCAGAATATGTCCCCTGTATTCATCCACTTGCCTGTAGGTATCCTCTGTCTCCTATGAAAAACTTTGGTGTCACTTGCTTTACAAATCTGTCTGACTTTCAAGACTGTACATATCCAGGTCAGAAATATTAAAACAGCATGAGAAATTATATCTTCCCTTACAACCCAGTGAAGACTTGAACCATAACGAAAGCGTGTTGGTTTACATGAAGGAAGGTTTAGAGGATAATATTCTACATGTTCTGTCAATTCTCTTAGCTTACATTTTCTTTAGCAGCTTGTTAGGATTCTTTGCAGCAATTGAGATGCTTGTATAAAATGGTAATAAACTTTAAAAAGTGTGATATGGACTAGATTAGCTTCCAGATCAATTTCTGTGAATTTTACAGCAACAATCAGTTGAGTTACACTTAGTGTACAAGTGTGGGTGAACCAGTAGTATAATTTAAAACAAATTAAATTATTAAGAATTTTAGGCTTAAGAGTAGGTGCATATAATGCCTACTCATTTGAGAATGGAAGTTTATAGACAAATTGTAATTTATTAACATGAACAATATTTTTGTCTTCCTGCATAGTTTTAGGGTGCAGACATAACAGTCAAGCTCTGAACAGGCAATATATGAGCAAAAAGTTCTGCTTTTTAACTCCAAATAACCTTTCACACTAATCCTCAGCAGAAATGTGAAGAAATCAGCAAAATAGTTTCAGCACAGTAGTTCAATTACTCTGAAAACCAGACACAGATTTTACTGAGGGAAAATACAGGAAAGCAGGATATTGTCAAACTGTGGGGCAGAACACTCAGAGGTAGGATATACCATTGCAAAGTGAAATGGTGAGGTAATGGTAACATTATTTTATAAACTGCATACACATCACTGACAACTTAAAGCTTAATGTACTGGAATGTCTTGAAATAACAGAAAAAGAATTCATCTGACCAGATAACAGACACAGAACACTGTTAATGACAATGCCAGCAGTAAAACCAAGAGGAATTTTGTAGGCTTACACTGACCTGGGTTGCAGACCAACATTCCTTGTGTGTGTGTCAAAGTTATTTATTTTTGCCTCCTCAAAAAGGTTAGTATAAGAAAATAAAACAAAAACTCATATGAATCTGCCATATGCTATTGTCTACTAGCAATGAAGGCTCATGAAAAATGGGCCCAAATTATGCTGCACATTCTCTGAGAAAATACATTGGAAGTTCCTGAACATACTTATAAAAATAGTGCAATACAAATCAAAATAGTAACAGTGTCCTGAGCACTGTTATTGTGTGGGCAAAGCATCAGTCTTTGTACTTCCTGAGACCAACACCCAGAAAACTGGTGTGACCAGGGAAAACAGAGGTGTGGCCAGAACCATGTCTAGTATGAAGTGATGATGTTGACGATCACACAATTTGTTATTTTGCCCTTTAATACACTTTTCTTTGTGGTAAGTGAAGGCACATTGGTCAGCATAACAGAGAGAAGCTCTGCTAAAAACACCAGCTACCATTCAGCAGTTCCTGACAGCTAGTGCTGTCTGGGGCTGTAAAAGATCCAGCAGTGGCCAGCGCTGGCAGACCTCAGCAGCTTTACCAAAGGGTAAGTGCTCAGCCAAGGCTGTTGGGCAGTTCATCCTGTGATGTCCCATTATTAATGATGTTGCCACTGATTCCCACAGGAGCCTGTTGTGTCTAAAGTCATCCTACAAACTCTCTCTGTTCTGTGACCCCAGCACTGGCCCAACTGTTACAAAACTGAACATTCATTATGCCCTTGATTCACCTTATTCTGTGGCATTGAGCATCAGTCTTTGCTCAGCTTTTCTCATTGCAGATATCCTGTCTTACAGGACTTTCACATATTTGCTCCCCTCTCTCTACAGTCAGTCTTCAGCAAGCCCTCCCACCACTTTCCAGCTGTGCCCAGCTGTGCTCAGGAGACAGCAGCACATCACTTTTATCACAGTACTGGGTCTCACTATTTTTTACAATCAAGACTGTTTCTTTTTTTTCTTTCTTTTTTTTTTTTCTTTTTTTTTACTTTCCAAGGGTTTGAGTTTGTAAAACCTGAGAATGTTCCACTCCCACTGGCTTGTTTGGAACATAAAGAAATCTGCAGTATAATGGACAGGCCTGTTATGTTTACATGTTTAAACTCAATGAGCTTAAGTTGTCTTAAACTCATCCTGCGCTGTTAGGATGTGCCCTTCGTTAGACATTACAGGTGTACACTTAACAGCAAGTATTTTAATGGAACTATTTCAAAAGTTCTCTTCCTCTCCTCTCCTCTCCTCTCCTCTCCTCTCCTCTCCAGACTTCTGAGTTTCTGCACTTTCCCAAAATACATCTACTATATTTTGAATTGTAAATACTTCCTGTAATGCCATCTTCAGTCCACTTTTCTCAAATAATATCTTAGCCACAAACACAAGTGCCTTTGCATATTATGGTTCTGTTCAAGCAGTGCTTCCATTCAAGTGGAGGAAGAGCTAAAACTCAACTCTCCTTTTGTAAAGCATTTAAAAGTTTAAGAAGCAACAGTCACATCAGGCTGGTATTTCCTATGTCCTCAGCCTAAGAGTAAAATAAAATGTGAGAACATTTGGAAAAGTTTCCTATTGCTGCTTTTTAAATTTTGGGGCTTGGAAACTGAATAATATTTTCATCATTAAAGAATATATTTGATGTTTTCTTTGACAATAACTGACTCAAAAATAGCTTCACTGTCGGATTTCCTCTTCTTTTGAATCTATGTATCAATTAATAAATAAGCACATAGGCACAAGAGGAACCAGTGCTACTCATTGTTTAGGGAAATAATTTGGCATTTATTGAGTCCTTTATGGCAGCTGAAGAGGATGGTAATTCACAGTTCGTGTTGGGAGGGCTCTGGGTGGTTCCTTCTAGAAAGCACCGTAGTTGTGGGTTTATTTATAACACAGTCTTCCAGACTGGCTAAATCATGTGTGTTCATGTTACCCCAACTGTGGTTGGATGAACAAATTAAATCCATATGTAAAATGAAACAACTGGAAAACAACCAAAATGTTATGGTTGTGGGTTTGATCCCAGCATGGGCCATTCACTTAAGAGCTGGACTTGGTCCTCGTGGGTCCCTTCCAGTTCAGAATATTCTGTGATTCTGTTATCTATGAAATGCTGATTTGGTGTAATCTATCTTGCAGAATGCTCTCGTGAGCAATAGTTGAAGGATAAAGGGAACTCTGATAGAGGGATTATATCAAAAAGTGAAATGAGATTCTTCCTTTCATCACCATGAATTCAATCAGGAATTACTGACACTGGAGAAATAATTACATGCTTTGTGGAGAGTAGTAGTAGCTGGTACAGCTATAAAAAGCAATTTTTATTTTCTGCACTGCGCTATATGAAAGTACTTTATTTAGAGTGGAGAGTTGCTAGTAGATGGTAGAGGGCTGTGTTTTGGGTTTAGTGTGAATTAATGAACTCGAACTGTGCTCTGTGCTTCTTTTTGTTCCTATTCTCCCTGGTTTGGAAGAATAATAATTGAAACAAAGTCTAGACCTGGACATCTAGACTTTAGTTGATTCATAGTCTAGAAAATAGAGAGGAAGTAAAAAGCAGAACACAGACAAATAAACATTGTAAGTGTTAAATCCAACATATACTAATGTATTTTCTTAACCTTCTTAATTTGGTTAAACTGATTTTAAAATAATTTTGATATACTGTGTAAATCTGTTTCTGAGAGCAAAACAATTCCAAAGAATGGTGCTCAACATTCTTCAGACTCGTTGTTATATGAAGGCTCAGGAGATAATCTAAGAATAACAACACTGTACGACCTCTGGGCATTGTGTTTCTCAAGCTCCTACTTAATTACTGATATTTTCAGATAAATGTGCTCAAATTTTTTCTGTCTCATGTTTTTATAGCTCTAATGTATCCAAGCAAATCCAACTAAATGTTCCACTGACGAAAGTTCTAGGTATCACCTAGACAAAATCTGTAAATCAAATCAGTGGCATGCCACAAGAAGACCAAACTAAAAAAAAAAAAAAGCTGTACATTAGGGCTTTATCTCCTTTTCTTCCTTATTGCCAATCTATCAGCGAATAGTGAAGAAGGCAGTGAGTGAACACAGCAGAAGCAGCCCTGTAACACCAGGGGAGCCCCATTCCCTGGCTGAGAGGGGGGAGCTCAGGGCCCAGGGATGAGCCCACAGAGGAAGGCAGACAACACAGACTCACACAGACTCCCTCTCCTGCCAAAGGCGACTGGAAGCGATCTGAAGTGCAAAAAGAGACAGAAACCACTGACTTCAGTGGAATGTGAGGCATGCTTTCTCCTTTGTTTTCCAGCATGTTTGACTATTAAAAGAAAACATTGTCTCTAGCTTTGAATCTTTCCAACTATAACACGGGTCAAAGCTAAAAGGTGCTGAGCACTTTCTGAGGAGGTGCAGAGCCCCCTGAGGTCCCAGGAAGGCAGGAAATGCCAAAGGAGCAGCCTCCTGACACTGAAACACGTCCACAGCTTTCAAAGCGTAACATTTCTGTGTCATAAAACTGCCCTGCTGGTACTAAATCTAATCAGTACCACGTGCCCCATCTCCCATGTAAGCATGTTTTGGAGAATACTTTCTACAATAGCTCATCTGTGGATTCAACCACAAATGAAATGTCTTGCTTACGTTGCACTCCCTTTCCTGCCTGCCTGCACAGAGTAAAATGAACTTTTTCTTCAGTTATCAGGCACTTTGTCTTTCTCTCTTCTTCAGTCCCAAGATATTCAGCATCCCTCCGGGCTTATTGTATTTCTAAATTCTTTGTATGCACACGGATGCATATGGATGCAAATATAAAGACATCATAACAGTTTCCTGTTGCCATGCAAATTGGAAACAAATATGGAATTCTTCTGGCTAAAAAGCCTTTATGGAGCATTCTATCACTGAAAAGCTTTTGGTTCTAATTATACATATCTGAAATCAACCGAGTCCTATGAATTGCTAAGTATTTTAGGTAACAAAAATAATATATTTCCAGTCAGACCTTAAATCTTGTAAAAAAATATGAAAAACAAAATTACTAAAATTAAAAAAGTCTAGCTGTTTTCTTTCTTATACACTCCCACTGTCCACTAAGCCACTTGGCCATTCACCAGCATCCCTGAGGAAGCTTTCTATCCACAGTTAGAGTTTATTACCATTCCCTGGGAAAAATGTTTTGGGAAAAAACGATTTTTATCCTTCGCCCATGTTAAAAGTTTGCAGGTTCTCCTTTTACTTATTATTTCACTTTTTATTTATTGGTTCCTGGGAAAAATGGGCTTTTCTGACCCTTCCACATGGGCCTCTCCTATACTTTCCTGCACTAAAATTCTCTGTGTTCCTTACACTGTATACAGCAAGGTTCCCCAGTTCTTGGTTTCCTGAGAGACAAAAGTCTGGATGGTTCCTTGTGGATTTGTGGTAATATCAGTGCACTGCCAGCCCAGCTCTCAATGCCTTGTATTGCTAAAATGAGTTGGCTTTTGATACAAAACGGTTTCACTTTCTTAACTGAAATTTGAAGAGGCTTCTGGTGTGCTTGTCCAGTATATTTGGGAAAAGTCACACACTTGTTGGATTTTAATTCTTAGAGTGCTCACTGTCTTTTGAGGTCACTCTGCCATTGTTTACACAGTGTCACTCCTGAATGGCAGAGGAGGATCCTCAGACTTGACACAGGAAATCATGGACTATTCTGTGACTGACCAAAAGTGTATTTTTAAAGTCAATCATATAGCATATCTGAGTGAATGAAAACCAAATAGAATACATTTGTCATTTCCTTGATATTTTTCTCTCCTTAAAACTCTCTGAGAAGCTAAGCATATTTCATTAGCAATGATTAGTTACACATAACAGGTTTGTGAGTTACTGTCCCATCTTAAAGTTGAGGAAATAACAGCAAAGAGATCCAGTGGCTTCTTTTGAGTCATAACAGAAACAGCAATGTTGGTGTTCCAGCAATATGCAGAGGCTGCATCTGAGATCTCTGCTTTATGGGCTGCACAAATGAACAGTTTCCAATACCATAGAAGTGAAATCCTAAATGAAGACAAATAAGAGGTTATGGTGGGAATAGAGGGACAGGAGGTGAAAGTGATTTTCCTGTAGTCACACAGACAGAAATCCAATTCTCTGATGCCACACTGAGATAAACAGTGTAAATGTCAAACCTGCTTCCTAGAGAAAGTCCAGACATGTCATTCCATGCCAGAGGAACTAAATTACCCTTTTCTTTCCTCCATCAACCTTTTCTCATTCTTCTTCCTTTTTTATATGGTCTTAATCTGAGATGTTATTCCCAAGGTTTTCTGGTACCTAGATATCATCTTGGATGGGAAACAAAGCTCTGGCTTTCTCAGAGGAGAGATCCACCTTCTCCTGTAAAACTGATACATCATCTGCCAGAACATGGCCCTCTCTTTAGCTCTCAAAGCTGCAAGTACTTTATAACACATGTTCCATCAATGCTTTGGCAGAACTATTCCAGTAATGATTGCAGGGAAGCAATAAATTGGGAAACACCTATTATAAAACTTCTTATGTACAAGTCCACCAGATGATGTATTGAATGTTTGCATTTTTGCTATTCCTTTTATTTCAGTTAGCAACATACACAATCTGCATAGGTTCCTATCTAATAAAACCAACAAGTCAACCAGGCTTTATTAAAAACAAAAGTTAACAGTAAATTGAAGTCCAACAGGAGATTATCAGGATTATTAATACATTTTTGGGATTCTTTTATACTTTAATTACCTGCAGGATTTATGTGAAAGATTAAATTGCCTATATAACAAGTTTGGGTCTGTTATTTGGTTTATTTGATTATCAAGAATCAAAGTCCTGATGAAAATCATATTGCACAAAGCTGAATTTTTGTGGAGTAACCTCTGGTTCAATGAGACCTGGAGTGGCTAAGTCACACTCACAGGGGAGCAAGAACTCTCTCCTATATTCCTTCTTCTCATCTCCCAATTGGACAAGAAGTGCAGAGAAGCAGACAGTGGGCCAATCTTAATCTTTCGTTCTACTCATGACTAGAGCATTAGTGAGACTCTGTGAGCCTATGTAAAATGTTAAATAAATGTATTTTTTTTCAAATTCTGATATTTGAAAGAGAACAAAAGACTGCTGTCTCTTCCAGAGGTTACCTGGGCTGCTCCTAAGAATGGCTCAGAAAGAAGTCTTCTAGTATGTGTAAAGATTGTACCTTCTTAGGTTTGATCTAAGGTTTATATTCAGTATTTAATACCTTAAAATTTGAATGTCTCTTTAGAAAGATAAAAAATAAAAGTTTTTTTTTTTTATTGTGATACTAAAAACTAAGTTTCCCTCCTCCTTCACCTAGAAAAGAAGTTATTTTTTCCATTAGAAAAGTGTTTTTATACAAAGCCTAAATCTTGTTAAATTGAGTCTAAAGCAATTAACCTATTTCTTATTGTCAGATTCAACTGTAATTTGACCTAAATGAAGACTAAAACCTGTGCTATAACAAACCACATTTTTGTATTGAGCCTGAAAAAACATCACAGCTGAAACAGGCTGTGCACACAGGAATGAAACAAACTCAAATGAGGGGCTGCTTTGGGATCAGTGTTTTGGAGGCTCAGGGTTTTTTTCAGTCAAGGATAAATCATATAACCAGAAATTCAGTGTGTAATTTGTATTGTGTGTTGGTTTTTTAAAAAAAGTATTTTGAAAAGTCATTTTATGACATAGTTCAGCATTTAAGCTGAATAATTGGGGGGAGACACAAACACATATATCTGGATGTATGTATATGACACAGTGTTACACCTATAAACAATGCAAAGATCTCCTCTATACTACATCTATGATGTATTTGAGCTTGTTTGGAGACTGCCCAGATGTGCTCCCTTTCCATTTTAGAGTCCTGCCCTGAATTACAGACAACCACAAGTGGGAGGCAGTCTGAAGATGTACCAAAAAAAGTTTAAAATACTTTGTAGCAGCTTGTTAGAGCAGAGGAAATCGCTTGGCTGCACCAAGGTCTGTGGCATTTGTCATTCCCATGGAGCTTATTTTGACTTCACTGGAGATTGCATGGGATGATTGAATACTTTAGTTTCTACCTCTTTTGCCTGAAAAATGACCAGCAACCAGGATTATCCCATTTTGACAGATGGAAAACAACTGTTCCCTATTCTGTAAGAACCTAGGGTTTTCTTTTGGCTTAGATGGCTGTTCAGTGATGCAGTTCCACGTCTGCCCCTTTGTGTTGTAACAGGAGCAGGATAGAAGAGCAACATTTTGAGATTTGACTTAGCTCTTGTATTGCTGACCTACAGCCTAACTGCACAAAGACCTGCACAAAGAGCACCCATGACCCCATAAATCCTGCAGGCTGCAAAAGGCCATGGCTATGTCAACAGATTCATTTCTCCCTTACTGGAAAACCGACTTTGCTACAGTAACTTGTTGTACTTTAAAGGTCACAGTGAACAGGGCTCTGATAAATCAGGCTTGACAGCCACATAGTGGGTCCATGATAACAAAATAAGAAGCTTTAAAATAAGTAAACAAAAAAGTGGGTAGAACAGCCAGAATTCCATTTTAGCCTGATTAGAACAGAAAAATCCTAAGTAGGAAAGCAGCACATATTCTCCTGTCTGGGGCATTTTTCAGGTGCCCATCACAGTTTGTATTCCAGGAGGGGAGGAATCTCATACAGTTCTTTATCCCATATACTGACTACTAGACATATGTAGACAATCTGCTCATTTCTTCAGAGAAAAACAATTAAATTCCTAAAAATAAATTAAGCTTCAAACTTCCTGCCCATAATGGTAACTTCAGTTGTCACCTATAAGACTGAAAATAGAAGGATGACATCAAACACATTCAAATGATATTTTAAATACTTGATCTTCTGGAGTAACAAAACAATGTTAGAGGATGACCATGTTTGAGAGAGTCTGGCAGGAATATGCTTCCGGATTTCACAGAGAGACAGTAAACAAATCTTCTGCTCTCAAGATACACTAAATTGAGTGCAGTGTTGTTGGTTATTGCTTTCTGTGTGTTTTAAGCATGCACAGACTCACAATTTATATGATCCAGCTATCTGCATACTCAATGTGCTTGTTTGTCTCAGCAGTCAGAAAGGCACTGCATCCACAAGGCCTTGCTCAAACTTTCAAGTTTCTTAGCTAAGTTCAAACATAAGAATCTAATTTTAAAAAATACAGCACCTATATTAAAGTCCTGCATTTGTGCAGCATTAACACCATTAATTAAAATTAGTTTACCAGGAAGATACAGGTATTCAGCATTAACCAGGATCTCCACATCTAAAGAAGAATGTCTGTTTATCAAAACTCTAACTATCCATATGATTGGAATAATACAATGTTTTGGTTTTGTCTGAACGTATATTTTGTTCTTTATATCAAGATTTAGTCTGAAATTAACTTACTGTATCTCAAATTATCACTGAGTGTAGACCTCAGGAAACAATGTCAGACTCCCTTTTTCCCTGGACTTCTCTGAGCTACTCCAACAGTCCCAACAGTGCTAAATGCAACAAATTAAATTGGCATTATGTTTGTTTTCCATTATCTCAGCAATCACTATATGATAGATTTGTTTGCTAGAGAAAATACGAGGCACTGGATATGTCTGTTATGTAAAAAGGTACACTGCAGCAATTCTTGGGCTACTGCTGTCTCAAACTAGTATTTTTATATGGCATGATACACTGTCAGTTGAGAAACCAGCTTAGGTACAAAGCCACAAAGGAACTGTATTTACTATTTGCTCTGACTACAAATAATTAGATTTTTAAATTAAAAATAAGGGCAAGATGTCAAAATACTCTGTCTGCAATGGTGACGAAAAATCAGATTTTATTACATGAATGGAACAAAAAACCCAGGGTTTTTTCCCATAAAGAAGAGCTTACAGAAAAGGTATCTGACCAAGTAGACAGGCCAGAAAAATGTCAACTGATCCACTGTGGAGAAGCTTGTCACAAACTGTAAATAGTTCTGCTTTGATGTCACAAATAAAGCCCTTCATACAGACTGGGATGCTCGGTTAATCGTATGTGACTTTTTCATTGATGTGATATGAAAACTCCCAAGGCAACTTCTGAATTTTATCTAAGACTTCCTTTTCCTCATTTAAAGCTGAATGATTTCCTTCTATGGTTTTATCAATGGGCCAGAAAAGCTGATAAGATTGCTTCCTTCCCCTGTTAGATGTGTTTGGACTTCTGCCATCCTGTCTTGAAAAGTAATACATTTGATTTCCTGTCCTGGGTAGAGCAACCGCCTTCATTCATAAAATGGAAGATTAATGTAAGCAATGGAAAATGAAGTTAAGAGATGGGTTTGCATTTGAGCTGCTCAAATTCTCAGCCATTGCACCCCAATAATTTACTGCTATAAGGACACTGCAAGAGCAGCACAAAGAAAATGTCTCCTCAGAGGACTGACTGCTGTGAACTACTGTGACCTCTCTTCAGGAGGGAGGTGCTGAGCACCTGAAACTCTCCTCCTGCCTCTCCCGTATGATTCCACTCTTCCCTCCTTTTCCCCATGACACACTTTTGATACAGAGCTCTGTTATCAGTCCTTTGCACACCAGAATGAAGTAGGTGTGAGGGAGATGAAAGCATGACCTCATTTAATCCTCCACTGTACCACTCCTGTGAAGGAGAATTTCTAGGGCTGCAGCCAAAAGTGATTCTGCACTTTTGAGACATAATAGGAAAGCTCTTTCCCTTCCTACTTCGTTCCCACAGCAGGAAGAATAATTTTGGACTTAACAGAATCTTCAGTATTTATCATAAATGCTCTTGCATCCTCTATTGGACTTCAGCCCAACACATGAGGGAGTGCAGCAGCTACAGAGAGCTTGACACAGCCCCTGTGTGTGAACACTACGGGGCGTGAATCATGAAAGTTCTCTGGTTCCTGAACCCAAGCACAAAGGCAACAGCTGTTTTCACGAGATAAACAATATCACACCCTACTGGACCTAAAAAAAGAATCAGTCCTGAACTGCTTTATGTTGCATTAAATAACAAAGACCCCCATTGACTAATATAAAGTTTCCATAGATTTTTTTGTGTCGGTTTGAGACATATTTAATTTGTCAGACAGTCTTCTGATAGAATTCACCTCAGTCTGGTGTAGGATTCTCATTTCTTTGCCAGGAACACCTTCTGCAGCACTCAATGCAATCTGAATTTCATATTCTCACTTCAGACAGGGATGTATTTCATTGAGGAGTGATCTCTCCTCACATGGGCAAGACACAGTTCATTACTGCCTCATAGCTCATCAGCCTGGAATGCAAGGGTGACACAACAGGGCTTTTTCACTGCCTTTCTCCTTTGGATCTCAGCTGGTGTTGCAGCAGCATCAGTGAAGCCATCAGTGGTGCTGGCTGCCCACTCTGAGGCTTGGCAGCTGCTTCGTGCAGCTTTACTGTCTGCCTTCCTCAGGGTGAAAGAGCCCCCAGGTCCCTGCCCAGCCCCTCCTGCATTCCTGTTACTACATCCCCACTTCTCTAAGTTCTCTTAAACTTTTGTTGTTACAGTTCCAATCCTCTGCTCCTCTTTTCCTTTCCCCAGGTACTTCCCTTTCCTTCATGCCCACCTTCACCCAATCCTCTGAATTCTTCCTTAGCTACACTTGGGTCAAATCACGGTGTGCAGAGCACTTGAGCTGCTTTCCTTGTGAGGCTGCACTAGAGCTACCACTATGTCCTTTGTGGTTCCTCACCAGCCCTGCTCCAACAAACACTGAGATATTGCAGGGCTCTGGGCATCTCTCTGATTGTCTCAGAAAGTCTGTGACAAGTTTCCTGCCCATAAAACTATTATGGGAAGGGTGCCATAGGCTGCCTATGCCTATGTCATATTACACAAAAAAATTATTTTAATGTAAGGCTTTTTCTCAGGGGCAGCATCTGCAGAATAATACAAATACAATATGAAACTATCAACAAGGTGACCTTCAAAGAAAAAATACACACATACAGAAGTACTTACAAACATACATATATATGTACTTACACACGTACACATAACCACTTATATAGAAATAGATTAATGATTTGGGCTTTTTTAATTTCTTAAATTTTAAAAAAGCCTAAGCAAACAACTTCTATGCTTCCAAGCTAAAAAAAAAAAAAAAAAAAGTGCCATCTATTTAACTGCTGAGGCCTGCAGTTGAAAGAACATGGAACAAATTAAATTCCTAAATTATGATATGGTTTTGTTGAATATAGCTTGGAAAAAAAAACTGCACTTCTGGTAAAAATCAACCTCTTGAGGAAATTTAAGAGGTGAAGTCATAATGTGGGTGATTTACTTCCAGAAGAAAACACTGCCATCCCATGCTGAAATGCTGACTGATCTGGCAGTAATATGAATATATTAGAAGTATTATTCTTCAAAATATTTTAGGTTTCATATTCATTAAAAGTTAGTTTTAACTCTAAAATCTGAATCCTGTATCTTTACCGTAGCAAAAAGCAATACAAACATGGTAAAGGAAGCAATGCATCAAAAAATCTTGCGAAGTAATTTGGTTTAATTTCCCATGAGATATAAATATATGTGGTCTAGTGGTCTGGGTGCAGTAGCAAAACACAGAGTTTTTATATTTCCAATCCTGCCTGGATCAATCAATGGCTTTAAGAAAACTCTGTGGACCTATCTGCTCTAGTTTTTCAGAGTGGTTAAAGTCAGTAAGAAACAATTATATTTAAATGACATTTTTACTATAAAAGAAGAGATTTATAACTTTCAAACAGGACACAAATATTTCCCCAATTGATTAGTTATGGAATATTAACAAATGGGTATAGAATAAAATATTTGCTTCTCTTTTGGATAGCAGAAAAAGTTGGGCCTTTGCAGAAAAGTCTTTAAAAATGTAGCATATACTAAAACCCACAGGTTTCACAGAAAACAGAAAAATGCTCTATAGGAACATTACTTGTCCAAGAAAACTGTGTAATTTAGCAGAGAATCATAGCCTTTCTTTGTAAATTTTATAGTTTATAGAAGAAATACCAATTTCTGTCAATTTTGATTATGATGGTTGTTATTAAGGTCTGATATCTATACTCTGATATGGTGTGTGATTTGCTCTTAGAACTGGAAAGCCATCCTTTAAAGAGCCAATCAAAATTCCAGGCCGACAGCTGCATGCTTCTTCTTGTTTATATTTTACAGTAAAATTTTACCTAGGAAGTTCTTGGCCTTTGCCTCTACATTTGGCAACTTAAGTAGAACACACAGTAAATATATAGATAATATACAAATGAACACCAACATGTTTGAAACTGAGTCCTGATTTCAGAGGAGGCGCAGCCATGTGAATGCAGCGGCACAAGGACAATGCAGATTGCAGCTGAATAAATGCACATTTTGTACACTTTCAGAAATAGAGATTTAGAAAATCATCCTGCTGTATTCATTTGATCAACATTAAATCAAATCTTTCATATTGCCTCTGCTTTTATGAAGCCAGCCAGCAGTTTAACATTGTACTGTACTGTATGGCAATGAGATCAGACCCCGGGTAAAAGTTATGAAAGTGAAGAAACTTAGCTCAAAAGCAAGTTCACCACATTCTCTGAACCTGAGGGTTTCTTTCCTCAAAAGACATCCTCACTCCTGCTCCTATGTTTTAATGTAACTCATTATATGCCTTATCTAAAAGAGCATTAAAAAAATCATAAATGGCTTCCTAGATGCCATTATATCATTTGCTTATCTTTGCTAGAAACTTCTTGATAATTTAGTTCTTTTCCAAAACTTAACTTTGTATCTTGGGACCTTTTTCTGCATTTCTGGAAATCCTGCCTAGATCTGAAAGCTATAGAAGACCCACACAACTCCAAATGAATATGACATATTGCCTTTCCAGCCACATGTTGATTAGGAATGTATGGCATTCCCAGTCTCAGAAGTGTAACTGTCAAAGTTGGAAAATGTTACAACCATACAGATCAGGAATTGCTTATTTAATGATTTCTGTCTGTATGCAGCTTGAAAACCTGTGGATGCTGTGATTTTCCTTACTTAAATAATTGACAATTATGCATGAAAATTTGCAAATTTTCAGCACAATAATTCTCAGTCCATAGTTTGAATAAATCTTTAAGTCTTTGCCATTCCAAATGTGTATTTTGTGAGGTATTCCCAGAAATTTACATCAGCAAACAAGTGGGTTTTTTTCATTTGCTGACAAATGACAGGTCATTAGAGTATGTATGTACAGGAAATTGATTTTATAAGTGCTTTATTAGGATTTTTTATTTTAGTCTTCTTCCAGTTTCTGTTAGTCCTTTGCATCCACTCATCCACATCCTCCTCTGTATTTCTGTCCTTTCAGAATATCCTCAAAAATTTAAAAAAGTCATCCAAAGTAACATAATAACCCTCTCTCTATAAATCAGTCTCTCCTCTTTTCTGTTACAATGCAAATATTTCCTTGCAATGATGGAGAGAGAGGTTAGGCTAAGACATTTCCTTGGGTGTTTGTCTGATTGACTTGCTCTCATCCTGTGTGTACCCTGACTGTGAACAGCAGGTTTTTTAGTTTCTTTGAATATCTTACACTAGTTTTCATTTCCAAATGTTAGTGAGACAGTATTGTTTTAGTGCTATTTGAATTGTGATAGTATCTAGAAACTTAATCTCTCCATACTGCGATATCTCCTGTACAAAGTAATAAATGATAGTCCCTGATAATTTAAGAAAGAAGCTGTTGTTTGCTCTGCCAAGGCATGATGGCCTCCTGTATTTCCAGTAGACTTTGTTCATCAGCTCCTGAATGTTCCAAGTGATTTTGTTTCCAGCACTTATTCTGGGAGACTATTTCACAATCAAATATGTCAGTCTGTCACAAACTTCCTACTTCTATTCAGCTGAAAATTTCTGTTTCCCTTTAAAGCTCAATGTTTCTGTTTGAATTGCCTAACACACCTCAGAATCCCTGGTAGGGGCCACAACAGGATTTTGACTCATTGGGGTCCTTCACATCTGGGATAACTGTACAGGAAGTAATAAACTTCTCAGAATTTTCTCATTTTATTTTTTGAAGTATAAACGAAATAAACAACTGCAATGAACCATAGTTACATAGATATAAAACTTTTTTATCCAAGGCTTAATCTGTAATATTTTCTTTATCTCCTATCCTGCTTGCCACTGGGCTGCTTTTGCTGTCATCATTCTTGCACTATATTTTGTTGATGGCCCTGTTGTCCAAATTCTATGATATTGTGACTGTCAAAAATGCTCAACCTGTATTATGTTTCCTTTTTCCTGTTCAATTAATATTAATGAAATTTATTTTCAATTTCTAATCTGGGAGAAGATTGAGGCAACCTGGACCTTTGCCTGTGTTCAGTCCAGATCTAAGCCTTTAAATACGTAGTTGTTAAGTTTGATTCTTCTGTAACAGAGGGGACGAAAAAAGCCATGTTTTTAAACTTGAGTTACAACATTTTTGGTAATTTGACATGGTAATTGGCAACTGTTAAGTTCTGAGTGTCCCAAGAGAAATTAAGAATTATGTATTTAATGCCTCAGTTTTCAGATTGCCATTTTTAAAATTAGGTGGCAGAGAAGAAAAAAAGCCATTATTTTATTTGTAAACTGGGCATACATAGAGTTTTTAACTTTTATGCTTCTCCTAATCCTTCAAGAGCCTTTACAGATACAGTCTGACATTAGGTTTGAAAGTGCAATTAATCCCTGGAACAAATCTCCTGACAAATATCTTTCTACAAGAAACAAACATTCAAATCCCCCAACTGTAAGAGAAGATGTGCCAGGTCTGAATAAGTTAATACATTTAGTAAGACCATGGTCCTAGTGATCTCACTTCTAAAAACTTATTGTTTGATAAACCTAAACCACAGCAGATGAAATCATTATTCTGTATGTCTCTGTATGTCTGCTGGTCACTGCATTCTTCAGGCAGAAGAAATCCTGCTTGCGATTAGAGTGAAAGCAGAGTGGCTGCCAAACATCTGTGAGAAATTGAACATTTTTCATTTATAATCTGAAACCTGAGTGGACAACTAGTTGTTGGCCTCTTCTGTCTAGACTGGTGTTGTTCCCCACCCCCAACTCCATGTATAAGGGTCAGCCAGGAACCTGCAGGACAGAAAGAAAATGGTCCAAAATGACTAACACTTTTTATTCAAGTAATCAGAGTTCACTTCTCCACTCATTCCTTCCACCTCCATCAAAATATAAGTAAGAGGAAAGCATGATTTTAGAGTTGACACCTATGAAAATAAAAATGCCTGGCAGAGGTTCTAAGAAAAGGCATGTCCTGGTTTTAATTTGTGTTACGTAAAGGGCCTCTAAAAGTGAAAAAGCATGTGGAGTGTGCGAGGCCCCTTGCAGCTAAGAGACTGCAATGGGAGTCAGTTCATTTATGCCCTCAGTTTATTTACAGTCCTTTCCACAGGAAGGTGCTTTTTTAATCACTCGTAGTTTCATCCTTAACTCTTTCTTTGAGCTTTTCCTCTTACAAAGAACACTGTGGCATGTTAGTTCAAATCATGCTTAGGTCAGAGAGGTAAATTGTTATAGTCCTTCCTTTAACAGACTGGAAAAGTGAGTTATGGCAATATCGTTTTAGAAAAAAAATGGTGAGGAAGATATCTAAATTTACATGCCAACATTTCAAATTAAGAGCACCTGTAAGTAGTTAGAGGCTGAATTTTGAAAGATTGATCGTTCAGAAACTCAACTAAGTTTAATAACTAATTAATAATACAAGCCTAGTTATGAAACTGCACATGTATCAGACTGCTATGTCCACTGTACCTGTGTGTCCATAATGAACTAAATAAACAGTGTTATATGGGAAAGGTGGAAAGATTTGGATCCAGTTAATATCAGCATGAAGCCAGCATAGCACAGCTCATAGGTCAGGGTCTCAACAGAGATGATTCCCAATGAAACTGGAGTCAGGCCACAATAGGTCACAGTACCAGTGGCAGGAAGTTGGAGAAACATGGTGCTGATGGGATCTCATATATTTAATCCATTTTGAAAATTTATCTTTTTTTTGCCAATAAGAGATGTGCTTCACTACTTCAGTTTCCATTTCATCTATGAGATGGGAGAGTATCAGCTTGCAAGATGACCCTATTGTTATTTAAACAAAGCTTTTAGCATTTAATCATTATAATAGAGTTTTGTACCAAGTAGAGTAGATACAAGAATTTGTATAGTAACATCTGTGATTAACATGACAAAATGCCTCTTTTTTAGTTCCCATGGCATTATCTCTACAGAGAACTGGATTTTTTTTCTGTCAAAAATATTAAGTAAATCTGTGTATTCTACTGTGCTTTTATCCACTTTAACTGTGTAAATGTTCTGATTCATGGGAAGTGCTTTTGGCTAATAATGATGCAGTATCTAATAGTTTGTGCTAAATCTTTAATCACATTCCTCCTGTTTTGCTTTTGCTCTTGGGTATAAAAAGAGAAATGGTCATAGAACTGTGAGATTGGAGAAAGATCTAAGAGACAGTTTAAAAAATAAAGCAAGTATGCATAACTGCAATGAAGATAAGCATATCCCAGTGTGTGCAAAAATCACACAATACAGTTATGACCACTCTGAAAGTTTGAGTTGAAACTTGGTATTTGACTGAAGAGAGGCACAATGCTTGTAAATATATTACAGCTTATTTCTAGTAACATCAGTTTTTATTACCATAGAGTCTAGACTGAATTGAGATCAGAATTCAAATCTTCATAGGCACTGTGAAGCTAAAAACGGATAGAAGGAAATCTTGAAGAAAGGTGGTAATTTTTTCCATTTTACAGGTTGGAAACTAAAACACAAAATGGTTTCAAGCTTATCTCAAAGCGCAGTGATTTCTGTGGGCCTCGGATGCCCTCCCTGCTGGGGCAGCTGCCCAGCTGCAGGCAGGGCGCTGCAAGGGGGTTGGCAGGAGGGGGTGAGGCGGCCGGCGCTGTGGAACACGGGGCAAGGCAGCACAGATGTCCCTCAGCAGCACCACGGGGCTCTGCAAGGACACACTGCAGGACTCTGCGTGGTTCTGGAGACGTCCCTTAGTTCGCTGACAGTGTGTCTTTGGGACTCCCCAGGGGCAATCAGAATTTAAGACTGAGGTTATGAGGGAATTTGGCTTTAAGGACACTATGACAGGCATTTTTTTATGCACACATGATATAACTCTATGTCATATGAGCATTTGAATTTAGACCCAAGCTTCCCATAATTCAGAAATAACCCCTTCCTCTAGTTTGAGTTCTTCAGAAATCCAACAGTTTAGTTCATCCAAACACATGCAAGTTTGGATGCTTCTCTGTGTCTCTAGACTGCAAAAGTAGGGCAAGGAACCTCATAAAAATGTGTGTGACTTCAAGGACAGTGCTCTGCCAGGTGTGGCTGCAGAATCAGACCTGAGGAAGTGCTCCTTTTGCTCCAGCTTCATTTTCCAGAACCCCCCCGGTAGCTTTGGTTCCATGCACATGATCCCAGCTAGATGTGTATGAGTGATACAGACATTCCCTCATCACCCCAAAGTGGGGTGTACTCATGGAAGACTGAGAGAAATTCTCATTCCAATGATTTAAGAAGACTACAGTTAATGAACTGAATCCATGACACTGCCAAATGAAACTATATTAAACTAAGGAATTTGAGTTTCTGTACATTCCATTCTTGACTAAAAGTCAGTCAGCTCATGCTTTTTGCAAACACAATGGACTCATGATAGTTAGTTTTGTATTTTATTGCTTGATTTTAATCACTATTTTGGAAAATATATGAATTACTATATATATATTTTAATTTATATTCTCATCTAGTCCACACTGCATTTCACAATGTAGTCTTTAAATTTTAAAAGTGAAATGATTCTGTATTAGTAATGCATTTCCCATTGAGTTTCATGTATAAGATCTCAGCATCATTGCTATATGATTTCTGATTAGTGTGGAACAAAGTACTTGCAAAAGATGTGTTCAGTGCTCAGATTTGCACACTAGTCCAACACTTTTAAGCTACAGAATGAATAGACCCTTATAAACTCAGACGAACACAGTGTCTCTGCTTGAGATTTCAACCAGCAATATCTAGCCATGGATCCCCTGAAAAATCCAAGTTCAACCTGTTTACCTTACAAAAGAGTATTTAATGCTACAGGTTCTGCAGACTAGGTGGCCTATTAAAAACTCCACAACAGGTCAAAAATAACAAAGAGCAACTATTTCAGTATTCCATATGTTTGTTTCCTTATTACACTTGACGTCCTCAAATTTAAACAACAAATTTTGCAATCCTGCAGCCTTTGACAGCTGCAGTTGCTCTGCTGCTTTGTCCTTTAAAAGAAATCTATCACCATCTTCTTCCTTTAGCATTTTTTTAAATTCCAACACTGCAAATAATCTGCCTTTACAAAACAATGTGTAGAGATACATAAATATTTAGGACTCCGATCAGGATGCAACAGTTATGATAATATTTTAAATTATTATTTTGATATTCTTTCTACCTTTGACAATATTCCTCATACTTACAAGACATGCTGATCCCCAAAACACGACTCTAGTAGAGAACATGCTATATCCAGATAATAATGCAACGACATACGGAGCGTGTTTGTGATCGCAGCATCAAAAATGCACTAACATTGCTTAAAGCTTGCCAGTTTCTTTTAATCATTTTTACTGCCTCATTTAAGAAAGCATTAAAAATCGCATAATGGAAAGGTATTTTTAACCTGAAACGTATAGCTTATGGTATTTGCCACTAATGGGAACAAGTAGTACTATATGATGCTCAGCTTAGTCAGTGAAAACTCATGTGAATTACCATAAGTTTTAAGTCAGACATTCAAGTGAAATCTCTAAAAATTGTTTCCAACAATTCTGAGGCCATCAATTCTTCCTTAAAATGACATACCAACCTGCATCATTCCTTTCAGATTAGGATTTTCTTCTCTTCTGTCTGGGCCTTGAAGGCTATATTATGCATAAATGTGTATAAACCACATTTATTTCCATATTACACAAATATTCTATTTCCTCTGAAAGTCTACTCCACATGTACAGTACTTTTATTTTACATTGACTTTTAATATAGATTTGCTTTTTAAGCCATCTGCTTGCCTTACACAATTTATTCTCATGCATTTACTCATTTATTTTAGAGGTAGACACCAGATGAACACACACTCAACTCTTCACCACTGCTCTCTGCTACAGCTGCCACCTTTCCCTGCTGTGTCTGCAGCTCACTGCAGCCCTGGCCTCGCAGCACCGAAGGCTGCAGAGGACCATGTGGGCCCCTCAGTGGGATCTGTAAGTCCCAGACTTTTCCCAGCAGGGGCAGGGGAAGCAGAGGGAGCTTCACCCTCCTGGCAGTGGAGCCTGCAGGGCTCTGTACAGCTCAGGCTCCTGCTGCAATGGTGCAGAGTTGTCCAGAGAGGACCTGTGGTCTGGGGTTCCCCTGCTGCAGGAGAGCACTGGGGGCCAGTCTCACTGCTCACCCTGTGAGAAAACGCTACATTCTCCATACACAGCCCCGTTTGATTCCACAAAATATAGCCACAGATTTGAGGACTGCAGCTAAAAGTGAGCCCATGAAGAGTTTTAGATGTTAGGAGCTTGGACAAAGATCAGATGACTCTGCTCTGCCCGACAATTTGTTTTATGTCATCCGTCTGTAGTAAGCACTTTTTTAAAAGTAGGTTAAAGTACCCCCTTTCCTACTAGTACTCAAGTTCAAATCTCCTCATGTAAATCCTAGTCTGCCCTCAATTTGTTCTTGTTAATTAGGAATTCTTGGAACAATACAAACACATTTGTATTTTTAACACACATTATGTCTTTTCCATCTGTAAGACATTTATTTAAGCTACTTCCCTTTCTTACTGGCTAAGCTATTTTACTATTCTGTATTGATTGTATGGATTTATTATCATATTGGAGTATGAGGACTTCTGACTTCATAAACTGGCCAAAGACATGGGATAGCAGAAATAACATTAGAACTTAGATTAGTGTCTTTTACACTTTTTGCATCTGTTCTCACTGGAACAAAACATATGACTTCTGAACAACTTAGCAATTTAAGAAACTATTCATTACAGGGGAAGGGCAGCTCACACAACAGATGCTGAGCATGGCACAGGGGTAGCACAGGCCGGCATTTTGATCTCTGCAGTGGCCACCTCTGAGGACAGGCCGAGAGGAGACAGGAGCAGAAAGAGCAGGAAAGGAAGAGCCGGCAGCAGAGGTGCAATGTGCCCTGGGGGGTTCGCTGGTCATAACAACTCGCTAATCACCAGCCTAACCCATCTCCTGCTAAGATGACACTGTGCTTCGGTTGATAATGCAACTTCTCAGCACTGTGTTTCAGAACAAGTTGTACTTGGCAGACTGCCATGGTGCTGAGTGATCCTTCTCCTGCGGGATTCCAGAGCTTCCACAAACACAACAGGTCACTTTCCACTAATGTGACATAAAAGAAAGAGATTGAAATTGTCAGTGTTGACATTGGCTGCCTGATGAAATCAGTATGCAGAGCCGAGCTCTGTTTGCAAGGCCAGAGTTAAAGGGAACTCATGTAACTCCCGCTGTCCCCTGACTTCACCTCTCCCACACACAGACTCATCTCCACACTGAACAGCTGGCTGGAGTCTGAGCACAACGGCCGCAAAGTAATGAATCTGAACCATTGTTAATGAGCACACGTCTAGCTTTAGGATGAGAATGGCTGAATATCAAATGTTGTATTGTCCTGCTGCACAAGAAAAAACAATCCTTGATGTCTGAATATTATGTATGAATGAGGAGAATGGCATACAAATAAATTGATCATCTCCAAAGATAACCAAGGTTTTAAGGTTAGAAAATGTAATCACAAAACTATGGAATGGAAGAGGAAAATTGTGAAAATTCTGTGGAACATCATCTATCAGACTTACCCTATATGTCTCATATTACACTTCAGAAGAGGATATGTCAAAATCTACAGGGGACTACTGATTCAACTCTAGCTTGCTTACAGCTGTCTGGATTCATTCCCCAAAGATGTGCTGTGTTCATACCAAGGAGAGTAAATTCTTTAAAGAAATCATGAGAACTAGATTGCTTCACAAAATGGCAGGTAAAACCCACAGTATTCAGGAAAGAACAAAAGTTTAAATCAGGATGGTTTTTCTTCCTAAACAGACTTTGGAAACAGCAAAAGCCTCAGTAGCCCATCCAGTGAAGAACACCACTATATGAATGCCAATATTATCTTAGTCATGTACCATCCTCTATATCCCATTACTTTTACACTAATGAGTAAATGAACTGAAAAGATGCTGGAAAACACAGAAGACATGCAAACCACATGCATTGGTTAACTAGCCAGCTTGTCAGTTTTTTTTAAATTTCATTTATGTCATGCTTCTGTTGTCCAATTGTATGGCACAGCATAAGCTGGCTCACCACTTTCTGTTTGTACTGCTTTATTTGTACACCCCTGTGTTAGTACTGCAGCTGGCTGCTTACCAATAACTCCATGCACTATCTCTTCTATTTTCATTCATTTTCTAAAGCCCTAGAGCAACTGAATATTAAAATGAAACTAGACTCTGTTTTTGAATCCTTGCAGTAAATTTAGCAATTTAGTTAGTCAAAATTTTGCTTACTCTAGAAGTCAAAATCAATCAATGCATAATCACTACCATTTTTATTTTGGAAACAGTAATAGAACCTTGTATCAGTTATTTTTAGAGGGATATTTTTCTTACAAATATTTTGGCTTTCCTATTATCTCAAATAAATATAATTAAGATATTAATTGTAAGATATTGTTAATGTGTATTCTTTTGAAATTATACTATATACTATTCATTGAGACTCTTACCATAGCAGTACAAATAAAGAAGACACATTCTCTCCTGTGCTTGCAATTCATCATTCCATTTGTGTGAAAAACTGGTCTAGTGCACTGATTCAATTCACAACTAAAAATTATATTCATGTTTCTGTATGTTCTTAGATCACAGTTACAGTAAGGCTAAAATTTGACTCTCAGATGCTCTTCTATTGCTGAATTTTTGCATCTCCTCCTACATTGGTCTGACCTAATGTGTTTCATAGACATAAAACATTGCAAATGAAGAAAACAACTGAAGTTCTCTCATTTATTGTACTTTAATACTATTACTGCAACACTATAAGCTAGTTTTATTCTGTGGATCTAAGGATGGAAAGTTGAGCAGTACTTGTTTCCCAAATTCTAGACTAAACCTTCCAGTCCAAGAAAATGACATTTCAGAACGGCTTTGTCTTTCACAAATATGTGAAACCTATATGTGAAACAAAAATCTGAATAAACAGTCAGATGACTACACTGCACTGAGCTATATATTCTGACATCTACAAAACTCACTGTGAAAACTGACCATTGATTCTCCTCTATCCTTTAACCACTTATTCTTCCAAGTGGGGATCTTCACTCAACCTTTACCAGTTTAACTTCCATGGGAGCATTTGACATGTGATTTTTTTAACTGGCTTTTACAGATAAAAGTAGACTGTATCAACTCATCCACATCCATCAACTCTCATCCACCTGCTCATTGACTTCTTTAAAGATTCCAATTGATTTGTGACAAAAGTTGAATTGACATTTCCTAAATATACAATATTTATAACAGTATGAATTTACTCCACTCTACATAGTTTCTATTAGTTTGCTTGGTACAGTTTTCATCATAGTAGAATTATTATCCTAAGAGAGGGAAACATTATGCATACTTTCCCTTGAATATCACAAAGGGGGATTTCCAAGACAGACTTTGGTTTAGCTATGACTATTGCACATCAGTTACTAGATGGGGTCTTGCATAACTCAGTACACTGCACTTGAATATAAGGTGTCTGATTAAAGAACTTCCAAAATGCTGTGCTAGTTAACAAAAAGCAATTCTAGCTGCTGAAGACAGAGTGCAGGAAACCATTCAAGGTAAGAGAATTAGAAAAAGCTTAACAGGAACATGCGTAAGTTAATTAGAATATCTTCTATTTGTTTATTAGCCAATTTTGCTCAGTTACAAGGCAAGCAATTTAATAAAATCAAAGTGGTCTCAAGGACAGGGTGTCTCTGACCTGCAGGCTGAAATGCATCACAGAAATACTCAAACCTGTCTTATAGGGTTAGTTCAGATGCCAAAAGCACTACCTGGGGTGTCAGGGAATTTAGCTGGGCAATTTACTCTACCAAATAGAACCCTACTCTTTTTAAAGATGACTCAGATCATCCACTATAACAATAACTCAGGAATGATGGGCAGTTTACAATGGAACTACTGTGGGTTTTTATCTAAGAACAACATATTAATACATAATTAAGACTTTCTGAAACCAAATATTTGCCCACAGTACAATGTAGGGCACTGAAGAAACACCTGTGCTAAAGCAGAACTGGATGTTGTAGGGAATGTTTACCCAGCACAGTGTTGGGCAAAGCAGCTGTACAGCTGTGTTGCAAAGGCTGTTGACCTGGTAAGTCTGGGCAGAGGGCTCTGTTAAGGCAGCTCTGCTGCTTTCAGGACTGAGCTACCTCTGCACTGCACAGCACCGTCTCAGCATCCTCTGCTTACCCACAGATCAGGCGTGGTGAGCATAAGCACCATGTGAGCTTCTCACATCCCCTTTCTCATCCACTCCAAGGTCCTTCAGAGGAAATATTTCTGTAGGCAAGAAGGCAGACCAAGGCTTTAAATCACACAGTATTAGGCCTCTCCACTGGGACTACCAACTGCATTTTTAAGAAAAGGCAGGCTGAGATGTGTATCAGCTGAGTGGCAGCCTAATGTTACAGTTAAACTTACTGTTAGCTTGTGCCAAATAATGTCAGTGTTCTTGCCTGTCAGCTCCTGCCCCCACACTCCCAATCTCTTCTGTGTCATGGGATAGCCTAAAGATTTTGACATCTTATCTCTGAATTCCTGCCATAGAAATTGAACTGTTTGCTTATGTCTTACAACTCCAATACTTACAAAGTAGAAAGCCTTGCTCAATCTCTGCTGCTATACCAACAGAGAACCTTCTGTCCATCAAGTCTGTGAAACGAAAGGCAAACCTTATTTATTTTTTGACCAGATATCACAGTGGCTTCTTCAGTGAAAAAACATCTGAATTAGACCTGAAGTTAGATTTTTGTCAACTTTCATTTGTGTATTCCATTCAAAACCAACAATTCCTACAGAGCTCTGTCTTAAGTTAAACTGAAAAGATCTTCTGTTGGGTCTTGCAGCCTGGTTTCAGCAACAAATAAAAATGCAGTGCATTCCTGTAGGGAAGTTTTGATGTGAATCATCCTATTTAAAAGAAGGTGTATTAGAAGAAAATGAATCACTGTTTGCTCTATGAGTACTCCAGCACATTGTAGGTACAAGTATTATTCATCCAGATGTGTAGTAACTTTACTAAAACATTCAATTCTTAAATATTTTAGCCATAGACACATTCTCCTCCTGGAATTTCTAACTTCCTTACTTTGGAAACAGACATTCCATTTTGTACATACTGATGGAAATAAAATCCCTATAAGCAAAATAGTCCATCTAGTACTACCAGGTGCATGCATATTTCTTCTCCTGGTTGTCTGCCTACACAGACTGAAAGCACTCAATCCCATCTGATCCTGGAAATGAAGCATTACCAGCCCAGGTTCACATTTCAATGGGAGATCATAAAGTACAGAATCATGGCTGATGAAGAACACAGAATTGTGAATAAGTAGTCAAGAAATGTTATGCCTCATATATCAAAAGATTGACTTAATTTAGTCCTACTGTTGCTGCTAAATTGATATGGAAGTGAAAGAAAACAAGAATTATGAATTCCTATGCTCTAGAAATATAATAATTTCACAGATAAATGTTATTTTCCATTTCTAGAAGACAAGCAAGAAATACTGTGATAATTTCTTCCTTCCTTCCTATATCAATTCACAGTGAATAAATCTACAAACTGTTTTAGATTTCAAAACTGCAAATATACAGTGTTAACAATTTAGTTTCAAGTAAATATGTACCTTTAGCAAAGAAAAAAGGAAAAAGTGTTTCAAGAAACACATGTAACATTTTCTTAACCTAAGTCACTATTTACAGTTAATTGCAAAAAGCAGTTTGTTAAAATACGACTAAAATTATCTGCAAGTGATTTTAGCCTAAAGGTTTTGTAAACACTTTGCCTCTGTAATAGGATAAATGATATTTTAAAAGTTACTAACTTGTAAGAAAATGGAAATGATCATTACTTGCCAACAGGATGGAAGAAAGACAAAATATGTTATTGCAATTAGGGACTTGTATCCTCTTTCTGCAAAAACAAAAATCCATTTTTTTCCCCAGACAAGATACAAATACTTTCGACTTTATAAACATACCAGTATATAATACTTTTCATTCCAGTGACTGAATGCAAGATAAATACAGCATTTGAAATGCCACTCTTTTTTATCAATTGACAATAAATTGCTTATTCAGTTCACTATTAGGCAAATAGTTCTTTGATACAGCTGATGGATTGTTGGAAAAGTAATTGGTAATAAAATGCATTTAAAGATTTGGAAGGGACTGGTCCTACCGGCATGTCTGAGCTGAGCACAGCAGCTTTGTGAATTAAGTTCACTTTATAAGGTGTAAGTGCTGGGTTCCCTAGACATCCAGAGAACATGAGATGGGATATCCCTAGCAGGACAAAATTAGATTTGTCCATATTTACATAGAACCTAAAAGGAAATTACAAATCAAGGATCTTTATGTGTTGGTTTTAATTATTTATATTGACCTTAGTTTAGTATACAGTTTAGTTCATATTAATTTTTGTTGATCTATTAACAATTAATATTTATTTTCTATAGAAGATTAGAAAACAATTCAGTTTTGCCTGGACAAAAACTGTCCCAGAAAGTTTACAATTACATTTTTACATATTGTAAACATATTTTCACAATGAAGAACTTTTTCCCAACCTTTCATATAATTATTTATGTCTGGCAGTACGTGTATCTCTAGCACCAGACTGGGTACTGTGGATCTTTAATTAGCCTATTTCTCATTATTTTATCACTGTTCTACAGCCAGGGGAAACAGGCCACAACAGATACAGAAATTGCTGCACCAGAGCTGCCTTGGTGTAAATGTCCAGTTTTCAGTTAATAAAAAGGAAACATTTTTTTAGTTAAAAAAAAAAAAAAAGTGCTTCTAGATTCAGTGACTCTTGCAAATACTGAAATATTTCACAAAGCCACAGAAAGCAGTCTCCTCCTGGAGCACACTGCTGCTGTCCTGCACCGACAGCCGGTGAATTCCAGCCCAGCCTATTGACTCACGAACTCAGTGCCCTCTGATATTCCTCTAAAACCTTGTTCTTGCATGTGAGACACAAGTTGGGGGTTCTCCCAAGCAATGCATTTCTAGACTCTCGTTCTTGGTTGTCAGCTCATCACCTGTGAACTCCCTGTAAATATTTAAAAAACAAGCCAGGACAGTTGTGTTGACTCAACAGTGTCAGCACCTTTTGATCAGGTACTGCTCACAAGGGGAGTCTCTCTCATTAAAGACACTGCCAAAGGGCCACATTCTTGTCCTTCCTGGCAAGCCAGAAGGATAGCTCTGCTAGATGCTTTAAAATTTAAAGAAATGTATAAATCTTTGGCACTCTTACTTGCTTCTGCTTGAACAGGCAGGCTCTAACACCCTTTATCCTCTTCAAATGAAATCCTAAATGTATGGGATCACAGACAAATGAAGGCACTTACCAAACCCTCTATCTTTCCTTTTTACAATTCTAAATATCTAAGTCTAATATCTAAGTGTAATTTCATCTTAATACTTTCATGCATCAGTTGTTACACATGCACAAGCATTCCAGTTTGTACAGACTGATCATAGCCAATTATTTTAGCATTCTATAGATTCAACAGCAAGCCCAAGAATGTACCAACAGCTATGGAAATAAAGTGCACCATTTTTTGCATGACACTTTAGACAAGCAAATTCAGATTTCATATAAACAAGCATCCATGGGTGTAAAAACTTTCAGAAGATGCTTTTGAAAAATACAGTTCTTATCAGAGATTTAACACAGTAGGCTTTTCTACTATACTGGAATCAAAAAGCTACAGTCTTTGTTACCTGCTCTTCAGTTTTGAATAAATTTATATCTGACTTTTAGCAAAGCAGCTTTGGACATCACTGACTTTCAATGCTTTGGTATCCTAACCTGTTGGAGCTTGTCAAACTTTTAGAAATATTTCCTGTAACATTAATCAAGAAATCATTTCACAAATATGAACCCAGAAAAAGCACACAGTATCATATTTGCATGAAGGCACCAAGGTTCAGAGATAAGCCAGGTGACAAACTGACAGAAACACCCAATTTCAAGATACAAAACTTCTAATGTAACACAAATATAAATTGCAAAATATTTCCTGTCTCTATTAAGTGATCTTACTTTCTATGAAGCTGCTCTAGATTTATTACGCAGCTAAGAATCAGTCTCAGGAGGAAGTTACTCATACTATAAGTAACTTTTTCTGCAATGAAAGCACAATTTTCTTTCCCTTTTAGCTCTGAAAAAGTCTCTTTCCAATGCTTGCAGATGGAAAATGAACATGCAGAAGCACATGACTCCACCCTGGCCTCCCAGTTTACACTGCACCCACTCCCAAAACAGCGGTGCTTGTGCCATGCAGCAGTCCACTGCCAGCAGCTCTAGTGGAGGACTGTAGACACAAGAAGAGTACTTTAATAACTCTGTGAGTAACAATAATATTAATTTATATTTGTAATTGGATAAAAAAAATCAAGCATGTTTACCTAAGAAATGTAATTGCTGTTTACAAGAACTTTGAGAATGAATACAATTAAACACATATTTTAGCTTGCCCATGCAAATATGAGCAGCCTTCAGCAGTTGTCTTTGTTTTCTGCACTTATTCATTACTCCAACATGCAATTATTTTAAAAATATCACAATGACATGATGTTGTTGCAGAATATTATCTGGTATTAATTTGAAAACTAATCTGCCAGCTTTCCCGTGAAAGAGAAGAAATAAGACTTTCTACGAATAAACCCCACCCAGTCAAAGTAACATTTCTTCTACTTTATAGCAAGTTCCTTCACTCCAAACTTTTGGAAACACATCAAAACCTCTCTAAAAATACCTTGTTTCTGTTTCCACACAAGAGGCAAAGGTAGTTTAAAAGATTTAAGTGTGAATATAATCTAACAACTCATTATCAACATTGTATCACACGATCTTTCCAGAAAACACCAGAGCCGTGAGGAAACATTTCCTAATTGCAGATATATTTGTCATACTATTCCCAAAAGATACTATGAAACACTGTTCTGTTTTTTAAATCTTCAGATTTATGATTGATAATAATAACAAGAACTTAATTAATGACATTTAAATCTTATAGCCACAAACAGGCAGACTATTTTGCAGACCTTATAGTTTATAGACCCATTATAGTTTCTTTTGACTCTGATCTAAAAAGAATTGTAACACTGGTTCAAAAACAGGAGGCAATTTCCAGAGGCAACAGCTTTGCTGCATCACAGACATTCTGAGTCTTGTGTGACTAAAAGACAAATTCCTCCAAAGCGAGTGCTTTTCAGACCTAGAAGCACCGGGGTGGCACAATTTCTCTTGGCTGCAATAATAAGGCATTTACTCTGGCAATGACTGAAAAAGTGTTTCCAAGATAGAGAAATGTAATGAAATGGTAGAGGATGTGTTTCTCAACTGAGTAAGAACACAAAATTTCTGGATGAAGATAAAAGGGTTTTGACTTTGTCAATGGCAGCAAAATAAACAGGAATTAAGGAAAAGATTTTATATTGAAACTTTCCATGCAATTTTTATTTTCCCAAGTTTAAAAAATTTGCTTTCTCTTTTATCCTCAGCAATGTCGGTGTTAAATTAATTTCTATTTTGTGTGTGTGTGTGAAAGGTTAGGTTGATAGCTATATCAGTGACAGAGCAGACGATCAATAGAAATGAAAGCTTCTGCATTTCAAAGAAGCTTTGGAAAAACAAGAAAAATAAAATTCAGTCTAATAAAAACAATAATAATTTTAGGACTACGATGTGGTTCTAGAATTGTGTATCAACAAAGGTGAATTTTACATCACATTCTATTTGTCAGACCTGGAGGAAATTTTAATTCAGAAAGAATGCAATTTCAAAAGTGCAGTGATTATACTCTCCTTGTAAAGGTCTGTCTTTCTTGTATTAATGTTAACTAATGGACTAACAGATGTAAAATAAATTTTTTTATTAATTCTGTGGAAATGTAATCAAATTTTTGTCAGCCCTGACATTAATAGACTTTATCTTTTTATCTTTATTTTCCCATCTCATTTTTTTACAATTCCTTACTTTCAGCTCATTTGAAGTGTTATTTTTGGGGTTTATATTTGTATTGTACATATGATACAATGAACGTTTTCCTAATGGTTTTATTTTATATCAGTTTCCCTCTTAATATTTTTTACAAGTAAAAATCTATGAACAACAAAGAAAGCAGACAGAGAAACTGTAATGATGACCGTATTCTCTTACTGACTAGCGCTGAAGACAAAAGGAATGGTATCAAGCCATTAATAATAACTAAAGTATATTTACATTACTTTAATGCTATATCCCATTGTCAAATTCTGCACATTTCCTGTTGTTAGGGGAATACAGATGAAAATTCAAGACAAAAAACTTCTTTCCTAAATGTAATACCACAGACTGTGGCTCCAAATTTAACCTGACCACCGAATGAATCTGGGCTCCAATTCCAAGAGCAGAATGTTTCCCTAAGTCCAGAGCAGGCAGGGCTGCAGGACTGACTCAGCGATAATCATCAGACCTACCCAACCACGGACATCCTTTCTCGTAACAAGATGAATTTTTATTACACATCTTCCATTCAAGTACAGACCAGGCCCAGCTCTGCTTGCTTTCTGAGATATTACATGATCCCTCCTTAAGCAAAAAAGCATTTAAACTAACATCCTTTCTTAATGTTAAAGTGATTAACGTGTTACCTCTTGCTAATTTTGTGACTCAACAAGACATTCAGCACTGCTCATTTCTGAAGATTTGTTAGATTTATGTACTTTTTCCACTATTGCAGCAATTGCAGCCTGTATGAAATGAAACACTAAATGAGATCCTACTTCTATAAAAATCTTTTTCAATACCTATATATGTTTAATTACAGAGATGTAGTAGTATACATACAAGAAACTCAATTATTACCTCAAGCATTATAATATACCCAATGCTACCACTGATGACTAAATCTATTAATTTAGATATCCACAATTTATGTTTGTAAGTTCTATATTCAGGTTCTTTTCTGTTCTGAAATACTTGCTCCCTGGTGAAGATGCCTTGCATAGGGATATAGGGCATTACTAAACAGACCTGAACTCCTGTCACTCTGAGGTAAAGCAGCTTTGGAAAACAAAGTGCCCAGGCCAAGGAACTGTGCTGGACCCTTGGGCTGCTCACACACCTGGGTGGCTTTGGGATCACACTGAGGATATTTTAGCTATGCAGCAGCACAGAATTAATGCTTCTGAATCAGAGCCAGACCAGGTTGGCTATCTTGGACCACAGGCATCAAAACTCGAGTGTGTTCACACAGACAGGCTCAGACATTTTAGGACTGATTTCAAAATGATTAAAACATATTTTATAACATTGAAATAACATACAGGGACAAGCACTACCCTTTCTTACACATTCCTATAACCTGGAGGTGGCAGAAGCAATCACTCATTCATTTCAGAAGAGATTCTAGCTCAACTTGTACTAATATTTACCCTTAAGACAGCAGCATAAAGATAAGAGGACCATCAATTTTTAACACAAAGAGAATTGCCAAATAACGTAGGATTAATGTTACTGTTTAGTTTATTTACTTATTTAATCTTAGAATCTGAAGGAATAACTAAGGGTGGCTAAAATATGTTAGGAACAGGCAAACTACTAAAGATCTCCCTTACCTCCTCCCTACACATTCTAATGCCACCAATTCCTGTTTTATTCTTTCAGTTCCAATCTTCCTGCTAGATAAATGACTGCTCCCACGCTCTTTGTGTCACATTCCTAATTGGTAAGAAAGCATTTTTGCCTTCCTTCTTTCATTCTTTTTTCCCTCATTTTCCCTTAACTTCTCAGATTCCACTTTGACAGTCTTCTAGAGATTTTAAATGACCCTGCGTATCAGTGACACTTGGCTGTTAAAGAGGGTTAACAAGGTTATTTTGACAGGAGCAGAAATAATGTTTGTTTTGAAACTGAGTGCTCTGTTTTAATCTGTTTATTTCTGCACTAAGTCCAGGCACTTTGAGCTGTCATGGTGACTCAGAGCAAAGTTGCAAAGCCTCACTTCTACAAGGAGATTAGTCACTTTGTTTTTTTGCACTGAGCTGCTCTGAGTCAGCTGTAAATTGTTGCACACAGACTACCTGGGTACAACTTCAAATGTGCAGGTAACGTCAGTGCAAATTCCTGAAAGAAAAGCAGTCCCTATATCTGAGCAAATGACTGGCTAGGTCTGCCTTCTAGAACTGTCTTATAGAACTGGGTTTGACAATGGAAGAAATTAGGATTGTGTGAATATTGATTTATATTTTTTCCCTTAGCCAAGGAGAAGCTTCAGAGTTAGCAGGCTGAGTTTCATAAACTCTGAGTATACTGAGCAATCAGTTGAGCTGTGCTCTTAGTTCATTAACTGTGTCAGGGGTTAAAAATTTAGACATCAAAAGGTTTACTATTTTGTCTAAATCTATAAATGTAAACTATAAACTCAATAAATACACTAACTCAAATTGTCTCCCTAGACAGCAATACCATCTTGATGCTTTTTGGAGAAAAAGCCCACAAGAGGTTACAGAAGAAACTGTAATATTTCTCTGAACCACACAACCTTATTAATGCTTTCCCATGGGTCCAAAGAAAAGAATGTGCAAATAATGTGAAGGCTAAGAGTAGTGAACTTTTTGAGAAGGAGGGTGACCCAATCCACTTGTCAGTTACGACAAATTAGTGTTGCTCTAAGGACATTTTGAGTTATTTCCACCTGTATGAGGCCTGTATTTGTTCCCCTCTCCTAATAGTATGTTAGTTACCTTTCCATAAACGCTATTCTTACTAGTTTTTCTTTTTGTCAAACCATTTGACACCTGCTGCTGCCTTACTGGGCATTCAGAGGGCTGTAGCACTCCTTCTATTCACAGTGTATCAAAGAACAAACAAAAGTTCATGTCTTGATTCAAACTAAAATAATAATGTTGCTGAAAGATTTTGCAGAGAAATATTGTGGGCATTTGCTTTTATTTCATTTATTTTCTAGAGGAAGTGCTATGGCCAGAACTCCTCAAATGAGCAATCACAGTATGAAGGAATCCCATCAAATACGACTTTTCCTGCACACTTACTCAGCACCTGCTTTCAGTCTGACTTATTTAAAAAGTGTCATCTACTGATTATCAAACTAACAATAGGCATTTAAATATGCCAATAAGAGTAAACACAGAAGTATTATCTGTTGCACTTGTTCATTCTGTAAACTTAAATTTATGTCTTTTACATGTATACCCTTGATTTTGTTATGTAACTACCCACACAAACAGTAATGAATTCTATAAACTTACTTGGAACATAGTTTTTTTGTTAAACTGTATGAAAGACAGTTTGCTTATGTCATACCATGCTTTTCTATTGAAGACATTAGCATCCAATGCCGTGTTCTCTTTGCAAGATTCAAAAATAATTATGATTCGGAACTTGAACACTTCAGAGTATGATTAAGGAAGTAACAGTAGATTGTTAAACAGGATTTTGAAATTTTCTGTACACTATTCCTTTATACACTATATGAAAATGAAAAATACATTGCTGTGAAGTGGAGTTATACAAATGCATGCCCTGTACATTTTATCTTCTGGAGTTTTAGGATCGTTTTGGAAAGGTTTATATTTTAAAAAATGAAGAGGTATTTTATTTCAAAATAGATCAAATGTATTTCTGAAGAATAGAGAGGTAAGCCTGTTCTAACCTAGTATGAAATATAATTTAGACATTCACTAAATCTGTACTATTATTATTATTTATTTATTATGTTGTGGTAATTATGCTAAGTATGCTAAATATTAAGGTCATTGTGTTGCATATTGTACAAATACACAGAAATAACACTGAACTGCCAACAGTACTAAGCAACAGAATATTCTATTACTGAAAGCAGAGTAGTAAGGAAGTCCTGTAAGGTATTAAGTGATCAATTCTGCCCTGATACAACATATTGATACACACTCCTTCCTCTCCCCTCAAACTCTGACTCACATCAAACCACAGTTATAGAGGGAAATGTCGCTGTTGTTCAAGAGGCATCAGTACAAAGAAGCATTGATTTAGTCTATATTGCTGTAACAAAATAAGCATAACATAAAACAACTAATACAAATGATGCCACAGCTACTTAGAAAGGCAGTATGGGTAACATGCTATAGACAGCTCCACAAAACTGTGATTAATCCCATGGAAGCAGACTAACCCTTGTTCACTGGCCCCATGCTATGCCAGTCATGAAGAGAGACGAGATCAGGTTTATCAGTTTTACTACTACAAAATAAGGGTGTTTCTTACAGAATTACTGTTGCCTTCCTAAAAAACACTGGCACATCATACTTTTTATAATTATGATAACTCATTAATCAGTCTCTTCTTAATTTTTTGTAACAGTGATGGAAAGTAAAGTTTGGCAAGCATAAAAGATTAGCAAGAATAACAACTGAGTATCAGGAGACAGCAAACACTCAGAAACAATCTCCTGTCCTTTCAATTTATTGCAACATGATTTTTCTCCTGACTTTGATATAAATTGATTTCTTTTGTAAAAAGGTTTAGCTGCTGTGAAAACTACTTGTGAATCTGTGAAAGCTCTCTCTGAAGAACAAATGTAGGTGTAAGGATCATACAGAATGGAATTGCAAGTTACATACTCAAAAATAGATTGCACAATCTATATCTCTGTTGGTGAGCAGCTAGTTACCCAAGCTGTCCTACAGGCTAAACTGAGTAAATTGGTATTTCCTCACTCATTTCCTCCTGTATTGAGAGGGGCATAATTTGCCCCTTAAGTAATTGGTTCAGGTAAAATTTTCTGAGATTTTCACTACAAAAGCATAGATGTCTAACACCTATTTCAACATACACTATCCTATCTGCTATACATTCTCCTTCTTCAGAAACCAGGAAAGAAAATTAACACTATTCTACTTGGTGATTATTGCCAAGTCTGCCTGGAATCAAACTCGAATGGTCCTTTGCAAGTCATGTATGTATTGCTGATATCTTCTCCCACTGTGACAGAGCTGCTTGCTATAGGATGCAAGTGAGTGCCCAAGGAATAAGCATGAGTTTGAGCTGACAAGTGAGTAGAATGTCCCACCTACCTACACACGAGCAGAGAAACAATACTCCGAGCATCTGACGGGTACAGAGTTCTGCATGGAAGTAGGAAGGCATTCCTGCATTCCTTGCCACCCTTCCCGAAAGCTGTGCTAAGGACACCAAATTAATGAGCGAACCTCGAAGAGACATTATTTCCTTCCATGAGCAAGTGGAGAATTTGGGGCAATTTGGGTTGGAAGCAAACATAATTGTCATTCTGCTCCCTTCTGTGTCAGCACAGGGAGCTGGCTGGACATGAAGGACGGAACGTGCTCCATCTGGCAGGGGCTGATGGCACACTCCCCACTTGTGCAATGCTGCAGCTTAGGGGAAATATGATTCAGAGGCTGCCTCTGAGTCACGACTTCTCTCTGGGCTCCTCCGAACGGGCACGGCCACGTTTTGTCCCATCCTGGAACAGATCCGACTCACCCTGCGTTCTCAGGTGTGTCAGCAAGCCCTGACTGTGCGGGGCACCAAAGCACAGGGCACTACCCCTTTGCAACCATTAAACCCGACTAATACATACTAACGAGAAGGCAACCACTCTCTGCTAATGACTTCAAACAGTAAGGCAGCGCATTCAGTATCTGTGTTGTCCGAGATGTCTGCAGTGTCACGCTACTCATTTAAGGTAATTCCTTAGAGACCGATAAAGGTACATTCACCGCACATTGGGAAGCGGAGACTGCGGATTCCCTGGAGCTCACGGCATTCCCAAAGCCAGGGGCATTCCCTGGAGCTCACTCCGGGAGCGCCAAGCGGGGCTCGCGTCTGTCCGTCCGTCAGTCCGTCCTCTCCCCGCGGGTCCGGGGGCGCTCCCGCCGCTGCCCGGCGCGCTCCCAGCGGGACAGGCACACAGCCACGTCCTCTGCACTCGCCAGGACGGCCCTGGCATCCCGGCCAGAACTGCCACGGGAAGACGGAGCGCCCGGGTGCCAGAGCCTGTCCCTGGGAGCGGGTGGCAGCGCGGGAACGGCGGAGCCGGCGGTGGCCGAGGGGAATGATCTGCCCACGACGGCGGCAGCGCTGCGAGCGGAGGGAGAAAGGTTGAGGAGCATCAGGGAGTTTCAGAAAGAATCTCGTGGGACCAAGCTCTGCCCTCCCTGAGATGGAAACAGGGACAATCACCAGAGAAAACCCTCAATCACGCTTTTACCCCTTCTTAAATACATATCCCCGAGGTGCTACCACGGCGTCGGCCGGCATTGGCTGTACTGGACACGGGGGAAGCTTCTGGCAGCTGCTCACAGAAACCACTCGTGCAGTCCCTACCCCCAGCTACCCAAACCGTGCCATGCAAACCCAACACATTCCACCCCGCTCTTCTGGGAACCACAAGTTTAAGAGCTATCATTAAAATACGCATTCACCACAAACTTCACTTACATCAACAAACTAATTTCCCGCACCAAAATCAAAATAACATCATCACAACACCAACAAAAGCGGACAATTTACACGCAATACTCCCCTTATCCCTTCACCGCAATTACAACCACCAAAACGCCCCACATTCATTTCACTCTTCCCTCTCTAGCATTGTTAATCTATGTTTTATCCGTCACCTTTCCCTCTATCTCAAATTTCTCATGTCCCTGTGGGAGTCAAAAAGGAACTTTTTTTTGGTGGGCGAACGGGAAGTTAACAGCACTGTGTGGTGTTGCTACAGATTGCTACAAGTCCTATAAACCCTGTTGACAGTGTATCAGCCCGGTCTTTTGGAGCAGTGACCAGCACAGTGCCGGCCTTGGCTGTTGCACCTCCAGGGCCGGCTCAGTTGTTCAAGTCAGAGCAGGGACTCATCTCTGCCAGTGGCTGCATCTTTTCCAGCGGCATTGCCTGGAAATCTGACTCCAACACCAACCAACCACCAAACGGGGGGCTTCTCCAAACCATGTCAATCTTTCTCTGAACACAGTCTCAGATTTTTCTTACTCAAGCACTGAGGATGGATTCTGTGATTCATCAAACTTGAGCATAAAGCTCAAAGTCTTTTATAAACTAACTAGAGGACATTTACTTCCACTAATAATTTCTCAAAATCAAAGAATTAAAGATACGCTGGCCTATTGATATAAAAGACCTTTTGGTAGCTATGACAAACTGCAAAGAAGGTGATAGGAAAGGTTCATTTGCATTGTTTGGAAAAAAAATGCTTTTCATTTATGAAAACAGTCCTGTCTGGTCATTACCATGAATAGTTGAAAACTGATACTAATTATACCGTTTTTATTCCAGCTGTATAAATGGGCATGTTTAACTTCTGTTCTGCTCTGCTGTTCTCCAAAGATAATCTGTGAAATAGTGAATAAGAGTCTGGTTGCCTTAGTAGTTTTCCTCTCTTAATGACCCGGACATACAGACAAAAACTGTGCATTGCAAAAGGGCACATTTATGTTTCATCCACAAGCAGCATTGCATAATATTTCACATAATCCCGAAGTTATATATCCCAAACAGCAACTATCCAATAATAGGAAAACGAACAGGCAAAATAATCCTACTGTTCATTCATGCTCAGTCAGAAAACGTTGTGCAAATGTGAGCCTATGCCTTTGAAAAACAGCATTCTGTGGTTCTTTTCACTGCATGGTGACACCATCCCCAATTATACAAAACAGTAAAGAAACCGAGCGTCTGAGTAGTTCTGTGACAATTATGTGATAGGATTAGATGGATGGTGAAAGGAGCATAATGGAACAAGTAAACAGCCAAATCCTCATTATCTGAGAGGTGCTGAGCCTCCGCAGCTCCCTCTCAATTAAACTGGGAACTCTTTAATATGTCTGCCTTTAATCTTTGTGCCTGAAAATCTTAAATTCAAATCTATGTATTTTCATAAGTGAGCATCATCATAATTGCTCTGAAGGTTCTGGCATCTTATTTCAACACAGCAAGGGAGGCCTGGATGAGAGAAATACGACCCCACGTAGCTTCTGCCTGGAAATGCACATGACTCTTGGTACACCATGTGCAACTGTAGGGATGAAAGAAGCCCTCAGGTTGGCTCTACAAAGATTTTATATAACCCTTGATACCAAAATGTGTGAGGTTCTTTGTCATTAACAGATTTGATCTCTAAAAACACTCTTTTGAGAAAGCCAGGAATTCTTACATTCATTATATTACCAAGGGATTGAAACAAGATAGAGGGAGAGATTTCCCCGAGGATGTTGGGCAAACCTGCCACAAACTGGAGTGACAGCTCAGAATTCCCTAACTGTGCCTTAAACCGAGGGTATTACTGTCCTCTGGATCTTGGTTAAGAAATGACACAATAATTTCATTTTTTTATTCCACTGACATAAAATGGATAGGGAAGTTTCCACCCCACATTGTAACCCAGGACACCCATGTGCAGAATAACCTGCAGTAACTGATTAATTTAAAACCACTGTTCTATTTGATTTTGTGAGCTAACTTTGCGTCTTGCAAAAATCACAGTATGACGTACTGTGAAAGCAGAACTGTTAAGAAGTTAATGAGAGCAGGCTACTTTGGAGATGTAAAGATAAAATGAGGGAAGAGTTTGGGCCATAAATATACATTATGAACAATTACTTTAATTTATTTTGCATAAATGTATAGAAATATATGATTAGTGAAAATGTAACACAGTTACAAACTAGGAATCTTACCTTTCACTCAATATCCTTTAGTTGCTTAATATGTCTGGGATATTTTTATTGTAAATTTCTACAGAGGTGATTTCTCCAGTTCCTTTTGTTTTATGAACATGTCACAAGTAACACTGAGCCAGGAACATGCTTTACTACTCAGTGAAACTGATTTCTTTCCTGTCTTTTATCGGGTAATTACTCCTGTCGATGTAACCGAGGATGGGCATAATATAGGCTGGCATAACTAGCAGGAATGAGTAATAAATCATGCAACATCACATCCAAAACCATTTACCTCTTAAATAAATTAATAATATCACTCTGTGGAATTTCATAGATACCTACAGGAACCTATTCCTTGTCCCTCAGTACTTCAGCCACAGATTACATATTTGGCCCTCCATTTGGCTCAACAACATGACTACCAATAGCTTAATAACTTTATATTACAGACATTCTAGCCATTTGTGGAAACTAGAAGGAAAGAAATGGTTTCAAATTTCTGGCCTTTTCCAGTGCCTGCCTCATGCAGACGCTTGGTAGGGTAGAAAGAGCAAATACATGAAACACAAAGCAAACATACCTCCAGCTCTAAGGACTACAGGTTCTTCAAGTCTGGTGAAGATCAAGAGACATGAAGAGGAGATCTTGATTTCTCTTCAGTTTCTGAATGACAATACACCCACAGTTAAGGAAACATTTCATACACAGGCTGTGTTGGTTTCTGTAAGCAAAACTGAAGAATATAAAGCTGATTCTATATAAAAGTGGGGCACTGACTTTACAGAGTGAACTATGGCTATGTGCCAGACAAGTAGCCGGAGAAACGGTGAGACAGAAACCTACAAAGTTTGTGACAATTATAATCATTTGTGACAAAAAAATATAGTAAAATTAGATCCTATCCCCTAGCTAGATTGTTATTTCAGTAATGGAAGGGTGTCATACACTAACAGGTATTATTACATACTTTATATAAGCTACAAAAATAAAAGAATCATTACTACAGGAAATCAGTAACTTTGATTCAATAACTGCACTAAAGACTCTAAACAATATTTATCCAAAGAGAGAAAAAACAAATAGTTATTCTTCCTAGTAATGAAAGCCGAGAAAGGGTATGCAAATTATAGATGAGCTACTACATTTGGGAAGTATTTTTTAATAGTCACATAGAAAAACATGAACAAATTAAGTTTTCAGGAATGCTAAGCACTATTTTTAAGCCAGAGAGAGCCCACAGGAAAAATCCATTTCTATTAGTTCTGTTTTTGCAGGTCCTCATGGGCCTGATCACACGTGCCCACCACTCCAAAATTCTGCATAATGGAATTATGCATACATTGCTTTCTCAACTCCCTGGCAAAAACATTGCAAGTGCAATGTATGAGCAAAGAACTTTAAAAGAGACCAGAAAACAGGGATACATTTCTTCTTACGGGGACAGCTTATTCATAGTTACTGTCAAGCAAACCCAGAGGTTGATGACTAAAAGAAAACATAAACAAAAAAGAGAACCCAAGCCCTTTCTTTCAAAAGATTTCCTTTCTTCCTCCCACATATATCCTTCAGCAACCAGCCAGAATAAGCATGTAAAGAACAAAGTTCACCTTGCTCTATACATTTAAAACCACTTTAAATTTTCATGTAAAAGTATAGAAAGAAACCCAAACAATATATGGAAATCTCAGCCTCACCCAACTGGCAGACCAGGTAGAAAAGAATGAAAAATAAAAGGAATACAACTTCAAAAACCAGTTTAATTCTACCAAGGGCTATCAACGATATAATGCAATATAATTGTATAGTTAATGAATGACAGCATTAACTAATGGGGAGGTTAGTTGTGTATTTTTGTGCCAACATACCTGAATGGCTTTAAAACCTAAATTTAATCTCAGTTTCCTAGTGTTTATAATACTTGTTTTGGGAATAATTACATTTCTGTAGTTACAACTTACTCACTGTATTGCCATAACACTTAGGAGCTCTAATCATGGACAGGAACATACTCTGTCAGATGCTGTAAAAACACAAACCAAAAAGAGTGCACCTTAAATGCATTGTGACCAGGCAGTGAACAGATAGACAATAGAGAAGTATGAAAAAATAATGAGGCATTAACAATCAACATGGCAAGTACAAGATTTGGCTTGCCAGCTTCCAAATTGAGTTACCGGAAACTCCAAAAAATATCTTTTCCCACACCTGAGAGGCAGAATGAAAGAAAACACAGAGCTATTTATCCCCAAACAAAACAAGTGGGTGGTGGAAGTTGGTGTCAGGAATTGTTGAGAGTTGTCATTCTCATAATGAATCATAGGTGAGGTAGTCCAAGAATGACCTTGAAAGTAAATCAAGACAGAAAGTAAAGAGACGTGTGGTCAAAATTACTGGCTGGGGAAATGATCTTTCCAGTTGTATTACGGGAAGAGGGTTATTTTTACACTTGACATGACTGGTACACACAAACTCTTAACTCAAATAAAACGTACCTTTGGCAGGGATACTTTTATTAAGAGTGAGAAAGCACCAGGGACAGCATCAGTGGCCAACAGCCTGCCCTGCCCTGCGGATTAAGTACCCCCACACCACAGCACAAGGAGGGTTCTGGGCTGTCACGGACCTGCCGTGTGCTCTGCCCGTGAACTCGGACAGTGTCTTCTGCGAGGACATTGGAGAGCTGGCAAAAGGAAGAATTAATTAGCAGAGGAAGAAAGCGTTGGTGAGAAGGGTAGAGGGCTGGAAGTGGCTCCATGTCCTTCAATGAAGTGGTGGGGCAGCCGTACATGTGATAATATCTAGTGCTGTTTTATCAATACAATTAATCTAGATGAAGCAGAGATATTTTTACGGCACACAAGTGCCCATCAACTGTGAAACAGAAGGATTTTGCTACTCATTAATCGTGTTTTGATCTTAACCCTAGGAATGATGTCAGTGGCCTGCTTGAATCCCACGGGCGGAGAATCGCACAGCAGCCGCAGCTGTAACGCGGGTTGTTCACCCCACCGAACCCCACTGCGACACCGGGCAATCCCGAACCCGTGCTGACTGTGCAGTGACACAGCAGTATATCGAAAATAAACAACCCACTGCACGTCAACAACACCGTGCTGCCTCCGCCAGCACAGGAAATGGGGGATGAGGGAGTCTCTGGGGGCTGTGAGGGCCCTGACGGTGCTGCGAGGGAGCCGTGAGTGCTGTGGAGGCTGTGAGGGCCCTGAGGGTGCTGTGGGGGCTCCGGGGGGCTGCAGGGACTGCGGGGGGCTGTGAGGGCGGCTGAGGCGGCGTCCCAGGGCAGGACACGGCACCCTGTGGGGGTCACGCGCAGCGCCCCTCCCGCCACAGCCCCCGCGCTCCGCGCGCCTTTGCACGCGGCCCCAACGGCTGCTCGCGCGCTGCCGGCTTGTTTACTTCCTCCGCGGCGCGCGCTCCCCGCTCCCCTACCCCTGGCCGCGCTCCGCCCCCGCCC